>JAJKFI010000004.1:35698095-35742765 GCA_029204185.1 Lerista edwardsae | reverse complement strand
TTCCCATCCTCCTCTTAGTGTCTGGCGCCACTGCCTCCTTCTCCTCTTTGGTGCTGCTGCCTTGTGAACATGAGCCCAGCATTCCTTTTGTGGCCATCAGAGGAAGTGGCCGTGGCATTGGTGCTGGATGCAGAGAGAGGTAAGCCCATCATTTACATCTCTTCCTGGGTATAAAGTGCTCCTGCCCCTTTGTTTTCTAATGGCCATGGAGGGAATGCTGGACTCCCAGCAAAGTGGTCCCTATTTATCTACTGGCATTTAGGTGCTTTTGAACTGCTAGGTTGGCAGGAGCTGGGACAAGCAACGGGAGCTCATTCCATCGTGCAGTCTTGAACTCCCAACCTTCCGGTCGGAAAGCCCAGCAGCAGCGGTTTAACCCGCTGCGCCACCACGTCACAGAGACCACCAAGAGTGGGGATACCTGTACATTATTTGCTATGGAGGACAGTTCCCCTTTATAAGTCATTTTGCTATAACTCCAAGCTTTCCACCTCTGACTTATAAAGGGGACCCTCTGAATGCATAATCACATCCTAGATTATAAGTAAAAAAAGTTTCCCCACAACCGAATGATCTAGTCGTGACCGACTGTAGGGTGCTCATCTCCATTTCAAAGCCTGTAGAGCCGACATTTTGTCCGAGGACAAGTTTCCTTGGTCATGTGGCCGGCATGACTATACGCCGTAGCGCACGGAACACCATTCCCTTCCCACTGAAGTGGTCCCTATTTATCTTCTCGCACTTTTAGGTGCTTTTGAACTGCTAGGTTGGCAGGAGCTGGGACAAGCAACAGGAGCTCACTCCGTCACGCAGTCTTGAACTCCCAACCTTGCGGTCGGAAAGCCCAGCAACAGTGGATTAACTTGCTGCGCCACCACGTCCCAGATTATAAGTATTGTGCCTTAATTTACTAGCATTTTGATTTTAGATCACCATTTTCTTTCAGGAGACTATCCCAATTGTACATCATTTTAAACAGCCTGTGCATGTTCCCTAATAATTTTTGCTGAAAATGGGCATCACAGACATTATGGGGATACAAGCTTCTATGCAGCATTTTGATGGTAAATGATGACCAATTATTTATCACCCAGGTTGCATCTGAATTTTTTTTAATTCGCTGACACCATATTTTATAGTACTCTAATGTTTAAAAATAAAGTTTTAAAAATATTCCCCATTTTGTTGACAGTTTAGATCTTCATGCTAGCAAATGTTCCTGTTCTTAGAGTGCAGATGTTGTGCTTCCAATGGTTCAATTATTTCAATAAAATAAGCTAACTATTCAGTAGTAAGATTAAGGATCTGTTTTTAAATAAGAGTTGGCTGGAATTACGTATATCATTAGCAGCCTTTTATGTTAATTCTAGATTACTAATTAATTATGTAGAAAATGTGTTTTTCTCCAAGAATTCCTTAGATTATAAGGCTTATAAAAATAGTGTGATAATTTTAGCTATAGTAAAGTGCATAGGAAGTGTGATTGTACTTAATGATTGCTGAAGCTCTTAGATGTTACAGATGGTATGTACGCGTATTAAAATGGAATTAAATAGCTTGTTTTACTGATCTTTCTTGCTGTGACAGTGATAAATGTAGTACACATCCATTAAAACATAATTACTTTTTTGGGGGTAATTTTAGTATAATTAACTGTTCCATTGGAGACATTTTTTCTTATTAAAGGTCATGATCCTAAGAGGTCATATATGAGTCATGTACACACTTGGTTTTTGACACAGTTTTATTTTTCCATAGAAGCCCCCAGATTTAACTGCATTATAGTTCAAAAACTCAGGGATCTTCTGCCAATTTTTTTTAAAGGATAATTGAGAACAAGAGAGCTGGAATAGAGTAGTGGTTAAAAGGATGTGATATAAAACCAGGACGTCTCTACATTTAATCTTCCTTCTGCAATGAACTCACTAGCTGACCGTAGACAAGACAACTCCATCTTAGTTCCTCAGTGGCAATATGGGTGCAATTGCTTGGCACCTTGGCCCATGGGGTGCTGCAGGGTTCTATACTGTCCCCATGTTACTTAATATGAAACTGTTGGGAGAGCTCATCTACGTATTTGGAGTTGGGTGCCATCAGTATGCTAATGACACTCAGCTCTATCTTGCCTTACCACCAGATACCAGGATGACTGTTACGATCCTGGAGTTCTGCCTGAAGGCAGTTGGGATCTGGATGAGGTCTAAAAACCTGAAACTAAATCCGGACAAGACAGGGGTCCTCTTGGCTCAGAAATCAACGATGCAGGTGCTGAACTATGGTTCTGCTCTGAATAGGGTTGTACTTCCCCTGAAAGAGCAGGTTTGCAGCTTGGGAGTTATCCTGGACTTGGAGCTGCTCCTGGATGCCCAGGTGTCAGCTGTGGCCAGAAGTGCCTTTGCCCAACTTCGGCTGGTGCACCAGCTGTGGCCGTACCTGCCTCAGTTGGATCTGGCTAGAGTAGTCCGTGCCATGGTGACATCAAGATTAGATTATTGTAGTGTGTCCTATGTGGAGCTGCTCTTGAAGACAGTCCAGAAGTTGCAGCTAGTGCAGAATGCAGCTGCTTGGTGTGTGCTGGAAGTCAGTGGTTTGACTCTTATCAGATCGCTGCTTCAGCAGCTGTACTGGCTGCTGGTTTGTTTGTGGACCCAATTCAAGGTGCTGTTTTGACCTTTAAAGCTCCTTATGGCCGGAGACCAGTGTATCTGAGAGACCGTCTTCTCCCATACAGTCTGGTCTGTTCTCTTTGGTCATCTGAGAGGGCCCTTTGGTTGTGCCACCATTAAGAAAGTTCAGGGGGAAGGCAGCTTTCTTGGTGGTGTTGCCAGTACTATGGAATTCCACCCCACCCCCTTTTGAGCTGAGAACAACCTTCTGGTGAAGCCTGAAGACCTTTTTATTCCTCAAAGACTTTGATACCTAGAGCATGATTGCTACAGATGGGGCGCATGCTTTTCAGGCATCTATTTGAATGTTTTTTGCTGTTGCTTGTCGTGGATTGGTTTTTAATGTAGATTGTATAGTTTTATGGATTTGTGTGCCTTTTATGTATTCTTTGTTGTATTTTCATTAGTTGTTAGCCTCTTGGATGCCCTTTGGGGTGGAAAGCAAATAAACAATAATAAACATACTTTGGACAATGCTACATGTTATGATTGGCGTAAGCTAACTCTGAGTTTCAATAGAATCTTTTAAATAATGAATTCATAGGGTATGCTCAGTCCAGACTGGAGCCACAATCTCTTGCTATGATTTGGCTCCAGATTGCCACCTCTTCTCCAATGAGCCATTTTTAAAGACAGCAAAGGGCTTAAAGGGCCAGCTCACACATTTATTTTAATGTCTTTGCAACAGTCCTACAAGGTTAGGGCCAACATCAAATAATATATGTGAACTGCTCTGCATTGCAGAAGGTGCTATATGAAAAGTATTACTAGCATATGGGGAATAGCATGAAAACCTTTCATGCCACATCATCACATTACTCTTCTGAACAAAGCGAAGTTTAAAGAATAGTTAGGAGGCTCTGGGGGAAAAGGGCACATCTGGAAAATCATTGGTGAACACATGGAAGATACTATGCCAGTATGTTCCACCAATTATTTTGGTACCAATAAGTACTGATCATATCCAGCATTTACTTTCTGAGAGAGTTCGGTGCCCAAAATATTTATTTATTTATTATTTATTATTAGATTTGTACCCCGCCTTATTGTGCCCGAAGGCACCCAAGGCGGCATTACAATATAGATATAAAAACAATATAACAATTCACAATTAAAAACAATTAAAACAGAATTAAACAATACAATCAAAAATTAAGAACACATTTAAAAACAAATTTAAAAACAATATAAAAACAACAAGCCCCGTGGGTTATAATAACCAGCCAGCCTGTCAACAATTAAAAGCTTTTTGGAATAAAAAGGTCTTCAGCCCCCGCCGAAATATAAACAAAGTAAGTGCCCAGGATCTTACCCAAGTATAAGCAAAATGCATTTCAGTGAATGCGTTCCTCCCAATGGCAGCTGCTTGTATCATTCTGCGTGACCCTCCAACCTGGGAGAGCTGGTGCTTGAAGCGGGAGCTTTGTGCGTGGAGTTCACTATTCTGTACACTGACCATGGTCCTTTTCTGAATCTCCTTGCATAGGCTGCAGCCCATCACAAAAGTAAGCATGGACAATCCCTTTGATTTCCAGATGACTAAGTATGCTTATCTCTATGCTGAATTGTTCCTAAATTTTTTATTCTGATGTTCTGAAAAAATTTACTAAAAGATTAACATCTGATTGCAGTTAGTTAAAAACTTTAAGAAATGAACCTCCAGAGGTTGATTTTTCTATGAGCTTACTTTCTACCGTATCCTTCCATATTTTTTTGCCTAATCACTTATTTTCATCCATCTATATCCCTCTACCAGGATTCTAGTGCTCTCTATGGAGATCGAGCACCCCTTTGGAAAATCCTATTATGAGGTTATCAGCCCTCCTCCAAACACCTCATCTTTCAAAATATATGCCTCCTCCCAAACTAGAACTGTTTAACTTTTTCTAAGCATATAATAACGCTTTCCATTCTAATGATCTATGTTCAAGGGAGCAAAAGCAATTTGAATAGTGAACAATAGCATATTTAAAAAGTGTATGATAGTTTGGGGTAGAGCTTTTTGCATAAACTACATTTTCTACCCATTTATTTACACACACACACACACACACACACACACACACACACACACACACACACCCCTGTGTTGTTATTAATCTAAGCAAACGATATGGTTTATGCTGAGCCTAGAGGAAAGAGTTGTTGAATATAATTCCTGAGCTCTTAGTAGCATGTTTGCTACCAATTTAGTGGACCAACATGTCTTTATTAGACACAGTATATTTTTCTTGTAAAACCTTGGGACAACACGATCAATAAACTGTGCTCAGGAAGTAAGTGAAGCAAAATTATTGATCTTGCCTGCTTTTTGTGCCATTCCCTCCTGATGACAGGAGGCTGGGAGTATCCATAGTACTCAGCTATTCTGAACAGCATATGTTTTTCTGATAAAGTTGACACCCAAGTCCTGCGGACTATAGGATCATAAAATTGTTTTGGTAGCAGGAAAACTTAGATAATTCTTTTTTAACTCCAGTGGTAGTGGGATCATACCAAATAAGCATCCTGTTTTCTGAGAAGTATCTAAAATTGGTGGTATTCAGCATCTGACTCACAGTGATGCTCTCTGCGTTTGTGACTCTCTGCTCCTGTATCCCAACTTTCCTCTCTCCCTACCCTATATCTCTGATTTCCCATTTTGTACCATTTGCACACCACTTCCATATGGTGCATATTTGCAGCATTTTCAGGGGAACTCCAAAAAGAGAGAACTGCCTCAGAAAAAACTTCCAGATGTTTTTGAGGCAGAGAACATTGCATTTTTTGCAGCTCCAGTACAAAGTGGTTAGTATTGTTGCAATGCAGTCTGGGTGTTGACTATCAATTTCTATGCGAATCCTGCAAAAAAGCTGACCACACCCAAGAAAATGTCAAACAAAAACGTGGTTTTACTGAGCATGCAATTTAGCTATTACATGATGAATAGTAAAAAATACGACTGAAGACCTAATCCTGAGCCCTCCAGCACCCATGGTATGAGTGTACTGTACCATGGGCGCTGGTGTCGCAGATGTGCTGTCCAGCACGGAATGTCAGCCCTTACTGCCAGCACTGCCCAGAGGAGGCAATGTGATGCTGGCAGCTGGGATCAGGGTGGAGGGATGGAGCAGGGGGTGTGGCCGGGTTTAGGATTTGACTGCCCATCTTGCAGATTTTGTAAACAGATATTGCTGGGGTTGCGTTTGCAAAACGTTCCAGAACTGATTACAGGTACTTAACAGGAACTGAGGGGCTGCAAACCTAGTGGATTCTAAAGTGTAGCCCCTTATCATAAAAAGTATGCCAAAGTTTCATATTTAATTACAGCGGGGAATACCTTGAAAAATTCCATCACCCCAATTTCCCTAAACAGTTATCTTTGCCTTCCTGGTACAGAAAAGTGGTGACCCTAGCACTCTGCAAAAAAAAAAAAAATGCACGAAAATACTTTCATCTTTCCACTTTACACAGAAAAAATTATGGAGGCTTGGTGAGGGCAGGTTTTTTTTAAACCCCAACTTCTTACAAACGTTTCGCAAACTCAGCTGCAGTACAAAATATATTTTAACAGAAAGCCAAAAAATGAGGACCGCCTCAAACTGATCTTAAAACAAGGAATGTTAATAGGTTATGTAATGTGTCCAGTTTGGGTGGGGGTGGAGGAAGAGAGCGAGCTCACTATTCATTGGAACAAGACACTGCAAGAACATTTTTGACTCTGAGGGAAAACTGTCACCTACTTCACACATTCCATCAAACTATAGTTTGTTGGATATAATAAGGAACATGACTATGCGCTCTGAGCCTGTGTTTCTCTCTCCCCCCCCCCGCTTTCTTCAGCTCCAGTGGAGATCTGGAGCCAATTTTTTTTGTTAACTTGGAATATTATCACAGTTTTATATCCTGGTTTATAAATTAGTTAAACCATGGTTCCTTGGATGACTGTGGGAGCCATGTTTTTTCTTTTTAAAAAAGCTTCTCCCAGGTGCTCCTGGTTAGTGGGCAAGTTCCCCAGTTTATTCAGATTGTATTTCATGGTTTGTAAAGTAATCTGAACCAATGTTGAAATGTATCAGACATATTAAAATTCTCCTTTTTTGAGTGCCAAGACTCATCTTGCCTTTATGGTGCTGCCTTTCTTTTTTCCTTTTTTCCTGCTCAAAATACTGAACTCCTCTCCTCCAATGTCTGTCTGTCTGTCTGTCTGTCTGTCTGTATGTATGTATGTATGTATGTATGTAACTGGGCATGACCATCCCAGATGCATCTGCACATGGCATCAGTATGGGATTGAGTACAATGAGAAGACAAGCTTGGTGGGCTAGTTTACATCACTAATTCCAGGTGTGCAGACAAATAGAATGACTAGACTCTGGATACATCACTATGCATTTGCAGAGAATGTTATCACATGCATGAAAAAGCTGCTGTTTTTCTTGTATGGTTATTGCTCCTTGTGTCATTCCAGAGGGCCACCCAGCCTTCAGAGCTGGATTTTAGGGTGTTCAAAGCAATGTAGTAGGAAGAGGCACCCCCTCCCTTGTGAAATGGTCATCTGGTTTCTTTCTTTTTTTCCTGTCTCTCTGTTTGGGAGACCACTCACCAGTGAAACTTCTGTCTCAAACAGTAAGGAGCTTTTTAAAGGGACTGTGGATTATTTTGCTGTATGTGATGAGAATGAGAGGATGGAATCAGTGGCATGTTTCCTAAGGAGGATATAGACTGCTTTGAGATGCTTAAAGTAGCATCTGCTAAATCTTCCTAGCTTGCTTTTGGCTTCATGATACTCTTCAGAATTAGAATAGGACTGTTTGACCTGTGTACCCTGAATTCATAGGAGTAGAGTCAGCAGCTATAGCAGAGCAGCTGCTATGCAAACTGCATCCGTCTGGATTAGCCATTTAGGGCACAATCATATCCAACTTTCCAGCACTGATGCAACCACAATGCAGCCATGAGATAAGCAAACAAATGTTCCCTTACCTGAGGAAGCCTCCATGACTGCCCCTCCATTGCAGGTTACAGTGCACACCTTATTGGCACAGCTGCATCAGTGCTAGAAAGTTGGATAGAATTAGTCTACTGTGCACAATGAAATAGTCTATTATCTGCATGAGGTTCTGCAAAGTAGCATGTGCTAAGTGCTATAAAGGGGTTATGTGAAATGTCTGGACTCCATAGTCCAGGATAGCTTTTTACCTCTGAGACTTGCTGTTAGAGCGAAGCAATCTAGCCAGTCCCATTTGGTCACTCTCGCACTGTATTACATCAGGAGAGCCCTTTGTTCTCTGCATAACTGTTGCAGTTCCTATCCTTTGTTCCCTGGGTAGTGAGTAGTTAAAATACTAAGAAGTGGGTGGAGACAGAACATGCTCTTTCCAAATAAGTAAGGCATGCCTCATCATAACACAGAAAGTATCATTGTATTTGGAAGGTACATTCTAAGGTAAGATGCTGCTGTGGCTATTTAAACAGTCTCGCATGTTTTTCTGCCTCAGCTCCTTCCACAATTTATCAGTTGCTTCAGTAATGAGTAGCTTTTTCAGTAACTGTTGGGCTTTTTTGCAGTGTTTAGAGTAGGGGTTTCATATTCTTTTGGGAAAACTTAATTGTGAGATTTTATGAACAGTGCAATACTACACACCTAAGTATGGGTATAGAATTGCAGGCTAGGAAAAGCATGATCTCTAATCAACACTCTCTTTTCTCTGTAAAGAACACCAGCAGAACAAGGGAAGGACAGCAGCATCTTGAGATGTAAGCTGTGGGTCAGGGGTGTGTGTGTGGGGTGTGTGTGTGTGTATACCTTTCAGGAAAGCAAGGTCAAAGACATTGTATATGAAATATTTTTGTTTGTTGAATAGTCATGTTTTGTTTTAAATAAATTAGGCGGCCTATAATTCATTAACAGGTTTTTCTTAATTGTTACTTTGAAATATGTAAAACAGCACAAGTACATATCTTCAGCAGTTGGTGACTGTTAGAGCAAACTGAAAATGAAAACAAAAATTGTGATCTTGTTACTGAATTGAAAAATGAAAAACCATGTATAAGTATAGCAAGCAGTTACAAGCAGTAGTAGCTGAGTATCATTGTGTTCTTTGTATCGGTAATTGGCCTGATTTGCAAGCCATGTGCTTTAAAGCTGTTATATAGGTTTTCTTTAAGGACAGATAGGGAGTAGTCACACAGAGAAGTTCACCACACCCGAAGGTATCAGCAATCCTCAGAAATAATGGTTTATATGTCCGTTTATGTGACATTGTAGAGTCTATGATGTCACCCATGTGGGACCAGAAGTTTCTCTTTTCATAGTCTGAATGTACTCCACATTTTATGGCTGATGTCTCAACAGAGTTTAACTGTATGTAGCAACTAGTGATTTGTGGTTTAAGGTCATTCCCTCCTTGTAACTGTCAGACTTGTAATATACAAATAATCATGGGTAAAACTCAGTCACATGGATAAGTAAAAAGTGCTCACTGTCCTTTGGTACTTGACTAAGGTTTAAATCCATTTAAATCCAAGGTAAATCCATTTACTTTGGAGTTTGTCTTGTATCTGAGTAGATACTAAAAGAATTGTGCTATACATTTTTGAAGAATCCTAAAAAATGAGACATACAGACTTAACTCAAGCAGGGTAGCATGATTAAGCAAAACTGGGTGGAAGCATCTGCTGCTGTTTGCAAAGAATCAGTTCACTTGTCATGTGACATTAATTGGTTTCAAAACTATGTATTATAATTTATTAGAAGTATTTTTTTTAAATTTCAATCCTTCCTATTTCTATAGTTGTCATTCTTAAAATTTCATTTCATTTTTAAAATTGCAAGCAGATAACATTAAAAATGCCAAAGTTTCATAACCCCACCTTAAAGTAGTACTTATAATTGTCTACCAAAACCTCATATGAAAAAATACTACCTGTCAGGATGAATGAAGGATTATATAGATATGGCAGTATGTAACTATTTTAAATGATTGGAAATACATGCATAGAAGCAAAGATATGAGGTTTTGCTGCATGTGTACACAAATACACACCCTTTGATTTAATCTCCTTAATGAAAGGGACTATGAGCAGAGCAGGGCCTCCGCTGCTGATCTCAAGAGCTTGGCACAGGCAGCGTTCAAATTTTACCAATTAAATACCCTGAAACTCCCCTTCAGAATGTCAAGGTATCTATTAAGTTGGATTTCACTATTCAGGCAACGGCATCTCAGAGCAGCATACATAATTAAACACAAAAAGAACAATATGAACTTAGTATCTTAAAGATGTGGGCAGATCTCTGTGGATCTGGAGCTAAAAGGACATTAAGCTCAGGCTCCTTGGCTGATCCAACTTGGGATGTATGTTGGATAATTGATGTGCTACAACTGAAAAAGCTCTGTCAAGGGTCAGCACTTGCTTCCTCTTTGAAGGTAGGGAGAGTTCCCAATGAAAGTCCTCTGAGGATGGTTTTAACAGCTGGACAGATTCATGTGGGATAAGTTATCTTGGCCACAAGCCATCTTGGACATTCAAAATTAAAATCAACCCTTTGAATTGGGCTGGAAATGGAGACAGTGCAGATGTTGTAAAACTAAAGACATATGTTTAGTATGCCCAGTCTTCACTGCAGTAATCCAAACATGATGATGCTAGACCATGAACAGCTAAAGCCAGGCTATTTTTTCTAACAAAGACAAAATGTGGTGTCCCAATCTCAGCTAACTTGTGTAGGAGCAGGCCGGCCAGTAGTCCTGTTCAGCATCCTAATGCAAGTTACAAGGCAGCTGCAGCTCACCACAGGACATAAGGAAGCTGGACTAAATGGGCCTTTGGCCTGATCCCACAGGGATGTTCCTATGAGGACTGCAAAAATTCAATAAACGTAATTTTTTTTTTGCACCCACTAGTTGTTTTCTTCTCTTTTTTGGTACGTTTTATGGATGCAGCAGTTCCTTTTTTATTTTCTTTTGCACTGATGGGCCTTTTTGCAGTTGACTGGGAAAAACTGTAATCGGATTATCCTTTCACGTTACTGAAAAGTATTCACCTATGTTCCTCCAGCCCAAGACAGATGATTGGAATATATGTGTCAACGTATATACAAATTAAAAAATAAATTTGCAAACTTATTGCTGTATTATAGAGCCAGACACATCCTCAAAAGTTTATGAATTAACAGCTCAGGGATGTTTTGAAACAATTCAGAATTTATGAGAGATGGTATGCAATATTCAGCAAGTGTTCCTTCGACTTAGTCATTTTGGTTCATAGCAGGAAGCATTGCCTTCACTTGGAGTTATTTTCATAGCCATCCAGATTTGGCTATGTGATGACAACACAACACATGGTTCCCACTTTCATTTTAAAATGAGCAGGCCCCGTGGAGCCCATAGTTATAGTTTAAAATGCCAGCCACCATGTAAACAGTAAAAAGCTTGTGTGAATTAAAACATTCTTCAGGATCTGCTGAAAGATTGCCAAAGAAGGAGCTGTTCTTAATTCTAAGGGGAGGGTATTCCACAGTCGTGGGGCCACCACCAAGAAGGCCCTGTTCCTGGCCTCCTTCCCTCGCACCTCTTCTGGTGGCGGCACAGTCAGAAGGGTCCCCGCAGATGACCTTACAGTACGGGTAGGATTATATGGATGGAGGCAGTCCCTCAAATGCCCCAGACGCAAGCCATAAAGGGATTTAAAAGTCAAAACTAGCACTTTGAATTGGGCCCGGAAATGAACCGGCAGCCACTGCAGCCACTGAAACAACGGTCCAACTGAGTCAAACCGACAAACCCCAGCAACCACACGGGCAGCCGCATTCTGCACTAATTGTAGTCTCTGGACCATCTTCAGAGGCCGCCCCACATAGAGCGCATTGCAGTAATCTAATCTGGATGTCACTAGGGCATGGGACACCGTGTATAAAATATATAATATAATTTTATATGTATAAAATTATATTAATGTAGGTGCTTCTGATACGAATAAAGAAAGAATGTCTGATCTCCAGCAATTGCTAAAATAGTAATGGGGTGCATTCTGTGGAAGTACCTTACCTCAGAATGCCAGATGCAGGGTAGTGGCAATGAGATGCAAGGATATTGTTGTCTTGTGTACTCCCTGAGGCATCTGGTGGGCCACTGAGAGATACAGGAAGCTGGACTGTATGGACTAGATGGACCTTTGACCTGATCCAATGTGGCTCTTCTTGTATTATTATATTAAAATATTACTTCTTATAGGACCCTATAAAATAAATGTAGGGCATAATCTAGCTAAAATTATGCACTTCACAGCTCTATGAATTGCATAATTAGGGTTATGCCTGGGCTTAAATATTCCCTACTGGAAATCAAATGTATTATTTTATATTTTTTATTATTAGGCTTACCACAACTTTAGTGGTTCTGTAATATTAGTTGTTGTTCTTCATATGATTACTGTGATTATTAAGAATGCCACATTTCAACAACAAATTTCACAAAATGTTTTGCATAGCAAAGGTAGAAGAAGATTCTCTGTCACAAAGGGGCTTCCAATATCAAAAAAAAAAAAAGATAATGGCAGTCAGTGGAAGGGATACTGTCTTGAAGTGAACTGGGACAGGTGCTCCGACTGCTAAATCTAAGAGGAGCACCACTTAATTTAAAAAGGTGATGCTTTACTCAGTTGGAAGGGGTTATTAATCACCTTTAATTTTGTCTGTTATTTAAATGGGACTAGTCTCTGTTTTGAATAAAGGTTAGTACTGTATATAATTAGCAGAGCAGGTTTTTCTTCCTGAGTTATTGCTTGGATTGCATTAAAAGATAGGAGAGTGTACATGTTATGGTTAAATTCTAGGTTCCAATGCAAATGCACATTCTCCTGTCTGTATGTGCTAATTGGTCACCTCTGTGTGTGTGTGTGTGTGTGTGTGTGTGTGTGTGTGTGTGTGTGTAGGTAAAAAGGTAAAGGTTTCCCCACGACCGAATGGTCTAGCCGTGACCGACTGTAGAGGGCGGTGCTCATCTCCGTTTCTAAACCTGGTGTCTTGTCCAAGGACAGGCGTCCGTGGTCATGTGGCCGTCATGACTATGCGCCGCAGTGCACGGAACCGTTCCCTTCCCACCAAAGTGGTCCCTATTTATCTCCTTGCATTTTATGTGCTTTTGAACTGCTAGGTTGGCAGGAGCTGGGACAAGCGA
The DNA here is from genome assembly GCA_029204185.1 of Lerista edwardsae. Taxonomy (NCBI): domain Eukaryota; kingdom Metazoa; phylum Chordata; class Lepidosauria; order Squamata; family Scincidae; genus Lerista; species Lerista edwardsae. The sequence continues at coordinate 35,729,939 of JAJKFI010000004.1, read as the reverse complement.
CGGGAGCTCACTCTGTCGCACAGTCTTGAGCTCACAACGTTCCGGTCAGAAAGCCCAGCAGCAGCGGTTTAACCCACTGTGCCACCACATCCCTCTCTCTCTCTCTCTCTCTCTCTCTCTCTCTCTCTCTCTCTCTCTCTCTATATATATATATATATATATATATATATATTAAACCACAAGGCAATTAACAATTTATTTCTTGTAGTGGTGTTATTGTTGTTAGTATACAGGTTATTATTGTGGGCCACGATATTGCATGTGCTACCCGAGACAACCATGTTGTGCAATAAGTTGGTTATTGTTTACGTAATTAGTAAGTGTTCATTGATAATGAAGATTGCTGCAGGTGCCAGGTATCTCTTGTGGAACTGATTAAACCTGTGGTGTGAGTTCTCGTGGAACACTATTTCCTACACAGATTTAAATAAAAAGTGCATATCTCTGGTCTTTCTGGGTGACTGGAGTTATTGTTGATTTACTATGTTAGACAGGGCCCAATCCTAAGGCCCTCACTGCTGGTGCTGTGTGCGTTCCGCTTTCTAAGAGTGTTGCGAAAGTGCCATAAAGCATGTTCGTGACACGGTGGGTGGAGGCTGGTGCTAGACCAGCACTAGTTAGCGCCCTGGTAACTGGCAACTGGTAAGTGGAGTTTTGGGGGGCGGGGAGAAGAGGAGCTGGGGCAGAAGAAAGGGAGACACAAGAAAGGGAGAATTGGGCCTACGTGGGGATTGGGACCTGGTCATGGCTTCCACTACCGAATCCTATGCCCTGCTTTGGGCCCGGCAGCCCAGCATGGGGCTGCTTGAGTTTCCAACAGCAAAATAACTAGTGGAGACTTGAGGAGTCCCCTTGTGACAGAAAGAAAGATTAGGACAAAATATTGTGTAAAAGCACTGAACTAAAACAATTTTTTTTTAAAAAAAGCCTTCCCTAGAAAATTCTCACAGCACGGTTAACGCTCACAACAGGACTATAGCAGGAATAAGGTCTGCTGCTTCCAGTTTTCAGCAGTCCAGCCAAGTGGGTCCCGACCCACAGTTTGAATAACGCTGCCCTAGGAGAAAGCCTCACTGAAGATGGTGAGACTTTCTTCTGAGAAAACGGGAATAGGGTTGCAGTGTTGGGACTGCTGCTATCATCTGACATACTGCTGATTTGGGGGAAACAATAATTGGAAAATATTGTGTTCAGGTCCAGGAAGTTGGGTTGTGAAAACAGTAGATAGTTTCAGTTGCCCCCTAGCCACCTAGGGACAAGGTCCCCAGGCCGCCCCCCCTTCCCCAGACTGCTTCTCCCTGACCCATCTGAACCTTGCGTAGCTTCACGCAACGCGATCCTGAAGCCCATGGTATGACTGCCGCTGCTAAGGAGAGTCTGTGGAGGGTGGAAAGATGTCTTGACGGGGATGTAGAGCCAGGCCGGGAGGGCTGCAGGCTCAGGTCTGCGCTGCAGGGGGAATGCTCTCGGAAGCATGAGGTGGAGCTGCGTTGCTCATAGGAGGACCCTCACAAGGTCTGTGGGTGGCTCCCGGCTCGTTCACAGACAGCGGGCGAGGAAGGCAGCTGTGGGGGTGGGAGAATAGAAGGGGTTGGGTGTGCCGAAAGCAGCCTCCAAGGTCCAGCAGAATGAAGTCCGTGTCCCGGATTCTGATCCTTGCCTGTTGTCACTGATGGGTTGGCTGCCTGGGGGGGGGGAGGAAGGAGGTGGAGGGCGCCAGGTCCAGCCCTCCGCAGCAGTGCAGAAGAGCCCTTCGTGCGACAGAAGCCGCGTGCAGCACAATGAGCAGCGCAGTTGTGGGAGCTTCGTCTGCCGCAGGACCGTCCCTTATATTAAGGCTTCTTCAAGCAACCATCGCCCACAGGAGAGGCCAGTCCGAAGAAGTGCAGGGTGTGCCTGAGGGCAGGGGTGATCGGTGGAGCATGCCGGATTCGGAAGCAGGCTCTGCTCTAAGAGCACAGGAGGAGTACAAGAACATTGTTCCTGCCTGCTCGCCTCTCCTCCTTCCCTGCTTTAGAAACAGCAGAGTAGGACAGCAGCTGCAGGCACTGTCAAAAGTTTTTCCTGCCCCCCCCAGCCTGTCCTCTGCTTTTTTTAAAAGTGAAGGAGGAGGGGGCAGGCAGCAAAAAACGGCTGACCCTCGGAGCAGCAGGGAAAGGCCTTGCCCCGCCGCTCCAAGGGTGAAAGGAACGCAACCTTAGGGAGGCATAACCCCAGGATGCCAAGCAGGGGGCTGGGAGCTATTTTAATGCCCCACCAGCTTGGTGCCTGCGGCATTTGTCCCCCTTGTGCCCCCTCAGGAATGCAACTGGATGGGTTTCATCTTTTGAATGAGAAGTGTTAAGGATATATATGTGCACAATTATTCCGAAAACCAGGCAAATCCAAGATCCAGATACCTTCCTGCCCCAAGCAGTCCAAATAAAGGATACTCAACCTGTACTGAAGGTGTCAAGGAAAATCTTAACCATCACAGTGTTATTTGGACTCAAAAGAAGCAGAAGGTCTGGATCGTGCTCTGAATTGGATCATTCCAAATGCTCAGACTTGCATCAAGTTTAATGCAGTGCCTTGGGCAATATCTAAAGAGGGTCATATTTTTGAATTGTCCAGCCTCTAAAGCAGCCGTCTCCAAACTGGAGAACGCTGCAGCACCTGAAAGGCTCCCTGGCACGACCGGCACTTATCGTGCATAGCCTGCTGGGGTGACAGAACCCGGAAGTGGCTGGCTGTGGCGACATTAGGGGGCTATAGTTGCAGCTGTCCCCCATGCTCCTTAGTGGAACGGTAAGTGCCAGTCACCTAGCAAATGGAAAACGCAGTCTCTGGATCCGGCCCACAGGCTGAAGTTTGGAGACCACTACTCTAAAGAACCAGCACTACCCTCTGAATCACTCCCACAAAAAAGCAACTCTTGCACCCCTCTCCATATTGTGAACAGCAAGAAGGTGGGGCTGTAGCTCAGTGGTAGCTTTGCCTGCAGAATGTCCCGGCTGCAATCTCTGTCATCTTCAGGGTGGGCAGAGACAAGCTGCTGTTGGTCAGTGTTGACAATCCTGAACTAAATGGACGGTTTGAAGTGAAAGGCAACCTTGTATGTTCCTAACAGAGGTTTTTTTTGCCTTGTCGAAGCCTTCCTCTTAACTCACCTCAGAGACCGACTCCCATTGGCCTGTGGCTTGGCCCACACACAAGTGAGCAGCTAAGGATGCAAAAGGTTGGGCCAGCGCATCCTGGCAGAGACAGAGATAGGGGAGGAGGAGAGCTCTTTGCTTTTGCCTCAGCTTGGGAGAAATTGGCTGAGATGTACACGCAGGCAAAGAAGAGCCTTTGGACTTTGGAGAAGCTCCTAGGACAGTGATGGCGAACCTATGACACGCATGTCAAAGGTGACACACCATAACGTTTGGGGTGACACATCAGTGTTCACCAACATCTGACAAAAATTGAGTTTATTTTACTCATTTTTCATTTTTTGCAATTATTTGTTTCTTTATAGAATACATAGCACCACACATGCCTTGACTGTATTTTTTATTTAAATAAATGAATATAAAGAATTGTTTGTCTTTTGTTTGGGAGGGAGATTGACACACCAGCAGAGTCTAGTTAAGCATTTTCCAAAATTTTGACACAAAATTAAGCCCAAAAGTTTTGCCATCCCTGTACTGTCCTAGGAACTCAGTTCATTGTACTGGGATGGAAAATAGTTGCTAGAAGTCTTCTGACTTGAGCAATATGTCTGTTTCACACCTCTTATCTTTTGAAGAAGAGCTTGCAAAGCATGTCAGGTGATTAATATTGCATTTTATAGAAACTTCCTTAACAATAAAAAATTCTTTCCAGCACTTTGGGATTTCCCTAGTATAAGGGTTAGGTCACTGATTTTGAAATCAGGGCATCGACGCCAAGCAGGGCGTAATTACTAGAAAATAAATCATGGGGAAGGATTTCTTTACTGAAATAGAGATAAGATTCAGTGACCTCACTTGTACCTCTGAATTTATTGATTTCCCAGAGTCTCAATTAAGTCTTATAAGCTGCAGTTGACCTCAAAGAAAAAAGCAATATCAGCCTGTTCAAACTAGTTAGTGTTGTTTGCCAATGAGAAACATTGTCTAGGTATCTGCCCTCACTATAGCACTGTTGTAGTCTCCACAATAATCATTTATTGGAACATGCAGATTTTCTATAGGCATTTCTAAAAATGTAAACCGTAATATTATAATAAATATTCTTTATCAAGCAATAAATAGTGTTATGTAAAATCTATCTGTACTCAGTATTTAAATATTGGCTGGAATTTTTTCATGTATATTCCCCGTCCAAAATGACCAACAGATTTTTACGAATAGAGAGCAAATAAAACAGTATCCATGGAAACTCTGACACAGCCTGTTATTTACGAAGTGGCATTCTGATGGCAGCACATCATCACCGTGACATCAGTTCAGAATATGTGTGCCACCCTTGTGCCATTACCATGAAGTCATTGCATCTGTTTGTCATTGGTGTGATATCCAAGGAGCCAGTCACTGCATCCGATAAACCCCTGAAAAGTGCCGCCAGGGTGAACCAAGCCAGGGGCAGGGGCAAGTGCAGGGCTGATGAACAACCGGTCAGAATGACTAGGTACCCGTCTCCGGGCAACCACTATGAATGAATGACGTAGCCACAGGCACCATCTCGACCCGGGGGAGATGCTCCAAGGACACCACCCACCCCACCCCACCCCACCCCCCCACACATGCACGACATGACCCAGGGATGTTGCAGCACCCACCCCATGGAAGTCCCAGTGGCATTAGCAGCAAAGGGCCAAAAGCAAAGAGCTGCTGGGATCTCCTGTACTCAACCAGAATAGTCCTCATCCCAATGATAGGCATACACACAAGTAATAGCTAGAGAGGTGATTTTTCAGTGATAAAAACATAAAAGCACATAACAGTGCTTTTTGCACTTTTGCACATTGGGGGAACAATGACATCTACAAAATAAAATGATTTAGGAACACCTCTAGTAATACCTTTTGAGCAAAGAAGAGCGAGTGTAGAAAGGTAGCAGCCCTGGAAGGAAGCTGTCCTGAAGAAATACAGAAGCCTCTCCCTGGCAAGGGTTTGAGGCTCCCTGGGACATATGCCAGCTGCAATGAACCCGTTGGCCAGGGGAGGTGAGTGAGTCACAAGGTGAGCCCCAACAACACTCAAGCAAAGCATGGTGCTGGTGACTAATTGCATTCTGGTGAAAGCTGGGAGCTGGTAAAATGGGTTCAAACTCAGCTAAGGGACTTCCTCTCAAGCTTTTTCATGACTAGCCACAAACACTCATGGCAGGGACAAAAGAAAGAAGGATGAGGGTCTAAAACCTACATCATCTCCTTCACAAAGGTACTTGCTAAGCTACAGCAGGACACAGGGAAAGAGACCCTCTTGGTACTTCACACCTTGCATCAGTGCAGACAGGCACATTGATTGGGAGGCTTTAGCACATGGATCAGCACTGCATCAGCCAATTACTGGACTGACATGTGACACAGGGCGCCCACAACTGTGACCTGTCCAGCTGGCCATACCCACTCCACTGCATTGACCTGCCAGTGTAGCTGTCAGTATGCTGCACCCCTGGCTTCGTTACAGCCTTGACCTGCCAGAGTTAGGGTGGAGTACTCCCAACCTGTGGCCTGACTTTTTTTAGGAGGTGTGAACTGACTGCAGACTCCGTCCTGCATCAGGGTTCCTACTAACCAGAAACACCTCTATTTGCCTGGATTAAGTTTTATTTACCCACATCCAGCATTTCAATTCTAGTAATACCTGGGTAGCCCAATCCTAACTTGTGTTGGAGCAGGCCGGCCGGCAGGTCTGCTCATCCAAGAGTAAGGAGATAATTTCCCTTTAGCCCAGGGTAAGCCCCAGCCAGCCCCATGGGGCTGCTCGGATCTGTGCAAATGAAATTGCTGGCGTAAATCTGAGCAGCGATGGGGATTAGGCTCCACCCCCTTCCCAGGCTGGGCTGCCTCTAGTCCACTTGCTGTCCACTTGCCTGCGCCCCATACCACCCCTCCTGCCTTCCCTGCGTAACATGGGAGTGGCTTAACCAGCCTTCGTGTTACCGTCTGTGGGCAAGCACTGCTGCCTGCTCCATCTGTGAGACAGACATGCCACATGTCTTTGCAGCCACGCTGGGCTGATGCAAACAATGCGCATCAGCCCAAGGGCACTTCCGGATTTCACCCTTATTCAACCAGTACAGAGGTTTTCCCATATCAGATGGGGAAAAATATAGAGTCGGATATCATTGGCATATTCATGATATTGCATTTCAAATCCAGGATGAATTTTCATCACCAGACTCTTCTATTGTTGCTGCAGTTGCTTCATTGTTGCAGCCCATGTCACAGTTTGCCTCATTTGCATTGTCTTGGCCTAAACTGATCACATTTCCAGCCAAAAGTTACTGTGAGACAGAAGTCACAACTGGCTCCACTGCACGATGCCACTCCATCCTGTCATGCTGCCTCTTCTGTGGCATACTACCCCCCCCCCAAAAACAACAACAACAACAACAACACACCAGTCTGTCTCTTCTAATGTGGTTGGTTCTTTTTCAAAAACAGGGCTTTCTGTTGTATTTAAAGGGTCCACACAAGGCAGTTCTGCGATTCCTGTTTTGTGCAAAAGAACTATGCACCCGAACAAGGTTAAGGAAGGAGACTCGAGCAGTGCAGTGCATTGGAGGGAGGTGAGGCAGACTTGGGGTGACAGGCTTCCAAGATCTGCCACCTGGTGCTGACATGATCCACTCACTTCACAAGGATGAGCTTGTCCTGTATGTGGACAGCTGTTCAAACAAAACAAAGGTTTCCCAGTTGGTCTTCAGCTTTCTCCTTGAGAATTCTTGGATCTGTAGACGTGAGTTGAAATAAAAAACAGCACCATTTGTAAAAGCTATCCACAACCAATCAGTGGAAAGTATCATGGGAAGTCTGAGTCAGATCATACTGAATCAGGTCATGGGGTCATCTAGCTTAGTATTGTATTCACTGATTGGCTCTCCAGGATTTCAGATGGGGTTTTCCCCCACCCTGTCTGGAGAGGTGAAGAATTGAATCTGGAACCTTCTGCATTAAAAGCCTGTGCATTACCACTGAGCTACAGCTCCTTTCTTTACCTATCTCTCAGCATTCAGATATGCTTAACCAAAATTCCTCTCACATCATCTCAGCCCTGAAGTAAAGGTAAAATTCCGTTCAATGTTTGTGACCTGCTTGTTTGCATCTGTATCATGGTGGCAGTTTGCAAGACACTGTAAATTTCCACGATCTGTAAACATGTGTCCATACAGATTAAGCAATGCCCAGGCTGATAGATGCTTTGGGGGTTGTCTTTTAATTGATAAATGTTCTGACGATCTTCTGAATCTTTACGAAATATTATTTATCTTGCTGCTTAAGGAGTACCACTACATTGAAGAAGTCATGAGAAATTAATCTCTGTTGCTGGCTAATGAAAGTTAAAAGGCAACGTTCTTTTTCTTAATTTATCATTATTACAGTATTTATATACCACCTTCTCATAAGTTCAAGGCTGCTTACATAGGCATGCTGACATTAAACCCCATTTTCCAGTGGTTGTTTTTTTAACGTGTTGTTCCATGAGAGAGACTCCTAGAACCCTCCATTTCTCCAGATGTTCCCCATTCATAGTGAAGTCTCATCCTGGCTTGTCAACAGTGTGCTTCCAATCTTTTGCAGTCACCTGCAAATCAAACTTCAGACTGATTCTTGAGATGTTAACAGTATACAGTGGGCCCTCATTATCCGCAGAAGGTCAGTTCCAGAAATGCCTGTGGAAAAGGAAAACCTTGGATATTCAATCTTGGGCCTGGTTTTTTCAGGGCCCCCACCCTCCAAACCTGATGGGAGCTGAGCTCTGGTTGGGGCCAGAGGCATTCTGAAGCCTGCAGAGGCTCTGTGCTTCTGCCTGGAATGAAGCCTGGAGCTAAATAAGCTAAATAAGGCAACTTCTGTTTTTTGCCAAAAGCAGGAATTTGCCTTTAAATGGGTCTGGGTTGCTTCTTCAGGGCTGCACAAGGCCTTTCGTGGCAGTTGTGTGCAGCTTCTGTGGCTTCAGAATGCCTCTGGGCTAAACTTGCTGGTGTAGAGTTTACCTTGGTGAATGGAAAGAATAAAAGACCTTGGGGGATGGAAGTTCTCTGTCTTTGCTTTTGCTTTTGTTCGGCTGTGTTTCTTAATTCCCCAGTCACTACTGTGTTTGTTCTTTTATTTAAAAGGTGCAAACTCTTTCCCAGAGAAATTAGATTATACTGCTTATAAAATATAAATACCTTTAGCAAGTATGAACCATTCAGATGGCTAAAACACGTGGAACTGCTGCTCCCAAAACTAATTGTAATAAATGTTCCACTAATCACAATCTGGGCCAAATGCACTGCTTTGTACTGTTGCAAAATGGCCACTGACAGCATGTGGAGCGCTGCATCAGTGGCCATTGTGGGAGCACTGCCACAAGAAGTGGCAGTGCTCCCCGTCCATTGGTGGCTGCTGCAGTGGCTGCCAGAGCAGGTATGGCAGTGGCAGGGGTGGGGAAGGGGCTAAACAGGGTGCGGATGGGGAAGTAGGGGGCAGGGCGGGTGTGAGACGGGGTAGGTCTGGTGGTGATAGTGTATGCCGGAACCTATCCCCTCGTCAGCATCATCCGCCCCCTTTCCTTAGAATTGTGCCAACTAAAGAGTTGACGCAGGTGCAAGGAGATCCATTGAAGAGTGGGAGGCTTATGGAGGAGGAATGGCATATACATCTCCTTCCCCCCCCCAAAGCCTTTTGTTCCTTCCCCCCTGCTGGATACAGCATGCTCTTTTTCAGTACGGCTGCATCAGTGGGGAGTAGAGAAGAATAGGATGGTTATTAGAATCAACTTCAGTTTAATAGATTACGAATAGAAATAAATGGAGGCGCTTGGATGAAATGATGATTTATCTAGGTGTCTTTCAAGAATTATACTCAATTTTATCTTACTTTACTATATAATACACAAAATCATTTTGGCAGAGATCTTTGATTTACTGATTTCATAATTTAATAGCTTCACAGCGAGATTATTGATAACTAAACTGGTTTTCATGCCCTTCAATTGATGTCTACTGCTGTTTCATCATCTCATTCCTCAGAGCTACTAATATAATACATGTGAGGGAAATTATACCCTACGTCAGTGGTTTTGTTACAGTGTGTTGCAAGCTATTGGTAATTTGAATGCACCCTGATAAAAATAGAAGGTTGAGAAATTTTCCAGCGCTGCTAAAATGGAAAGGCTATTGGCTTCATGAAACCAACTAATAACAAAGTAGATATATTTTACATTCTGCTTTCTTAATCATTTTCAAAAATGCAATTATTATTTGTGAATTAAAATACTGACGCTTTCCTCTGTCTCCAGCATAGCATTTGTGAGGCTATTTTAGACCTATATCTGTATGTGCAATCTACAGCCTCAAGTCTCCTTTTGGAAACTACCTTCAAAACTCATTCCGTCTCTGATCAAAATTAAATTGCACAACTTTTCTTTGGGTCTTCACCTTAGCAAACCTTTACTTCAGAATCAAACAGACTTTGCCTGCAAATTAAAATCAATTTGGATCCAGTATTTCTGGCCATGTCAGTAGGCAAGAAAGCACAGCCTCATAAAGTTAAAGAGCTAAAATCCTTTTTGTGTTCATTTGAATGTGATGATTGGGAAAGGAGCAGCACTGGCTAGTTTTGCCCCTCATGTCAACACACCTGCTGGCAATGCTCCTGGGCATCTCCACATTCAATGTTTGTCTGCGTAGAGACACTGATATAGGTTGGGTTCCTTCTTATGATCTTGATCACTGGCTGGACAGGAGTTGAAATTACACGGATAAACCCTCCACACATTCTGTGCAGAGAAATGTGCAATGCTCAGCTACCCAGAGAGCATGTCTGGTAGAGATGTTGATGAGAGGTGGCAGAGCTAGGCTCAGTTTCCTTTTTCATACATTCAAGAAACACGCGTTCTGAAGTTACCATTACAGTGATGCAAATAGATGCAAATTTATATTGATTGCTACCTATAGATCAGGGCTCTCCAAACCCTGGCTCACGGGCTGGATCTGGGGTTTGGGAAACCCTCCCCCCCTTAAGTGGTGCTTACTGTTCCACTGCAGCACTGCTCCATTTCCAAGCCAATCTGGTGCCAGGGACACTCTGGGCAGTAGCGTCTGCCCGGAAATCCTGTTGTACAGCCTTCTGGGACACCAGACAATAGACACGACTGCCCAGAGCGCCCCTGGCACTAGATTGGTTTGAAAATGGAGCAGCACTTCATGAGAATAGTAAGTGTCACTTGGGACGGGGAAAAAGTACTTAGGACACAATGGTCTCCAGTCTGGAGACCTCTGCAATAAATAGTACATGTATCGTGAGGTAAGGAAAATGGGATCCTTGTGATCCTTCTGCTGATATCAGAATATATTATAGAGATGGTGTTGGGGCCTTGCCCGCCCAACCTTGTTGCATGGGAGCAGCATAAGAAGAGGGAAATGCCTTGGGGTGGGGAGGAGGAAATACACGGAAATGGAGGCGTGAACATGTTGCTGACTAGGGAGATTTATTGCAGGAGTTATAGACAGATAAGGCATGGGGGTGAGAGCATATATTGATGGCATCCTGTAGTGTGACCACTTTTCTCCTGAACTTTTAGACTGATCCTTGTCAACAGTCTGAGAACCAGTCCTTAAGAATGCCTTTCAGGGGGCTACCTACTTGCCTAGAGAGATTGATGTTCAAGTAGGGGCTGCAGAAAATGGGGTTGCTGCAGTCTGGATTCCACCTGGACTGGTAATGGTGGTTTGGGCTTCTTTCCATCAAAGCCCAATACAAAGCCCTATACAGTGCAGTACTAGGATATCTAAGGAATTGACATCTCCCATGTGTACTAACTCATCCACTGACTCAGTCAGAATATAGCTGGTGCAGATCCAAGAAGCTCCATAGGGATAGTTGGGGCATTACTGGAAGAAAGGGGAAATATATCCCCCTTCTCCAACTGTGTCGGCACACTTTAGGATTGGGTTGTTAATCAGTCAGACCAATGATGCAATCCAACCTAGGTTTCTTAAGGTAAAACCCAAGTGTGCTTGTGTGTTTTCCAACTTGGCTCAGAAAGTGAATCTGTGTATAGTCAGGTTCCCACCTCCATTTTGAGGATCACAGAGGTGTACTGAATCCCACAAGCTGATTCTGGAGTAAGTACAGCTTGGGAACAGTGAGATTTAGAGCGCAATCCTAACTTGGAGTTAGACTGGCACAGTTAGGCCAGGAAAGTTTGGCTGGCACAAGAGTCACTGTAAAGGGCGTTTGAACCACTCTCACGGTCAGGGAGGACGGCACACATCTGTGTGCTGGCCTCTCTGACTCCAAGAGACCTGACTCCAAGAGAGGTCCAAACATACTTTTTGGTGTCCCTTGTGCCAGCCAAACTTTACTGGCCTAACTATGCCGGCCTAACTCTAGGTTAGGATTGCGCCCTTAGGCAGAGAATAATTTTGAAATTTGCCTGCAATAGCTCCTGGGTGCTTCCAGCACCCCTACCTTTTTCAAGTCTCCTTGTCCTTTTCTCCTTGTATTAGCCAATGCTCCTCTTTTATTATTTTGATATCAAACTACATGGCTTGTAAAACAGCAGAACCACTTTTCTTGTGTTGGGTTATCAAAGTGATGAATGTTTAGCAAATACGTAGTATGTTTCTGTCATCATTTTGTTAGAACATGAGAGAAGTGCACTGATTTTATATTTTCACTTAGGATTAGCAGCAGATTTATACCAGTTAATAGCTATAATTGCAATGAGAAGTCCTTCAAATTTCTCTCAATAGGATGCAGTGATTCACTGCCTTCTGTCTGTCAGCGTTGTTGGTAGTTTTCTACTTACGTAGTCTCAAGGTTATGCAAATCTGTGTTTATGACAGTAATTCCTCTGATATGACAGTTTTGCATTAAGCCTTTGTGTTACGGCAACTTCATTTTTGGTTCATATAATGGTTATTCTTTCCTTACATAAGGATTAGTGGATGTATGTATTACCTTTCTATATTTGGTTCACTTTGTTTGCTTTGTTGTTATATCTAGCAGTTTTAAAAGAGATGTGACCTGACAATGATAATGGCTCAAAAATATCTAATCCCACTTTTCAAGGGTAGCCCCAAAATTTGGATTTGTGTGTGTTATATCTAGAGAAATCTAACTACAGTTGTGTTTCAGCATCCACAGGGTTTCAGTTCCTTGAACCTCAACTGATGCTGAAAACCACGTTAAATAAAAGCAGTAAAAACTTAAAAAGCATCCCTTTACAATTGCAGCTTAAAAATGCTGTTTCTAACTGTTGTAGAGGGGCAAGCAGTCTGTTTTCCAGAATAAGACTGCAGGTCTCTCTGACCCAAATGGCCCTTTTGCCATGACTCACTGAAGAATAGAATGCACTTCCACATTCCGTTCTGCAGCAAGCCAGGACAAAGGGAGGGGATTGTTTTTCTCTGAGTGATTTTAAAGGGCACATTTTCCCCCCTTCCCCAGGGATCAGCTCAGTCCTTCTTATTTGTGGTGGCCAATTGTGTTGAGCAAAATTCATGGATCAAAAAATCAATGTATAATCAGTTGGGCCTGCACTAGTAATTAATGTTGACAGTTGGACTCCAAACAGTAGACATTATTTTATAGAATCATCACATGATCTGAAGGCATTTTTTTGTCTTCAGATTGGATGCAAAGCCTTTTAATGATAAAATTAACATTTTATTAAAAATGCCTCATATTCTATTTTGCAACATTCTCGTTTGCAAGCAACTGATATAAGAAAAGCCTGAAAATACTTGGGCAGCGCAATCCTAGCGTGCCCCTTGCATTGACGCGATGTCATCGTGTCGACGCAAGGGGCAGAGCGCTGGCGCACGGGCACTGAGCAACACCCCCGCATTGGCGCTCCATCTCGGAAGCCGATGCTGCTTGTAGTGTCAGCTTCAGATTGCCGACGGAGAGCCTCCCTTGCGCCAGCTGAAGACGGTCAGCGCGAGGGATTCTCTGTCCTGTATTGGGATGGGGATTGGTGGGAGGGGGGAGGTGAGACTTTGGTGGGACCTGGGTGGGCTTGGGAGGTGGCCATACGGCCACTTCCTAAGCCCGTCAGCAAGGCCACACAGTCCCGATTCGGGCCACGTGGTCTCCTCAGATCTGTGCCCACTCTTTAACGGGCGCAGATCCGAGGAGAACGTAGGGGAGGCTGGAACCTCCGCTACGGTAAGGGAGTGTATGCTCCCTTGCTGCGGGGAGGCTCCAGCCTGTCCTAAGCAGCACTGGCCTGTCGGCCTCGCCAGTCTGGCGCTGCTTAGGATTGTGCCCTAAGTGTCATGTGTAAAAATGCCATTGTAGAATAGGGTATATGCCCTCTTCCACTATACTTGTTTCAAGCTTCTGTTTATAGGCTTGGGTTTTTGTTTTTTGTTTTTGAAATTCTGTTTTCATGACTCTTGAATATAGGCGTGCCCCTGATTTGGTATCCACAGTTTCAGTTATCCATGGTTATTGTTAGGGTTATTGGAAAGCCTATTAAAAAGATAGGGGAACATTAAACAGATCTTTTTTTTTTAAACTTTGTTGCAGCAAAACCAATCTTTAAAAAGGCATCCCCAGTATCTCCCATGGGATCCGGAATGGCACCCCAGCAGATACTGGGGCATGCCTATATATACAGGCAGGGCAATCCTAGCTTGACGTAACATCGATGCAACATGGTTGCGTTGACGAGACGTCGTTAGCGCTGACGCGGAGGCAACGAGTGTCACTCCCGTTTCAGCGCTACAGTGCTTGGGCCGATGCTACTCGTAGTGTTGGCCCGAGAGCGCCAATGGGAAGCCTCCTGTGTGCCATCCGAACTTGGCTGGCGCGGGGGAGGTTCTGGGAGGAGGGAGGGCGGGGAGGAGGCGGTTCTGGGTGAGAGATGGGTGGGGAGTGCATGGGCTGGCAGATGTGCCAGCCCGGGGAGGGGGTGAGGCGGTAATGTGACTAATATACTGCATTAAAAGGCCCCATTGGGAGGCCTAAATAGCAGGCACAGATCTGAGGAAGACCTTGGGGCGCCCGGAGCCTCCCCTGGAGCAAGGGGACAAACATGCCCTTGCCCTGGGGAGGCTCCCCAGAGCACCTAAGATAATCCAGCGCACTTTAGGATTGCACTCTCAGCAAACTGATAGTATGCTTCATTTCAAAATTTTGTCTCCATTCATTTTAGCAGTAAGACATTTGTTTCTGCAGACATTCTGTTCTGCTTGTTTTCCTTCTTGGCTCACTCTTTAGCTTCTGACTGAGCTTGAAAAAGCCATTTAACTTGATAAGAGGACCTTGTACTTGTTTGTTGCATTACTTAGCCATCCATCTATCATTTGAATTGCCAAGGTTATCTTCAGGAATGGAAGTACTGTATTAGACGAGACGAAAACCACCAAGTGGCTGATAAAACCTCAATAAGAACATAAAAATGGCCCATCTAGTCCAGCTTCCTGTATCTCACAGTGGCCCACCAGGTGCCTCAGGGAGCCCAATAAACAACAAGATGCTTGCATCCTGATGCCACTCCCTTGCACCTGGCATTCTGAAGTAGCCTACTATTAACATAAGGAGGTTGCACCACCTAAAGCCCATGATGGAGTTTTCCTCTAGAAATCTGTCCAATCCCCTTTTAAAGGTATCTAGGCCAGATGCCGTCACCACCACCTGTGGCAAGGAGTTCCATAGCTTAATTACCCACTGGGTAAAAAGTAGTGGGACTGACCCAGCTCACCTTTCCCGCTCACTGCCCATCTCAAATATTTTCCCCTAAAAGATGCTTATAAAGTTTTCGGGACCAGCTTGCCAGGCAGCAGTGACTGCCTGGCTCCAAAGGAAGGGGCAGAGGAGGAGGAGGGGAATTCCTGGCTGCTCCAGCAGCTGCTTCAGCTTTGGCCCTGCCAAATTGGGGGGAAGGAAGGTGCTGCCACTGCTCCTGCTGCCCCCACCCCTCAGCTGGTGCTGCGTCTCAGAGAGGGAGGTGACGCTCGAGTGGGAGAAGCAAGTGGTCGCTTCGGCAGCAGAGCTTCTAGCACTGCCCACATGCCAGCTGGCCTGAAGGGAGGCGGCCGGGATTTGCCTTGAACAGAGAAGCAGGCTGCTCTTGGTCATTTCCAAATCTGAGCAAATCTGATATCCGATACACTCCTGATCCCAAACATTTTGGATAAAGGATACTCAACCTGAATTAAAACAATCTATTTCAAGAGACGTATTAACTTTTTCTATCAAAAAACTAGAATGAAATTAGAACAGGCAGCACAATACTACCTAACTCTCCGGGTGGCAATGCAGCAGTGCCAACATGGCATCTGCAGCATCCCTTGGGAGAATTTCGGGGTGTTGAGACTTCCTCAGGTTAAACCCCAACTGCTACCATGGGTCAGGATCTGGCGGCAAAGGTCACTGCCGATCCCGCCCCCACTCTACCCCTCCCCACACCCAGTTCTACCCTCCCCGCTTGCATGGAGAATGTGCAGCACCGCTTACCGCTTACCGGCTCTGTGGGGGTGCTTCTAGGCATGGATGACACTAGCTCAGGGTGGGTGGTAAGAGCTTACCGCCCACACTGGATGTACCTTATAGCATGATTGCGACACCAGCACAGGTGATGCCCTCGTACTGCCCACTCTGGAGGGCTCAGGATTGAGCCCAAAGGCACTGGAGGAGGGAGAGGAATCTGTGACTGACATGGTGTTCAATGGAATCCTGGGTGGTTTCAAAGATTTATGATCAGTGCTGTGTAACATGAAAATTAAAGACGAAGTTGCATCAGCTGATGTTCCCTACTGACATTCAGCAAATCATTGATGAGGGCAACTACAATTGCAAGTGCATATTTAACATTAATGAAACAGGCCTTTTTTTGGAAATGGATGCCAACAAACCAAAGAGGGCACATGGTAACCAAAGGTCAGCTCGTTCTCCTTTCTAGGGGGGGAATCTGGAGGGGGGAAAACAGACAGAAGCTCTCGTTCTTCACAGTTGTGAAAACCATCAAGCATGAAAAGGCAATTTAAAGCATACTTTACCTGTCATTTGATGGGCCAATAGAAAGGATTGGGTGTCATTTGGTGGGGCAGTAGAAAGGATTGGGTCATTTGTGAGATGTTCGTTGATTATATTTTCCCTCATTGGTCAGTAGCATTGAACTCTCATCACCACCGTCTCCCACTTCTCACTCTTCTCTGCCTAACACCATCACTTTATTGATACAAGTATAATGCTTATTGATACTGTAATGTATAATGATATTTTATTTTTTTCATACCGCATACCCTTTTCTGTATGGTATTAGGCATGTAGGGTGACTTTAGATGAACTTGGAATGGCTTTGGAATGAGTTTGAATTTTTCCCATTTAAATAAATGCAATAATTGTACTCATTATCTGGATTTTTGCTATAAGGGCTGCTTAATTCACAGGAATGAATTAGGTACAGATCATGAAGGTTGCATGAAGGACATGCAATCTGTTGCATGTCCAAAGTCATAAATAAAGATGAGCACATAGTGATTTGTGGTTTGGTTTGTGACACAGGGCTTTTCCACTTGCCACTCCCAGGATCACTACATAGATATAATAATACATTACTCGCAATTAAAACTTGAACAACATGTTAGCATTCTAGGTAGCTAGTGTTTTTGGTGTAATGCGAAATAGAGAGTTTTAGACCTGTGATACCTGGGTTCAAATCCTTACTCAACAATACCGCTCGCTGGGTCACCTTAAATCAGTTATTACCTCCTTTCTAACCTACAGACTCACAGAGTCACTGTGAGCGTAACATAGGAGGAGAGAAAATGATGTACACTACTGAGCTCCTTGAAGGAAGAGTGGGATACAAGTGTAATAAATAACAATTTGTAGCATAGTCAGTTACAGCCTCTGGTCATACCGGGAAACTCCTGAACTTTTTCTTGGCTGGAGCAGGATTGAGTCATAGAGCTAATTCATATTCTTTAATCCCTGTTCATTTTAAAATATAACCACTAAGGCCCTAAACTATCTACCCATCTGTAGTTATATTTTTTAAAATTAAAAACTTCTTTTAAAACTCCAATAGCATAACATTATTTGAAAGAAAAAGTACACCCTGATCTCCCTTGTTTATGTCAAAGTGACTAAATATTGAGAGTTCAGCATTAGCATAGATTTGTAGGACCTGCTTAATTTTCTTCTCAGTGGCATGTCTTTGCATTCCAAAGTGCATCATCTTCCCTCTAAGTGCAACCTGCTGGCAAGCTGTGACAGAGCAATTTGAGGCAAAAGAAGGTAGACTGAGAAGAAATCATTATTTGCTGTACTAGAATAGTGCTTAGAGGCTTCAGCTAAGATCGGAGGTCATTTACTTGACACTGTGAAATATGTAATGACAGACTCTTTTTGCCAAGAGCTTATTTCTAAATAGACAGGGCACAGAAAGAACACAAAAAGCAGGGATCCCTATTATGTTGATATGGACGAGGGAATAGTGGCAGTGATACCTCAATGCTATAGATACGTGTATTATTCACGTGTTTAACTTCCTCAGTAGAATCTGGCATGGGCCGTAAGATAGTTTGGTCTTTCAGAATTTGAAGAGATCTGTGAACTTTTTTCCTTATTTATTTTTTCTATCCACCTTGGTTCCAAGGTTAGGTTATAACACCTTTAGAACAGAATGCACAAATAAAATGGTAAATGCAATGACTGGTGATTTAAATTAAATAAAAATAATACCCATCTTTAAATACCGCTTTTTTGGTCATTGGATTTCTCTCTGACTTTAATAATCAAGGTGGTTTACATGGGCAACCCATATAGGGGTTGTTATAATCACGAGTTCTGTGTTTCAAGAACGCTGCAGTCCAGGTGGTCTCCTTCACAGTCCAGCATCAATCTGGCTGCTCACACTCCCACGCATGGCTTGACAGGCACTCCTCCACCCTCACTGGTAGGGTCATCATCTCCGCTCCTCTCACCCCCTGGAGAGGAATTGCTTAGATTCATCCAAAGCTTGCATTAGCCGAGTAGCATTTTTAATTTTGTTTTTTAAATAGTTGACTTGCCCATGCTATAGCACAAGCAGCTTTTGAAACTTGTAAATTCAAAAGCCGTTTCCCCCGGCCATGGGAGCTACTACTTGTGAAGACATCAGGTGAAAACTCCTTGACCTCCTAGAACTAATTCTTTTGGATACAGGCCTTCAAATGTCTCAAACTTGAAACCACATAAAATCCAAACATAATTAGCCAAATTAATTTTTCTCCTCATGCTTGACCTGGCCGCTATATGTCAGCCCCCAAAAGAAAGAAAGAAACCCTCTAACACCCCAGCAATGTTCTGAGGATTCATCTCCCTTGTAGGTAATAATAACTAATTCAGTTTCAGTTGGCCTTTTGTGTGTGGAAATCAGAGGGCAATTATATTTCCACTTTTTTTATTTCTGCATGCTAGAACGCCGCTATTTCGATTCTTTCCAGCGTCTGGTCCCTTGTTTTAGTTTCCCTGGCTTTTATGAAATAATTCCTCTGAGCAAGTGTCTGAGGGCAGTCACTGAGGCACTCCTATCCAGCTTTCCAGTGCCACTGCAGCTGTATTGCAGCACTGAGGTAAGAGAACAAACATTCCCTTACCTTGAAGAGGCCTCCATGACTGCCCACCCCCACCCACAGGATTAAGCATACCCCCCATTGGCACAGCTGCATCAGCACTGGAACGTTCTATAGGATTGGGCCCCGAGCGTAATGTTTGTTTCAGTCACAGCAAACTGCTGGGCACCTTGGCAGAGTTCCTGGACTTTTCATAAAAGAGATTTCAGGATCAAATGAAACTTGCATATCGTGTTCCATGGGATTATAGAGCTGTATTATCAGTGGATAATGTTAGGTCATGCTCTGTGCTTTCTGTATTCTACAATTTGACTTCCAAAAACACAAGAGCTGTTATTTCTCTGGGGTATGCCATTAAGCAAATCTCAGCCATTGCATAAATGTTAATAAGAGGCATGGCTGTTTGCGTATAGACTATCTGCTTTTTCTGTCAGTTAATATTTAATTGATGGTCAAATAAAATATTAAACAGGCAAATTATTTAGTTGTGTGTGAGAAAACAGCATCACTTGCTAATGTTGGCTGACAAAAATGATACATGGTGGTATTTACAAGAGCTGGAACAAATATTCATACAGAGTGATGGAAGGGTGAATTGAAAGGCATTGTGCCTTGAGCACTCTGGACACGTCAGTAACCTGTAGAAAAAAACAGGCAGCATGGAGCTTTAAATTCTTATATTCCTTCACCACTGGTGTCCTTAGGAAAGAGAAAGCAGTACATTTCTAGAAAGCTCCCAAATGCCTGCTGGGGGTTCCCGGTTCCATTTGACTTTGGTTGGGGGAAACTGATGGATCCCTTGTAAATTCCTTCTCTGAACTTGTGATGTTGCAGTACTTCCATTCTTTCTGGTAGCAGCATCAACAGGCTTTCTAAAAGCAAATGCAGTGTAGTAAAACTGCTAGGGGTTACTTCCAGTGATAGTTGAAGTGAAATGCAGAGAGAGGGAAGCATCAAGGTTGCAGCTCATTGTCCTAAGTTGACATTAACTTAGTAGCTCCATGCATTTGAACATACAGTGGGCTCTCATAATCCGTGCGGGGGGGGGGGACGGGACTGTTCCTGGAACCCCCATGGATACAGGAGTTACCAGGAATTTAAACATGTGGAATTGGGAGCCCTTCCCCACCCTCTGAACCTGACCAGAGCTGAGCCCTGGATGGGCCTGGACAGGTCTGGACCTGCAGAGGCCCTGTGCAATTGCCTGCAGTCTCTGCAGGCCTCAAAATGGCCCTTAGGGCTGAAAAAGTCACTTCCAGTTGGTGTGACTATGAAAACGGGAAGTGACATTTTTTTCCAGCCTAATGGTCATTTTGAGGCCTCAGAGGCTGCAGGCAGTCATGCATGGCCTATGTAGGTCTCAGAAACCCTCCAGACTTGACTGGAGCTGCGCTCTGGTCAGGTTCAGAGTGTCAGTTGGGTCTGGGAGGTGGGTTGGCACCCGCAGATTTTTGAATTCGTGGGTGTCAAACCTGCAAAACATGCAGGCACACCTGTAGTTCTGAAATTGCAGGCGGCTTTACCAGAAAAATAATAATAGTTCAATCGAATTGAATGTTCATTGAAAAAGTGCTTTTTTTTTTTTTGGTTTTTAATGCCAGAACAAGGAATATTCTCAATTCCTATGAGATTTTAAATCTGGGCACCTACTGAAATATCATTCAGTCCCACAGTTCAATTTTTCAGGCAACAGCAACAATTATAAACACTGATGGTCAAAGTACGTAGATATAACATGGGAGGTATGTGACAATAATTTGCAAAGGTTGTTTTACTCATTTCATAAGGGAAGAAAGGCTGTTTAAGATCTTTCCTTTTGTATCATTTTTATGGTTTAATTTACCCCCTGAAGCAGCTACGTGCCCTGCAGAGAAGGTCGTAGGTACCATACAGGAATTTGTATATGTTCCCCAATGAGGCAAACAGTGCGGGGAAATTTATATCAGGGAACGGTGTGAAGAAAGGGTTAAAAACCCTTTTTCCATGAGCTCTTTTTCTCCCATCATATGAGCAGCCCCTTATAGCTCATTTGAATGACAAAAAAGTACTGTGGGAGATTCTGATTGCAGATCTCTTACATCACATCTAGATGAGTAGCTCTGCAATATTACATTTCCTTGTCAGCAGTGTGTGGGAAAAGTGGAAAGTGAAACATCTTGCATTGCAAAAAAGCTATATGGCATGGAACCAGAGTGGGAAAACATAGGGACAGAAACATCCAAGTCTTGTATTAAATAAAACTGAATAAATATACATGTTACACACACAAAATCACCCCTCACATTGTTGGGCAGCCCAAAACTGAACTCCTTGACTCCCGTAGAAGCAGTGGTACTAAAATGGCTACCACTGCATCCCACAGGAGCCAGGCTGCTCAGGAACATTCATCCTCTTCCCCCAGGGAAAGCCCTGCTGCCCACAGCCTTGGCTCACCACCAGCTATTTAACCAGCAAAGAATTGAGCAGCCCTGTGTCAGGCTGCCCAGGTGAGGGGATAAGAGCTGGCAGTGGAAGCCACTGCTGGGGCCCACCCCCTCGCTAACCTGCTCCTTCCCTCCTTCCATCAAGTTCCTCCTACTTACTGCCCCCCCACCTCAAATGGGCTTACTGGTGGCCAGTTCTGCTGGAGTGCCGTCTGGCCATCCACTCGCTGACTGAGTGCAATGCAGTGCCCCAACGCAGGCAGTAAGGCGTCATAGACATGCTTTATGGCACGTTTGCAACACTTTAAGCTGGCGGTATGCATGTACCACCGGTGATAGGGCCTTTTGGATCAGGCCCTTAGGGTGCAATTCTATAGATGTTTACTTGGAAATAAATTCCATTTTTTCAATAAAATTTACTCTCAGGTAAATGTGTTTAGGATAGCAAGTATACTTTTATTATAGCTTTGACCTAGTGTGTTTCATCTGTTCCTGAACACATTCTATAACAAAAATGCACCAACATGTTGAACTGAACATGGTTTCTCCTTCATTATCCAGAAATCATATTAGCACCTGAAAGGTCCATTTCCTTTGAGAAAAATATTTTCATGTATTTTTGAAAACCCCAAACTGTGAACTGGCGCTAACCCACTTGAAGTAGAACAAAGCCCTTTAATCTCTCTTGAGCTCTCAGTGATAAAATTTAATAGCTGGCTTCAGCATATTTATACAGGGCTCATTAGTATTTGTATCTGAGAAGCAGAATTTTAAAATGTGCTAACTGCTCTGCCTCACAAATTGTTTGTGTGCGTGTCTGAATATTGCACATTAAAGTCCCATAAAGGTGTGCTGCTTTGACTGTTTGGAATTTGACAAGAAATATCCCCTTTCGCACAAAGGGTATCAAATGTGCTGGTGAGTCAGATAACAGGTGGTGCTGAAGGAGAGCAACTTTTTCTGTTTGCGCAGCAATTAAATGAGGGACTTGCTGTTTAGCACTCGTGTGTTTTATCTGTTTTTTCCTTGTGTTTGTGTTTATCTTTGTAAAAGTTGTAAAACTTAATTTATTTAAATGTATTCAAGATTGGAAATGAAAATGTCCCTGTTCTTCAATTTCAATTTTCTTGCCCTGAAAAATAGTTTCTGTAATGGATGAAAGCATAAGTAATAGTGTTCAATTAATTTTTATTACTTTATAGTTTTACAGGATGTCTTTTTTTTATTCCTGTCAGATGAAAGGTTGATAGAGCAGTATGAACAAGAACCCCTACCAGAGGCACATCTAGGCTGTTGGACTAATGGCTTACTTATTAATATTCATGAGCCATCTCATTTAGCTGGTGCTCTTGGGACTTGATTAAAGTAAGGACCCGCTGCAATTGCTACTGACGCTGGAAAGAGCCTTGTGGGTGACACAGCTAGCTGTGGAGCCAGGGGTGCCTATAATTTTGCTGCATCTTTTCCAGAACTGGTGTAAAACCTTTCTGTGTTAGGCTTTCTGCAATCAAGCCCGATTTGACAGTGGTGATGGAAATGCTTTTCACTGCCTCTCCCTTAAGCTTCTAATGAGTGCTTTGTATTTTTTTCCCAAAAGGTTTGAAAGAAGAGATGACCATGTAGATGCCAAACGTCTGGGTGAAGCATAATGGGAAACGGTGAATGGGGTGGACCTGGTCTGCAGCCTTGAAAGCAGCTATCCTGTGGACTACTACCTGGTCAGAGTCACATCAGTCATTACCTGCTTTCTTAACCGTCATTCAAAGCAGAAGCTCAAAGCGGATTGAGTCTGCTGTTTAGACTGGAATTGGAGTTCCCATCCTTGCACACTTTCAAGTTGCATGTGACGCACTGAGCAGAGCAATACCATCAGCAACAATGGGTGACATGACAAACAGCGATTTTTATTCCAAGAACCAAAGAAACGAGGCCAACCATGCAGGAGAATTTGGGTGCACGCTTGAGGACCTGCGTTCCCTCATGGAACTTCGAGGAACAGAAGCAGTTGTAAAACTGAAAGAAACCTATGGGGACACCGAGGGCCTCTGCAGACACTTGAAGACATCGCCAATAGAAGGTAAGAAACGTATTCATTGAGGTTGGAACAACTAGACATGTTACATTTTCCTGTGATAAATTTGGTCCTCTGTGTTATGATCCTTCTTTCCTCATGAAGTAAAATCTTCTAGTGGTTTTTCAAATGTGAGAAAATAAGATAAATAGGCAAAAGAATTCTCCAAAGGGGAAAAAAAAAACTTTCAAGGAAGAGAGAGAGGAGCAAAGTAAGACAAATATAACCAGCTGTTAAAGCTTGTATAGTGCGACAGTATAGAAATAGCATTGCTCTTATAAAGTTGTTAAATATGCGAATTTGATTTTAAAGCAGATTTATTTTTAGAGGCATGCCTGAGAAATATCCTTGAAGGAATTCTGTTAAATTGTTTTCTAGACCAGTTGTATTATGTTTCTCAATGTGGCCACATACAGGCCTATCATGATACATGGGAGCCTGGCACTTCCAGACTGCCCCCAGGGATCGTGGGATGATGTCCCCTCCTGGCCACCAGCAACCTCCAGTGGCTTTACTTTAGCCCAACCAGTAGTGTAGCCCAGTGTCTAGACTGGATTCAGCTAACCCCCACTCCCAGCACACGAGGCACACCATGGAGTAAAATATAATGATTTATTAAAACTACAGGTTACAACATAGAGGTTTAATAAGGCCTTTCAAAGCAGGCCAAAGCATGGCATAACTACATGATGCTTAATGCAAAATAAGAAAACACCTATCTCCTAGTCTAATTACATTCTACCTATCACTCACCCAGCAGAGGACAGAACCAGGTGTGATGAGGGCAAGATGGTCTCTCCCCATAAGACTCAAAAATCTGAGTCTTTGTTCTTACTTTTCCTCCACGCTTTCCCAGTCCCACTTGTCAGCCAGAGGCAAAACAACAACTGGTATGGAGAACCTTGGGAGGTTTTCCTGCTAGAGGCCCCTCTATCTCGCCCGGGCCGGTTGAGCTAGACAAAACGGCCTCCAGGGGAAAACTTTCTCACTGCCAGGGTCCCTGGGGGTTGGGGGTTGGAGAAAGACAGGCCTCAAAATGGAGCCGAGTCGGGCATATTTCCCTGCTGTTCACGACAAAGCCATTGTTTTTCATTTTACACTTAGTATTCTCTGGTAATCATATCTTGGAACAGTGCACGATGATCTGTGTTATATAGTCTGAGAGGCAGTCACTCAAGCAATACCTCCAGCAATACCTCACAGTATTACAGTATTACAGCTGTACTGTCTCATATACACCCAACATACACATGCAGAATAGATCGTGCTTTACTTACAGATAGCAGGGAAATTTTAATGTGACCTTTTCAATAACATTAACTTTTCAATATAGAGAAGCATCCTTTGTCTATGGTTGAAGTTATTTTTGGTAATGTGACAGATAGCTTCAGGAAAGCAGACAAGCCAAGGTTTATGCTTGTTGATCCTAAACATTTTAACTGCCTGTGACCCAGAAATGTCTCTGTCCCATTGGCATTGTGCTTTATTTTGCCATGTTAGACTAGTGAAGCTGTAGAGCAGTGGTTCTCAGGCGTTTTAGCACTGGGACCCATGTTTTAGAATGACAATCTGTCTGGCACCCAGTGGAAGTAATGTCATGGCTGGAAGTGCAGTCATTGTGATGCCAGAGCCTGCCGCTTTCCTGAGAATGCAACAATAACTTGGGTTATTTCTCAGCCATTTTCCAAAAGCAAAGTGAATCACAAAGGAAAAAAGCCTATTTACAACCTTGATGCAAACAAACCTTGATACAACCACACAGGCCTACCCCTTTCCAGCATCCCATCTTTCCATATTTTTAATATGGCTGCCCTTGGGATTTGCGACCCACCTGAAATTGGCTTGTGACCCTCTGGTGAGTCCCGACCCATAGTTTGGGAACCACTGCTGTAGAGGATTATCAGTTGCTCTTGCAAAAATTAGGTTTAGGAATTTGCATGCCCAATTTTAGGTTAACTTTATTTCATGTAAATATGTGCAGACTTGTAGTTTTGAGCTAATATCAAAGGGCCTGAAGTGCATGATTCAGAACTTCCTGCTTTGTGGGCTGGGTGGTGAAACTCCTCAAATATCTATGTGCTCATGTGGACTTTGGAAGTATTGTATAGTACAGTGGTGTCATTCAAATGATTTAGGAACAGGAACCCACTTTTGATTGGCACTTGTCGGGAACCCGGAACCAGCCACGGAGCCCGTTAGGATCCGGAACACCCGTTCTGGTCCGTTCCCCCTGAATGACATCACTGCCTTTGCCCCCCTAGGAATCCGGAGTCTCTCCCTTTAACCCTCTGAGTGCCGGCCAACCAAGAAGAAAAGCTCTTTGCAGTGGAATTGGGAGGGGGGAGGGAGAGTGAAGTGGGCAGAGTCAGCCCTAATTTTAACTAGTGGAACTGAGTTCCCCCTGCATGACATCACTGCCTATGTACCTTTGCAGTACATGGTATGATATTGTGAACTGAGAGAAATGTGGGAGACTTAGGCCCAGATTCTGTTGGGGCCTTGCACTGCTGCAGCTAGCGTTCTGGCAGTGCAAGGTCCTTTACAGTGTGTGAAAGCTAAGTGCTGTTGCTCGCTTTTATGTCGCTGCCTCCAATAGAAAGCAATATTCGCAGCATTGGCTTCAGAAGCCTCTGTTGGCACCAGTAAATTGATGTCGGGGGCATGTCATGGACAGGAAAGCGGGACGAGGTGTTTCAGGGAGAGTTGGGGCAGGGAGGGGTGGATTATGGAGGCACCTGTCAGATGTTATCCCCTCTTTCCCAGCTGCCCCTTTCCCATCCTTGGACATATGCCAGCAAAATGGCTGACATACTGTGTGTTCAAGGAAACCCATGGGTGATCAGTAAAAACAGTATTTGTTAACTTGTCTCCTGTTGGCTGCCCGGTTGGCCCCCACTATTGGATGCAATGCGTGCTCTGCCAGCACAGCTGTTTTGGTACCAGTGGTGAAGGATCGGATCAGGCAGTTAATTAAAGAGAGCAGTTTTTACAATTCAAACACGTGTTTCATAAATTGAAGTTTACTACCATTCTGTCTGTTTTCATATGTAAGTAAATTTTGATCATATTGTAGGAAATCGTGTTGTGTGTTGCTGTGGTTTAAGGATTCCTTCCTGGATGAAGCTACTGATTATGTATTAAATAATAGTAGAAATGAATGCAGATTTTAAAATTGAAGTTCCCTTTTGTTTATTCTGTAACTTCTATAAGTAGTTGCTGGGTGATTGGGACTTTGATGAAGACTGAAGCAGGTCTTCAGATAGAGAGTAATAAATGCTGAAGGCAAATTGCTTTAAAAGTGAATGGGATTGGGAAAGACTGGGGCTGGGGGCAGGCGAAACAAGAAGAGCTAAGGTTACATGGTTTGTCGTCCTTTCCAACTGTGTTATTCAGTATTTCTAGTAGAGCTAATGTACTGAGAAACTTCTATCAATAGGCTAATGCATTTTCTATCTTTAGACTTGGCATGTGATCTTGATTGATCTCATCTTCCAAGCAACCGATACCAATATAGTGGACTACTTTTCCTCTGCAAAATATGGATCAATAATGCTATGAGAATGCTACAACGGTCACTCGTCTAAACTGCATTGTCCACTTTAGAAATTCAATTGTTTCAATTCAAATTAGCTGATATAATGAACTTCATTGTTTCAGTACAAGTATTTTAGTGTAGATATCTAAGTAGTGTAAATGCACAGGGACACACAGTGCTCTCACTTTTATGGACAGATTTCTAAGCTGCTGATAGTGGCCCTCGTGTAATTTTGGCTTGCCATCACAGAATGCTACACAGTGCCCATGCCGCTGGTGTGATATCAACTCCACTTCCCAATTTTGTTGGGACTCCGCAGGAGTGGTGGCAATGAGGAGGTAGTGCAGTCAGTGGTTCGTGTACAACCTGTGCTATGGTGGTCTCTGATAGTTGGGCATTGCCAGGGTGCTTCAGTACTGTATACCAAGCAATGGAGGAGAACTTTACTTAGATGCAACAGACTGGCTATCGTAATGATGGGGAATTTCACTCATTTTTTACAAAATAAATTATACTGATTGCAGTGCCTGGGTATTTATCCAGCATGAGTTAAAAGACAAACATACAAAAAACTTCAGAGCTACTATGTTACTTTTCCATCTTTCAAAAACCTTTAGCAATAGTTTATTATTCTAGCGACAGTTTATTAGGAACAACTGAAATGACAGAATCCTATACAGGAAGCTTTTGAGATCTCTATTAACATCCAAAGTATGCAGTTCATAGCTTGAGGCCTGGCTACCTATGGGGGGGGGAGGGCACCGTAGCTGCCACCCTCAGGAGTGTGTCACCACTAGGGACTAAAATAGTTAAAATTGCGGTTTTAAGGAATAATACCATCTTAGATATAATGAAAAAAACTGGAGTGTAATGTCTATTAAAAGTTATGGCTATAAAACTAAAAACTGAAAATACAACTTCTTATGTCAACATTATGGTTTGTTAAAATCACGTTTTTTAGGAATAATGTCAGCATGTTATATCCTGTTTGATGTGGAATTTCATGAGGAATTCAATGAAAAAACCCAGAGTAATAATATCTTCATTCTATCAAATGTTGTGGCCAACAAACAAATAAAACGAAAATACTTGTCTTATGTAACGTTATGTGTAATGGCTACATTGAACCTTCAGGTGCAGGAGCAGGAGGTCACTTTGTGCAGGGGAGCCATAGCAGGGGAGGGCACTGACAGGCACCCATCGCTTGTGGGGGAAATATTCACTGCATTTATTTTCTGGCCATTATTTTGATTCATTTCATGTCATGACTATTATTCTCAGCCTCACCACCTCACAGGGTTTTTGTGAGGACAAAAGGAAGGGAGGAAACATGCATACACCCTGCACTCCTTGGAGGAAGGGTGTATAACATGTCAAAATATGAATAAATAAAACATTAATAAATAATTTTGTTGTATGGGGGTGTCGAAAATTTCTGGGACCTGCGTCCGGTGGTGGGATTCAGATGAATTAACAACCAGTTCTATGACATCATAGCCGGAGCGGGAAAAAACCCAAAGCCAGCCGAGGTAAGCAAGTGAGCGGGGCCCGGCCATTTAACAACCAGTTCTATAGAACCCCCTGAATCCCACCACTTCCTACGTCCCAAATGACCTGGCTACACCACTGGCTTGAGGTGCTAAGTATCCTTCTATGGCCCAGTGAACCTTCTTCTTTCACAAGTCTATAGTTCACTGAACTCCTGGTATGGCACAATCCTAATGCTATTCCTGAAAATGAGACATTGGCATTTGCTGTGTCATTATCCAGACCTGAAACATGTCATGTTGTAAAAAGAATATTAAATTGCAGGCGTCAGAGAACAAATCACAGACCAGCTACATAACCATATGGAATGCAGTGTATGGAATGAATGCAAAGCCGAGTGCATGTTTATTCAAGTTGTGATCAATGGGACTTAGTCCTAAAGTTCTGCTCAGATACTACAGCAAGAACAGGAGTGAACCAGCTAGCCACACCTTGCCTATTCCTTCTGAGCACCACACGGATATGGAAGTCTTGGTGCATTTTGAAGGAGCTACTGTTTGTGTGCTCAACCTGCCATGCCAACCGCCTAAGTGGGAGGAAATGACTCCTTTGTTCTGTGCTGAACCAGGGAGCTGAGAAGGAAAGCAGGATTTAATTCCCTCCCTGTCTGAGGTGGCAGCAACCAGGGATAGAGCCTCTCACCTGGGTTCCCACCTGGGTTCCCAGTGGTTGCCGGGACAGGATGGGAGTCACAGCCAGCGGGGGAGCATTGGGTTAGGCCCACAAATGTGCCTCCAGTTGCCATGAACACCAAACTGGTAATGTGACACAGCCCCATCCTGCCCCATCCTGTCTTCTTCTAAACGGCTGTGTGTGTCTCATCCTCTCTCCAACCCAGCTGAGATAGGGCAGGGGGCAAAATTCTGACGCAGCAATTTCCAATCTTCCCCACACCATGATCACCTTGTCTGCTTGATGATCCTGGTGGTGCCAGGGGAGGCCCCAGGGGCCCTTTCCGAAGCGTACTGGCCTGGTGACCCACTCTGCAGGCCTCTGAAAGCTGCTTCGGTTTTGAAAAGCAAACCAGGAGTTGCCTTCCACAACCTTGACGTAGATTTTGCAGGCTCCTGCAGGCCACTCTGAGGCCCACAGAGGCCTGCAGGGTGGGTCGCCAGCCCAGTGCAGCCCAGAAGAGGCCTCTGGGACCTTCCCACAGTTCCGGAATGGCTCTGACTGGGAGCCAAATGGAGGCAAGGTTGCAACCCACTTGACATGGGCTCGTGACCCACCAGTGGGTCGCAAGCCACAGTTTGGGAAATCTGATCTAACAGAAAGGTAAAGATGCATTACTTTAAATGTTGTACGGAAGCAATGGGACTTCATTGGGCAGGTTGCTTTAAGCTTTGTTAATTTATAGAACTTTGAAATAAAACATCAATTAGATTAGCAATTGTGCAAAAACAGCTCCCACTGAGGAAATGACTGCCTCAATCAATTGCTGTTTAAAGGTATTAGGTTGTTTCATTTTCTTGGAATGTACTCTGGTGATAATGATTTTACTTCAAAGTAGATGGAGAATTTTGAATAGAAACTTAGGTGCAATATATTAATGAAAATGGATGAAGAAAGGTCCAGTTTTCTTTTTTTTTAAAGGCTTAATTTACACCTTCCATTTGTAATCGTGATGTTCAAGTATCTGAGAAACTAATTAGGCAAGTTATATAGCTCATTGTTCTGGACCCTCTGAACTTTTCAAGAGAGTGTGCTTGCGGAGTGTATCTATGGTTTGTGGAGGTAACATCATGAATGACCCTGAGAAACAACCACCTTGAATTGTGTGCCTGTGGTTTCCCATTATGAAAATGTTTTGGTAGTGACAATGAAATCTGTGACCAGGACAATGTGTCATGCCAAGAGGTGGGCAGTATTCAGACAAAGGTGCAGAGATGGGACAGGAAGAGAGAATTATCTATCGAGACATTTTATGGATTTGGACTAGATTCACAGTAAAGGAATGGGGCAGGGAAGAAATAGAAGGTTAAAATAGGCTTTGAAATTGAAATGTATGTTGATGAGAAACTTTTCTGCAACTCTCCTTAGGGAGGGAGTTCCAGAAGCCTGGCTTCGCTACATTACCAGTACTTGCCAGTCAATCTCAGTGGCGGCCTAGAGACCAGGGCCTGTAAGGCTGAACTTAAAATTCAGACTCATGTGGGTAAAGGCAGTCCTTGACATAGCCTGGGCCCAGCCAATGTAGAGCTTTAAAAGTTAATTCCAGTACCTTGAATTGGATCTAGAAAACTGATACAAATTAAGTGCAATGCTCTCATGTTCCTGGATGCTCACTAGTATCAGTGGCAGCATTTTGAAAGCGGTTTCCAACAGTAGCGTTCCTGGTGGTGTTGGTGCCTGGGGGTCGCTCCTGGAGGTGCTTCCCCTGCATCTGCTGCTACCCCCCAGAGAAGACTATAGAAGAAGCCTCAGAAGGCCTTCTTAGGGTCAGGTGCATGTGGCTTTCCCAGCTTTCAGAAGACCTTCCAGGGTGCACCTTTCTCCTCCTCCACTTAAAAAAAATGGAGGCGGGGAGGGTGGTCCCCGAGCAGAGTGGCGATGCAGGGTGCAACTGAGGGCAGGAAGGGGAGATTTGCTGGCCCTCCTACCTGACGCCCTGGGGCATTTGCCCCCTGACACCCCCCCAGGTACACCACCGGTTTCCAAACCTTCAAAATGGAAAATGCATGGTAGTTGCCCAGACTGGATATGACTAATGTATGTGTGACTGTATGTGTGATCAGATCTGTCTTCTCAAGGCAGGGCTGCAGCTGGCATGCCAGCCAAATCTGGTAACGTGTATTCCTGGCAACTGATGTTAGTTTCAGGGAAATTTATCTTTGTCTTCCAAAGACAAATCTTTCCAATTTTTAGCTTTTCTCTTAATTCCAAATCGACATCCAGACTGCCCTTCACATCTCACTGTATAAAGAGTTCCTTAGAAACTCCAGTTACTGGCAGTGCTTTTTTAAAGCATGCATAACACATATACATGAGTGGAGGAAACAATCACGTGCAGGAACCTTCTGTTAAAGCTAACAACATGTCCCTATTATATTATTTGGAAGCGAAAGTTAGTGCTCAAGGACTGAAACAGGGGTTTGATCTGAGACTCAGTAGGCTACTACACTCAGTTCTTAAATTGCACAAGGTGAGTCCTGTCCCTAACAAGGACACACAGTGGAGCCCTATGGAAAGTAGTTAGGAAAAGGAGAGAGGAGCACCTTACATGGAGAAGGGGAAGAGCAAAGAGAGGACAAATGTGGAGGGAGAATGAAGGAGGTAGATTAGCTGGGCTTCCCAGAGGAATCCAGGAGAAGAAAGGGAAGGCTTTAGGGTGCAGGGAAGAAAGAAATTGTGGCGAAAGCTGGAAGATTAGTAAGGAGGATAGGAGCAAAGTACGAGAGTTCAGACTACAGCTAAAAGAAGTTAGAAGTGCCTCTCTTTACATGATCCAAGGGTTGCAGGCAAGAGATGATCCTGAAAACAGTGAAAGCAGAGAGAGAGAGAGAGAGAGAGAGAGAGAGAGAGAGAGAGAGAGAGA
>JAJKFI010000004.1:35679840-35698085 GCA_029204185.1 Lerista edwardsae | reverse complement strand
AGAGAGAGAGAGAGAGAGAGAGAGAGAGAGAGAGAGAGAGAGAGAGAATAACTAGGCATGCAGTCATTTTGACTTCATGTGGAATAATAGTGGGGATTTGTTGGGCGAGGCTGCATTGAAGCTGCACTGAAGAAAGGAGGCTGTGCTGTGTTACCGTTCTGAGTGTCAGCTGACATGTGGTTTCCAAATTGAGGTTGGAATGGGGTGGCTTGTTGCAGCAATCAGTGGGCTTTTAATCCACAGCAAAGAGGCATAGCAATGAATGGATGTGAAACAAAGGATGAATGTGGACCAAAGAACATGAGGTTCTAAAGCCAAGGCTTTATATAAATGTTCACATAGAATCCTATGGAATTCTTACGTGGAGTTTTACCATCAATCAGTAGGTCGTCTATTGTTAGCCCTCTATGGGTTTTGTCTTTAGGCCCACCACTCAGTTTAGGATGTGATAGCTGGTTGGATGGCACTTGAATCGTTGCTTCATCTTGAGGTTGATGAGGACTATTGGTGGTATGAAACCCCACTTTGCCTTTCAAAAGTTGGTTTTTTCCCCCCAAACTCAGGAGTCCAGGAAAGTGGCTAGGGCCGTAAACTATTAATTGGGCTGTTCCAGCAGGATTCAGAGCTGGAAAGCTTCATCTCCATTTTTGAAGGCATGAAAATGGCATTCATATTTTAGCAGTAAACAAGCTGGTGAATTCCATGATCAGACAACAAGCAGGGACTGGTTATATGCTTCTAAATTTGTGACCGCTGTGCATTGTATAAGCGGTTCCCTTCTAGACCAGTGCTTACTGTTCCACTGGCGAGTGCACCACACGACCATTCAAACTCAGCTGAGCAACGCTGTGGGCAGATACATCTATAGCCCACTGCCCCAGCAGGCTTTGCGCCAGTATTTCCAGACAGATGTGAACGCGCAGAGGGTCACTCTGTAGTTCAAGTGGTCATCTTGTGAGTAGTGCTGAGGAATAGTAAGACTGTTCATGGTGGGAAGGGATTCGGCGTTGCACCGGATCCAGCCTGCAGGCCAGGGTTTAGCAAACACTATGCTAGTGCAAGATCAGAAGCATGATCTTCTAATAGTCACAGTGCTGGTCCAGCCTCACATAACATGTAACATTGTATTGTGTATGTCAATAAAGGATCAATCTCTCCCTCACTCACTCCTTCTCTCCCTCCCTAAGAGGCTAAAAATATATATGGTGGTTGCGACCCACCATAGAGCATGAAAAAAGGGACCATTTCCTCTTAAGAGAAGTGCCCCAGGAAGCATTGCCTTGCGGTGCTGCAGTGATTGCATTGCCATTGAGGGGCATGTGCCCTACATGGGGTGGGGGTGGGGTCAGAAAGGACGGGGAGGCCCGCTGCCACCTCCGTGGTGGCACCTGTTTTGCATCAAACAGGAAGTAAGCTCTGACTTTACAATGGGGCTATTTTCCGCATCAGGAAGGTCCGCAGAGGTGGCAGCGGACCTCCCCAACTCTTCTGGACCTCTCAAGACCCCCCTAAGGTAGGGCACATGCCCCTCAGTGCCTGTGGTGCTGCAATCGCTGCTGCACCGCTGGGTCCTCCTCCCAACTCCGCCCCAACCCCGCAAGCACTTACTGTGGCTTCAAAATCCGATTAGGACTTTGAAGACTGTGGATCTAGAATTTTATATATTTGAAGATATTTAAAAAGCAAAGACACTTTGGTTCAATAAGTAAAATGTACAGATTAAGAGTGACTCTTGTGATTTTTAACTTTAGATATATGAATTGAAGGGCAAAACACTCTCATAATAATTTGGGATGAACACCTTTTCTAGGTATCTGTGATGAGGTTATCCTAAAATAATTTTTTCCTTTTAAGTACCTGAACTGAAATGAATTTGCTCCCCCCCCATTTTCCATTGTAAATGTCGATGTTGAATGTTCTCTGTATAAATTCTGTTTTCTTGAAAACACACTGAATGCTGTCTGCATGATGAATATCAATCAATCAACAGTATTTATATACCGCTTTTCAACACAAAGTTCACAAAGCGGTTTACAGGCAAATAATAATAATAAAGTTAAATGAGTATCTGACCAACTGAAAATGTATAATTTCAGTATTTGCTAATTAACAATGTTTTGATGTATTCACTTGTTTGAATGCTGTCATATTTAGAATTTGATTATATAGATCAGTGCAATTCAAATTTTTTAGAACGGTACCTGCCTTTTAGAATGGCACTCATGTTGGGACCCACCGGAAATGATGTCATTAACCTGGAAGCGATGTTGTGGCAGGAAGTGACAAGCAGGAAGTGCTGTCATTGTAACGTAATACAATGACACTCCTGAAATGCAAATTGGCATTCTTGGACTGCAGCAATTGTATAACCATGAAACATCCCTGACAGAAAGCAAGTTTCGGACAAAATATGATGTAAAAGCACTGAACTAAAAAAATAATAATAAAAAAAATCCCTCACTTGAAAATTCAAACTGTTCACTCATAAAAGGAATATAACAAGAGTAAGGTCTACAGTTTCCAAGATGCTGCTCCCAGCTTTCCGCAACCCACCTGACATCAGGTTGCGACCCACCAAGTGGGTCTATCAAGGATCTGCTGCATGTCTGTTACAGAACCATTATGCCTTGCAGATAATTTTAACCCATTTTCTAGGACGTACACTTGGTTTGCATGAAGGAGCAATGGGCCTCACCACTGTCTATTGTAACCTCAGATTGTGCCCTGGAATACACCAGACATTCTGCTGTGGCTGCACAATGCAGAGGAAGATCGGCAATGGTGTATAGGCTGTTTTTTCAGTTGCTTTTTTGATTGAGGAACCTGTTAAGTTGCCAAAGCTTAAAAGGCAAAGTCTGACAGTTGATAAATTGACAGTTGACTTTTTTTGAGATTTTATTTTTGAAGCCTTTGAAAATAGAATATTCAAGAGAACCTCCAAATAAACATTCACATTTCTCATGTTGAGGTAAAACGTCCATATTCGAAACCCAAACTTGGAGTTTGCTTTAAATTTTATTCAAGAATTCAATGATAAAGTTGTAAAATTTACTACATTTTCAATATTCATGAATATTCATTTCGGTATTCTGGGAGATCATTTTTACCCTGCCAAGTTAAATGTGTTTTTTTTTTTTCATGTTCTTGGCAGACACAAGTTCCTTCTCATGTAGTTCCATTACTTGTTTTGCCAAACAGCAAATATTCATTTAGGTCATCATGAAACACCATTTTATGAATGGAAGGATGTAGGGTCTTTTTTCTTCAAAGCTTTTTTTAAAAATGAAACTTGACTGTACACTGTGTGCTTGCCTATTCATGTTGCACATTGTTCTATCATTTCCTCAGCTCTTCTTAGATATACGTCATTATACTAAAGCTCCTCTGCATGGTACACTGAAAACTTCTTCACAGGGTTCTAAACAAGAATAGGTTCACCTCTTGCATGTGCCACTGGTCCCTGCGACATGCCCTGGGGCAGCTGCCGCTGTTGCTACTGCTACTACTATTATTACTACACTCTCTTGCGAGAGTGGGGGCGCAATCCAGCGGAGCACCTTGGGCCAACGCTACGTGCTAGGATCAGCCCAACATCACTAGCACCAATGGAGGGTGCCAACTCACACCCCCGCATTGGCGTTAGCAACCTTGGACCAATGCTAGCAGTAGTGTCAGCCCAAGGGAGCTGGCACAAAGCTGCGCCACTCCGACCTTGCGCCAGCTGAACTCGGCTGACTCTAGGGTTTTCTGGGAGGCGGGAGGGTGTTCCTGAAAGGAAGGAGGGCATGTGGGAGGGCGTGCCAGCCTGGGGAGGGGGGCGGAAGTAGGACGTGGCCGGTAACCAAGCGTTGCGCCGGTGCAGCATTCTTGTACTGGACCAGTGCTGTTGCAAATGTCCTGTAAGGCACGTCTGCATCACAGATTCGGTTGCTGGGCTGGTGCAATCAGGAGGGCCAGCGCAAGTGCGTCGCGGTGCCCATCAGCTGTGCCAGCCATGCACCAGCTTAGTTCTGCTGGTGCAGGACCACACCAAAGGTGTGCCGGAGGTGGGTGTAATGGGGCAGCACCATGGGCGGAGAGGAGACATGGCCGTTGAACTGTATCCTAACCCCTGTCCCCGGCTGGGCAACCCTGATTCAGGCCACTCCTGGCTACATGAACCTGCAATTTTGTGGGCACAGAGCCAAGTAGCCCCATAGGGCTGACTGAGGCTTACCCCAGAGCAAGGGGAACATACTGTATATCCTTGCCCTGCACTGAGCTGCTGCTGCCTCCTAACGTGGCTAGGATGCAGTGCAGGTGAGCTGGCCGGCCTATTAGAGCTCAGGTTAGGTTTGGGATGTCCAACGATCATCCTAACTTCTGGTTCACATAAGTAGTAAAAACTTTGTACACCAACTTAAAAACATAAGAAGAGCCTTGCTGGATCAGGCCAAAAGCCCATGTAGTCCAGCTTCCTGTATCTCACAGCGGCCCACCAGGTGACCCAGGGAGGCATGAGACAACAAAATGCTTGTATCCTGTTGCCACTCCCTTGCACCCAGTACTCTGAAGTAGCCTACTACTAATGTAAGGAGGTTACAACCCATCATTGCCTATAGCCCACGATGGACCTTTCTTCCAGAAATCTGTCCAATCCTCTCTTAAAGGCATCTAGACAAGATGCCATCACCACCTCCTGTGGCAAAGAGTTCCACAGATTAACTACCCGCTGGGTAAAAAAGCACTTCCTTTTATCTGTTTTAACTCTCCCAGCCCTCAGTTTTAGCGGATGCCCCCTGGTTCTGGTGTTTTGAGAGAGGGAAAAGAACATCCCTCTATCGACTCTATCCCTTCCGTGCATTATTTTGTATGTCTCAATCATGTCCCCCCTCAGGCGCCTTTTTTTTAGGCTGAAGAGCCCCAAATGCTGCAGTCTTTCTTCATAAGGGAGCTGCCCCAGCCCGGTAAACATTTTCGTCGCTCTCTTCTGCACCTTTTCCAACTCCACTATATCCTTTTTGAGGTGCGGCAACCAGAACTGGACACAATATTCCAGGTGTGGCCTTACCATTGATTTGTACAATGGCATGATAATATTGGCTGTTTTATTCTCAACCCCTTTTTTAATGACCCCAAGCATGGAATTGGCCTTCTTAATTGCTGCCACACACTGGGTCGACACCTTCATTGAATTGTCCACCAGCACCCCAAGATCTCTCTCCTGAGCTGTCACAGACAGCTCAGAACCCATTAGCCTATAGGTGAAGTTTTGGTTTTTGGCCCCAATGTGCATCACTTTACATTTGTCTACGTTGAAACGCATCTGCCATTTGGCTGCCCATTCCCCCAACTTGGAGAGATCCTTCTGGAGCTCTTCATAATCCTTTCTGGTTTCTCACACCTTGACAAAAATGCACTTGAAGGAATTACAAAGAGCTGGATCAACTGGTTGATTTTTCTGTGTGCAACAATGGCTTTACAAGTGACTTATTGGTTTCTCTGTGTGCAACAATGGCATTATAAACCAAATTTGGGAAAGTAGTGGATTCTAGTTAATCCACTAGATCAAATTAATCTCTATCAAATTAATCTCTATCAAATTTCAGAAGGGTTGGGCAAATGGTATGGATTTTAACAAAATAGATTTTAACTCAGCCTGATCTCAGCACTGAGAGGAAGCAAAACATCTTCCCCAAAGATCCATGCATTACATAAGTATGCCAATACAATCAGTCATTAAAAACTAAGAGGCTAATAACTCAAAAAGGTTTTCATGGATTTTCTTCAAAATAATTACATAATGTATTTCCAAACATGAATTTCTGAAAACCTGTTTTAGGGATATTAACCGAAAAGGAACTGAGTTGTACTTGTCTAAATAAAGTTTGCATATGTTTCTGGGATCTCAGCATTCAGATAATATTGTAAACAGCTGTATCTATTTCAGTGGTTTTCAAACTTTTTAGCATCGGGACCCATCTAAAAAAAATGTTTCACTTTACCAACAGCTCATACCTCTGTAGCTATAATGGTGATTGGGCAGCAGTGCTCCCCTGCCAAGTAGCAGGTTGATGCACGTAACCTAGTCTACCCTGTCAGTTTCAGGAGCCACCAAAATTGGGTTGTGACCCACAAGCTCATAGCTTAAGAACAACTGATTGGATTTGCAAAACTTTTTTTTTTTTTTTTTTTGGAGGAGTGGTGGAGACTGTTGACTTCCACATTTCATGATGATTGGATAGAATTCAGAATTTATGCCCAATAGAATGTGTAGGGCTTACAATGGAAGAACACTGTTCGACACCTTATGTAATAGTACAGGCACTCCTGTGCCTCTGTAAATTCTCAATGAGCGGAAAGTATCCATTTTTTGTGTAATATATTTTCCAAGAAAACTGACAAGAAATGCGCAACGTGCTGAATTGTTTCATGTGTTTTGCTTTCCATACACAACTGGGTGCTGACAATGGAGTACAGAGACAACCTGTCCTTTTGTTCTATTGTGTTATTAACCTTTTGGGTTTGCAAGTTTTCCAGGTACAAGCAAACATACTCTGAGAGAGCTGACTTGCTCTTTGATTTCATTATGTACGTTTGCAGTTGACGAAGTGTTCCTTGCTATTTAGTTCAGTTCAAAGGAAACAAAACAAAAACACAACAGCGCTGAAAACAAGAGTTTTTACAAAACCAAATAAACCCACAATCATATTGTAACTGTTCAAGTAACAGTTCACACTTTTTGTGTTTATTCAGAAGTAAAGCATGGAAAGGATTGCAGCCTAAATACAGGTATCATGAGATCATAGGCTTCGTAAGAGCTCCAGTATGTTCTGCTTCCATAAGACAATTTTGCTGGCACCAGTCCAAGGAGACCCATTGCAGGTTAGGAGGCTTACACAAGTATAAGGGAATTTAAATCCCCTTTTGCCTCTGAAGCCTCCCAATCTGCCCCTCCCCCACTGAATACAGCCCACCCATTTTGGGTGTTGTTGCGCCAGTGGTGTGAGGGTGGAAGGATAGGACTGTGTTCTAAGAGTTCAGCTCAAAATCTTTAATTTGCATGAAGTAATGTCTGCAAGTGTCTGAAATGATTAAAATAGCTTTCCATAGTGTAGGTAACGGTTTTAACATTGGCAACATGCAGAGGCCTCTTAAGGGCAAATGAGAAAGCTTGCTTGCTTCTTCAAACATAGCTGTTATTTTTAATTCCTGATGTTAATCCTCTTTAACAGTAACATCAGTGTGTGGCATGTTTTGTCATGAGATGCTGGCAGTTCTGCACACTGTCCCAGTTTTCCCAGAGGTACTGCTGCTGTTATCAGTGTTGATATGACTAACAGCTTAAAATTACTGAAATGACAAATCTATTTCAGTTTTCTGTATGGTAGTAGCAACATATTTCTTGTATTTTCATATCCAGCTGTTTTGTCCTTATGTACCTCCCCTGCTTAGTAGCTGCCACAGTTAAAGTAGAAAAGTAATTAGTTGCTAATAAAATGGTTGAAAATGTGACTACATCGTTCTTAAATTACCTGCGTAGAATAAACGCCCTTGTACAAATCTCTGTTGGCAACAGAGCAACCTTTGAACAACTATTACCTGAAGGCATCAATTTGAGATCCAGCTGCATGTTCTGCTCCTTTTTCCATTTCTTACATTTAAGAAATAGAAAATAGAATAATGATTAAAAAAACTGTCATCCTTTAGGTTCAGAGATTCATATTACATATTAGCAAGTGCATAATAGCATGGTCTTTCTGAAGCACTCAGGCTCCTATCATTTCCTATCTTCTGCCTCTCTGTTACCCCAGTTAGGTCACATAAAATGGGGGTAGTCAATATCCAAGATCTGTATTTTGAAGGATTTCAAATCATTAACTGAGCTTGTAGTATCAGCTTGTACCACTCCCCTTGAGTACAATCACTAAATTTTGGAGATCATACAGAAGTAGATGAAAATATATTTGTGAGAATGCGAATGCTAGGATAATGTGGCTCCTAAATGAGGAGGGATATAAACCGTCCATAAAATAGTAAGGAACTATATTCTCTAGAGCAGTGGTTCTCAGACATTTTAGCATTAGGAGCCACTTTTTAGAATAATAATCTGTCAGGACCCACCAGAAGTGATGTCATGGCTGGAAGTGACATCAATTCTTCTGAAACATCTACCAGAATATGTTAACAGACTTGCTCTGGAGATATGTGTATTCTGCAGTTACACGTGCCCTTAACATGCATGTTCAGGGATCCTGTAGTTATGGACTATTACACACACACACACACACACACACACACACACACACACACACACACACCATAAACTGTCACCATGGGAATAAAAAGTGACTCCGAGTCTGTTCAGAGTTTCAGCCAATTCTCTGAGAAAAAATTTATTCAAAAAATAATCAAATATAAAAAATATATACTGCAGCATTTCTCAAACTGGGTTGGGAATACAAGCCAATTTCAGGTGGGTTACGTAGCACCTACCTCAACCACCATTGAAAATACAGAATACAGAAATGCTGGGCAGGTCAGGCTCCTGGTGGGAGAGAAGCATGATGATTGGTCCTGAATAGGTGGGATTCAGATGGGATAAGTGGCTAGATAGGTGGGAAGAGGCCTGAATAGGTGGGAAGAGGCAACAATTATTACAAGGAAGAAAAAGAAGACTGGATAAAACCAACTTAGTACAAGGGAGAAAATGTCTAGTGTGCTGTTCAGGAATATCTGTCTTGGAAGAAAGAGAGTAATTTGGCTTCAAGGAAGAGAGAGAATTTGTTTGAAGTAGTGCAGGTGTCTTCATGCACATACAGGTACTGTCTGTCTTGCATTCCTGTTTACGTTCCAGCTTACATTTCCAGGTGAATTCTTGGGTAAGGGATGTTCTCTTTTAAAAGACTTTTTAGATTATCTGGATGGGGGATCAAAGCTTACAATGAACCCAAATGAGAGACTGCAATTATAAGGTCATCAATGAAAAATAAACAACTCTTGATTGATCTACCTATCCAAAGAGGCATGGGGAAAATACATTATTCTTTATGTAGAATAATAAAGCCATCTGTCACTTGGCTGAGATAGGCGTTCCTATTATTTTTAATTCATATTGAACGTTGAATGAAAATTCTACCAAAACTGGGCATTACTTTTCAGACACATATCAGTTGCCCAGGTTTTGAGGTGATGCACCTGACCATTTTTATCAGAAGGA
The DNA here is from genome assembly GCA_029204185.1 of Lerista edwardsae. Lineage (NCBI taxonomy): Eukaryota > Metazoa > Chordata > Lepidosauria > Squamata > Scincidae > Lerista > Lerista edwardsae. The sequence continues at coordinate 35,688,886 of JAJKFI010000004.1, read as the reverse complement.
CATCAAAGGGGCATGAGCGTGCCAATTGTCAGAGGACCTGCTTTCATAAGGACATGCAAATCTCTCATCTTCTGAAATGCAAAGAGTGCTAGGCTTTCCTATGTTCCCATGAGACACAGCAAGGAACCAAAGTTTGGTTTAGGGGATCCAGCACCCCTTCTGGGGTGTAAGCCATTGTGAATGAAACATCAGTGCGAGGGAGAAAATTTATTGTGCATTACAAGGTTTTGTGGTCCAGAATCTATTTCATCCAGTGTATGAAATGATGGTTTGTTTGAAGAATTCATACCCCGCCTTTCCCATGCGGAAGCAAATGCCCAAGGCGGCTTGCAGAGAACAACAGAATACAGTGTAACCACAATAAGTAATACACATCAAAACAACAACATTAAACATTAATGGGAACACAGACAAAATGGGAATGACAAAATACCAGAGGGACAGAGGGCAAACAGCCAACCATCAACCAAGGGCCAGATGAAATAGGAATGATTTAAGCCCTCTCAATGATTAAGGCCATGAGGGAGTGTGTAGTTCTTAATTCTTGTGGTAGGATATTCCATTTTTGTGGAGCCATTACAGAGAAGGCTTGCCCCCAGGCTGCCATCCCTTTAACTTGGGACAGAGGGGGCACTTGAAGGAGAGCCCCTTTAGATGATCTAAGAGGGCAAATTGGTATGTAAGGGAAAAGGCAGTCCTTTAGGTAAGCTGGGCCTAAGTCATGAAGGACTTTAAAGGTCAATACCATCATCCTGAAGTTGAGATCGGAAGTGAATGGGCAGCCACTGCAGCTGCTGAAGGAGTGGGCCTACTGAGTCAAACCATCTAGCCCCTGTAACCACCTGGGCTGCTGCATTTTGTACTAACTGTATCTTCCAAACTGTTCTCAAGGGAAGCCCTACATATAGCGCATTACAGTAGTCCAGCCTTGTAATCAGTAACGAATGGACCACTGTGGCCAGGTCAGAACAGCTTAAGTATGGGCATAGTATGCTTATGCTTATGCTTAAGTATGGGAACCTGTCTATCCTACGATTTGGGATTCTTTTCAGCTTGTAGAGCCTGAGGATGTGGACAGGATTCTCTGGAGTGTGAGACCTGCTGTTTGCCCGCTCGACTCTTGCCCAGCATGGCTAATTAGAGCTGCCCGGGAAGGGCTGGCCGAATGGACGGGGAGGGTGGTGAATTCGTCTCTAAGGGAGGGGGTGCTCCCGCCTGCTTTGAAGCGGGCTGTGGTTCGCCCGCTCCTGAAGAAGCCCTCCCTGGATCCCACAAATTTAAACAACTTTTGGCCAGTCTCGAATATCCCATTTCTGGTTAAGGTGATTGAGCGGGTGGTGGCGTCCCAGCTCCAGAGGGTACTGGAGGAAACGGATTATCTGGACCCTTTCCAATCTGGCTTCAGGCCGGGGTTCGGGACGGAGACTGCCTTGGTCGCCTTGGTGGATGACCTTCGTCAGGGGATGGACGGGGGAAGTGCGACACTGTTAGTCCTGCTGGACCTCTCAGCGGCTTTCGACACCATCGACCATGGTGTCCTTCTGGGTCGGCTGGCCGGGTTGGGGCTTGGAGGCACTGTTTTGCAGTGGTTCCGCTCCTTCCTGGCTGACAGATCCCAGAAGGTGGTGCTGGGGGACGCTTGTTCGGCACCCCGGCCTCTTAGGTTCGGGGTGCCGCAAGGTTCCATCTTATCCCCCATGCTGTTTAACATCTACATGAAGCCGCTAGGAGAGGTCATCCGGGGGTTTGGGGTGGGGTGCCATCAATATGACACCCAGCTCTATCTCTCCTTTCCCCCTGATTCTGAGGAGGCAGTTGAGGTCCTGGATCGCTGTCTGGAGACGGTTGGGGGCTGGATGTGGGCGAACAAGCTGAAATTAAATCCAGATAAGACAGAGGTGCTTTTGGTTCGGAAATCCACAGCTCGGGTGTTGGACTATCGTCCTGCTCTGAATGGGGTTGCACTTCCTCTGAAGGAGCAGGTTCGCAGCTTGGGGGTTCTCCTGGATCCACAGCTACTCCTGGAGGCCCAGGTGGCGGCTGTGGCCAGGGGAGCCTTTGCTCAGCTTCGGCTGATTCGCCAGCTGCGGCCGTACCTGAGCTGTGCGGACCTGGCCACAGTGACCCACGCCCTAGTGACATCTAGATTAGATTATTGCAATGCGCTCTACGTGGGGCTGCCTTTGAAGACGGTCCGGAAATTACAACTAGTACAGAACACGGCGGCTCGGGTGGTTGCCGGGGCACATCGGTTTGACTCTGTCGAGCCGTTGCTTCGGCGACTACACTGGCTGCCGGTTCTGTTCCGGGCCCAATTCAAGGTGCTAGTTTTGACTTTTAAAGCCCTTTACGGCTCGGGTCCGGGGTATCTGAGGGACCGCCTCCTTCCATATAATCCAACCCGTACTCTTAGATCATCTGGGGGGGCCCTTTTGACTGTGCCGCCACCAGGAGAAGTGAGAGGGGCGGCGGCCAGGAAGAGGGCCTTCTCGGTGGTGGCCCCCCAACTCTGGAACACCCTCCCCTTAGAATTGAGAACTGCTCCCTCTTTGTTAACATTTCGGCGGGGGCTGAAGACCTTTTTATTCCAAAAAGCTTTTAACTGTTGACAGGCTGGCTGGCTGGCTGGTTTGTTACATTGTTACATTTTATTTTATGGTCCACTGGGCTTGTTGTTTTTAAATTGTATTGTTTTGTTTTAATTTTGTTTTATTGCATTGTTTTAATATTGTTTTTAAATTGCTTTTTAATGTTAACTTTTATATTGTATTTTTATATTGTAATGCCGCCTTGGGTGCCTCTGGGCAAAAAGGCGGGATAGAAATCTAAATAATAACAATAACAATAATAATAGTTGGCGCACCAATCGAAGCTGGGCAAATGCACTCTTAGCCACAGCTGCTACCTGGTTCTCCAGAGAAAGCTGAGAGTCCAGGAGCACTCCCAGACTGCGCACCTGTCCTTGCAGGGGAATGCACTCTGTCCATTCAGAGTGGGTGAAAGACTTAGTGCCTGCATTGAGGATTTCCTGACCAGGAGGACTTCTGTCTTTTCTGGATTCAGTCTTAACCTATTGGCTTTCGTCCATACTCCATCTGCCTCCACCTTCACAGCCTCCTCAGTTTGGGATGGTAAAGAGAGATAAGAGTTGAGTGTCATCAGCATATTGGTGACACCCCACTCCAAACCCCCGGATGATCTTCCCCAGTGGTTTCATGTATATATTGAAGAGCATGGGTGACAGAATAGAACCCTGGGGCACTCCATATTGTAGAGGCCAGAGTGCTGAGCAGGTGCCAAACAGATAGATCTGTGTGCCATGTCTGTGGAGAGATGATTGCCTAGGAGTACAAAATCTAATCAAATACCCAATTTACAGCCCAGTACTACCTAACCAGCCACTGATGCAGCTGCACCAACATAGCATGTGCTGCATCCTGCAGGGGAGGGCAGTCCAGGAGGCTTCCTGAGGTAAGGGGATTTTTGTTCCTTTAGCTCAGGGCAAGCCTCCATTTCCCCAATGGGTGTCCTCATTTTGCTAGCACAGGAGGATAAGGGGGAAAGAACAGGAATAGGTTCTTCGTGCCATTGGGTTCCATCCTCCTCCCTTTCACACCTCCTGTCTGCCCTCTCCCCAGACATACCCTATTCCTCCCTTCTCTGTTCCTCTCACCACCCATCGCCACTGCCAGCTTACCAGCACTGGTGGTGGATGGCTCCCCTCTGAGTGCATGTTGTGCATGCTGTTGCAGTGACATTTACATCAGCAGAGCACGCATTCCAGTAGCATATCAGCTGTTACGATTGGGCTCTTAGGGCCCAGTAGGCTGAGCGCTGCATCCAGCAGAGGGAGAGCAATCACGGAGACCTCTTCAATGTAAGGGAACTTTTGTTCCCTTACCTTGGGGCTGCATTGCAGCTGCAGCTGCACTGGAAAGTTGGATAGGATTGGGCTCTTAGTCACTGTGAAAGCAACTTACTCCTGACTAGCAGCCACTGGTGATGAATAGGCATAGAAAAATCAATGGCGTAAGCTTTCTACAATGAGGTAGCCATTCCCAGTTCCTACTGAAGTTGAATTTCACTATATACAAATGTGCTAATGAATTCATACTCGGTAGCTTCCAGGTGGAGTCTTTGTTTGAACCTTTGCATTTTTAAAAATTTGCTTTTAAAAACAGTTACATGGGTATTCCCTGGAATGTTTTGGTTATACTGATATTCTAAAAGACCAATTCTGCTATTTGTTGCATTGCTATATAACAAGTTAAAATGTCTGCCACTTGCTTTTACAATTTTCCTGCAACTATGGTCAAATTGTAGCATTGATCAAGACTGTATTCAGAAAAGCCCCAGATTTAGAAGTAAAATGAAGCCTTACCCATCTGTCATGCTCTGTGTTGCAGTTAACAATTACTAATATGTTACTGTCATCCTTGGATCCCAAAAAACACCCATTCTTTGGCAGTAACCATTTTGCGCATAAGGCCCGAAACTAATTCTCTGAGGTAGGTGTTCTTTTTAGTTCCATATGCTCACCTCCCTCTTACCTCTACCAGATATTTGGAGTGAGTAGTTGGTGCTAATTAATGAGTAAATTATTTTGTTGGTTTAGGTATAAAAAAATTGATTTATTGAGGATGAGAATATTCATAAACATATGCTGGTTTGGAACAATTGTCAGCATTCAGTAATATGAAGTACTGTAGTTCACATTAGAATGTGCTAACTGATTTTTTTTAAAAGAAAAAAATCTGTACAACTATTATTTCTCATTAAACTCATAAAGAGATAGTCATTCGTACCTTTGTAGACTAGGGGCACAATACTAATTTGGAGTTAGGCTGGCACAGTTAAACCAGCAAAATTTGACGGCACAAGAGCCATGGTAAAGCGCATTTGGACCACTCTTGGAGTCAGGAAGAATGGTGCACATCCGTGTGCTGGTTTCTCTGATTCTGAGAGTGGTCCAAACATACTTTACGGTGTACCTTGTGCCAGCCACACTTTGCCAGCCTAACACCAGATTAGGATTGCGCCCTAATGAAGCTTAGTTCTCTTCCAGGACAATTTGAATAGATCACATTCTATTTGAATGCAAGCAAATTGATCCAATCATGATCCAGCAAAGATTTAGCATCTTTGGGTCCCATTAATTCCCAAGTACACGAGTCTCAAGCACATGATTTAAAATCTCTCCCATAGAAATAAATAAGACTGAATCATGTTCACACTGTGTGATGGAAAATCACTTAGGTGATTTTCTGCTGAACCATCCCAGATTTTGGACAACATGAAGCATGCAGGTACTTAGAACTGGCATATATTGTTTCTCTGCCCCATCAATTTTTTCCCCGTATTTTCCATCAGTGACTGCGTTCTATCATGAATAGAAATGAATACAGTGTGACTGAAAAAGAATGCTGCTGTGACAGGAATGGGGGGAAGGTTAGGGTTCCCACATTTTTATTGTACAATTGTATACAGACTGAAGTGTAATCTTGTGACAAGATTATATGTGTAATCTTGTCACATATAGCAGGTTAAGAGACTTTTTTTGTGACCACAATACAGCCATCATTTCAATTATTTAATAAGAAAGTGCAGAGTTGGGGTGGGGGAAGAGGCTCTGATGTCTCTTCTGTCACTGCCGAAAATTTTCCTTTCTGGCCATACTGCATGAAACTGAAAAGAATTAGATGGCAATGTACTGTACATTGTATCAGTAGGGTATATTTTGATTGATCAAACCATTATAGTGGTGAATTTGTTACCTGTGATTCATCATTCATGTGAAATTTACCGTTGTTGTGATTTCATTTCTTATGATAAACAGTGCATGAGAAAACATTGCATAGAGTCTGCTCATAACAAGTTTTCTACCGTTTAGAGACAGAATTCCCAAAATATGAGTAGTCCTTAAAAATTCGGAACAGGTGGCAAACCTATTGGGTATGGGAAAGCATATGGTTGTTTCTCTGGTTACCTAGCAATGGCCAGTGTGCTTCCTGCTCCCAGATAATCAATCAATCAATCAATCAATCAATCAATCAATCAATCAACAGGTACTTATATACCGCTTTTCAGCACGAAGTTCACAAAGCGGTTTACAGGCAAATAGTAATAATAAAGTTAAATGGCTCCCTGTCCCAAAAGGGCTCACAATCTAAAAAAAGGCAGACTGCCAGCAACAGCCACTAGAAAGACTGCGCAGGGGTGAAGAGGGACAGTTACTCTCCCCCTGCTAAATATAAGAGGAACACCACTGGAAAAAGTGCCTCTTGTCCAGTTAGCAGGGGTTAATCCAAAAGGAAAGATGTGTCACTCTTCCATCAGCTTTGCCAGAGCTCTTGCTGCCTAGCTACTATGCATGGTAATGCAGTGGTCCCCAAACTTTGTCCCACAGGCCACACCAAGCTCACCAACACATTATTGGGCTCATTGAGCCCTGTGGTATCATAATTATGTATGTTCCCCTACTATTCCTCTTTTTCTCCCACCCCTGCCTACCACCACACCATTTTTCCTCTTACTGGATTAAATAACTGCTAGGCTGGGATGTTTCCCAGAAACATCTGAGAGAGAGAAAGAGAGAGAGAGAGAGAGAGAGAGAGAGAGAGAGAGAGAGAGAGAGAGAGAGATCCCCAAGCTGGGGACAGGAATCAAGGACAGGAATCAAGGGCTCAGAGGGGGCATGTCAAGGGTGGGATGAGGGCAGATGGTAAAGGTGATATCCTATACTTCCCTTGTAGCCTCATCAGGTCACTTGGATTGTAGGGATTGACGGGTTTCTGTTCAATGTAAATCATATCAGGCTGATCTTGCAGATCAGGTATGGGAGATATTAAATGTTCATGAACTGTGCCATGATCAGTGGGCCTTCCAGTCCCTGACCATCATTTTCTCAATCAGCCAGAGTTGTCTTCTAATGGTGCCAAGTATCTTGATACATGCAGACACTGGCTTCTCTCTGTGTGTCCTTACCTTTAGAACAGGGAAATATAATAACCTGCTTTGCTACCTACAGCATCCATCTCCTATTTCCTGTTGATAAGATTTTGGATGTCTTTAGTGGCAGATGTATTCAATATGTTTACACGCATAGATTCCATGCATCTATGAGCTGTTAAAGAAAATCTGTGGCTGAGAGCTATGTCTCTATGGAAAAATGCAGAGGCACATCTTTTCAAGAATGGATGTAAAATAACAGCTGAGTGTATAAATCTATAATGTAATACTATGGTTAGGGCTAGTTGGTATAATGCTCTCAGCATTTGTTTTGTTTGATTTTGGTTTTGTAGGCAATTTCTGTTTTTAATAAAGCACCAACTAATTAAGCAAGTTTGCAAATATCTCCGAACTTGGGGAATACCCAAGGTGGGGAATACCAGTTATGTTTTCCATCTGTATAAATAAATAAAGTGAGCTAGGAAACAGAATTAATTATGTTATCAGATTTATATTGCTGAAGCTGAGTTAGGAAATATTAGCAAGCAGGTCTTTATATGAGTAACTCTCACAGGCAAATGGATTGCAATTATCTATCATTTAGAAGAGAGGAAAGGGAAGCCAATTCTGTATAACAGTACTTCAAGTTTATGACATGGTTGGGGCATTTTTGTTTCCCTGTTGGTTTGTCAAAGTGTTTTTCCTCCACCATTCAGAGAACCCTTTCCACATTGTCTTGTCTGCCAAGGAATGCATGTATGTTTACTGTGCAATCTGTGTATTGGAAAACTGTATTGGATTGTGTAGCAGGTTGAGTGTTTAGTCAGTCAAATATGCACTAGACCTCGTTATTGCCTTATATGCATTGAAAGCGTATGGTACTCTACATACTTCTCCCTGCACATTACCTGAGAAGAAACTTCTTTCAGGAGCTTGTCTTCCCTTCTTTTTCTTCTAGTTAATGAACATCTGATAAGTTTTCAGAGATTTCCAAAAGCAGTTTGAGCTATTGCATGTTCCTCTCTCTCTCTCTCTCTCTCTCTCTCTCTCTCTCTCTCTCTCTCTCTCTCTCTCTCTCTCTCCACACACACACACACACACACACACACACCATTTCTAAATACAGTCCTTATAGTGAAAATCTAGATAACAAGAACAATTATTATATTAATTCAAATGGGAAAAATTCAAACCTGTTCCAAAACCATTTTAAGTTCATCGCAGAATTACTCTAATTGCCTAAGGGCGCAATCCAAAATGCCCTTTGGGCCAACGCATGTCCACTGCATCGACCCAGCACTGTTGAGAAAGTGCCATAAGGCACTTTCACGCCAGCACAGCTGGGGCTCGGCCAACACTAGCAGCAGCACCAGCCCAGGTGCGCTGGAGACGGGTGCAGGTAAGCTGCCCTCGCACTGGCCAAATTCGGCCAGCGTGCGGGGTTTTTTTTGGGTGGGGAAAGGCGGGAGGGAGATGGAACAGGGTGGTGGGAGGGCACTCCTATGGGCAGGGTGGGCTGGGGAGGGGGAAGGAGCCCAGATCCAGCAGATCCCTGGGGCTGTGTGGTCCCAATTTGGGCCACTGCAGCCTGCTTAGACTTGTGCCTTCTATTTAGCAGGCGCAAGTCTGAAAAGATCTATTGGGCTGCTTGCGGCTTACTGTGGAACAAGGGAATGATGCACACACACACACACACACACACACACACACACATATCTACATATATAAAAACGAACGTGGGTCTGTCTGTCTGTATGTTCTGAATAGGCTCCGCCACGCCTGGAGCGATTGGCACGAAACTTGGCACGCATATACCTTGCGGCCTGGCGACAAACACTGCGGGGGTCAGACCCCCCTAGAGCCCCCAGGGGTGGGGTATGGGGGGTCCCGGCGTGACAACGGTCAAAAACGGCCAAACTTGGAGTCAAATCCACAGTTTTCGGGGTCGCTGAGATGAGCGGCGATGCTCCCAACGCAGTTGAAGTCTGGGTTTGCCCCCCCTGACATGGGGGGCAGGAAGGGGTGCGAAACACAGCGTCCGCCATGCCCTGCTGGACCGATTGGCACCAAACTCGGCATGCGGAAGCCTAGCAGCCTG
>JAJKFI010000004.1:35634885-35679830 GCA_029204185.1 Lerista edwardsae | reverse complement strand
GGTGCGAAACACAACATCCGCCATGCCCTGCTGGAACGCCTGGACCAATCGACAAGAAACGTGCCATGCATACACCTTGTGCCCTGGCCACAAACACTGCGGGGATCGGGCCCCCTAGTGCCCCCGGGGGTGGGGGTACGTGGACGTCCCCGCGTGAAAATGGTCGAAAATGGCCGAAATCGGCGTCGGGTCCGTAGTTTCCGGGGTCGCCGGGACGAGTGGCGACGCTCCCGATGCTGTCCGAGTTCAGGTTTACCCCCCCTCGGCGTGGAGGGCAGGAAGGGGCGCGAAACACAACATCCGCCATGCCCTGCTGGAACGCCTGGACCGATCGACACAAGACTTGGCACACATACACCTTGTGGGCTGACGACAAACACTGCGGGGGTCAGGCCCCCCCTAGCGCCCCCTGGTGGGGTATGCGGGGGGCCCATTGAAAATGGTCGAAAACGGCCAAAATCGGCATCGAATCCACAGTTTCCGGGGTTGCCGGAACGAGCGCCGATGCTCCTGACACCGTCGGAGTCCGGGTTCGCCCCCCCTCGGCGTGGGGTGCGAGAGGGGGTGCAAGACACAATATCTGCCTTCCCCTGCTGCAACGCCTGGAGCGATGTGCACCAAACCCGGCATCCGTGTGCCTTCCACCCTGGCAACAGACACTCTAGGGGTCTGGCCCCCCTAGCACCCCAGGGGGGCCCAGGGCCCCTGCGTGAAAATGGTCAAAAACGGACGAGATTGTCCTCGGTTCTGTAGTTTCTGGGCTCACTGAGGCGAACAGCGACGCTGTGGGAGTTCGGGTCCACACACCCCAATGTGGGGGACGGGAAGGGGTGCGATATGAGATGTCCACCATGCCCCACTGTGATGCCTGGAGCAATTAGCGCCAGACCCGGCATGCGTATCCCTTGCGGCCTGGCGCCAAACACTGTGGGGGTCAGCCCCCTGCCCCATGCCCCAAGGGGGTGGGGGTGCGCAGGGGGCCCCAGGTGAAAATGGTCAAAAACACCTGAAGTTGGGAGATGGGTCAGAGATGGGTCAGGGATGTGAGATATAAACACCCGGGCGAAGCCGGGTACATAAAAGCTAGTTTTTATACACACACACACACACACACACACATACATATACCTACCTACCTACCTATAATATTTCCATTTCATTAAGAAGTGGTTACATGGCTTCATTCAAATAAATAGATTATTTGTGTTTTACCTCCGTGCCTTTATTTTCTCAACGGCCTTGAAGTGGAGTAGTAATATTATTTTTACTTTGTATTTTTATAGCCCAATCCTATCCTTCCCCCTGCCAATGCAATGACATAAAAATGGCTACCTCTGCATCCTTTGACGGGGGTTGCGGGGAAGTCACTGGTGCAAGTCCTTGTGGGCTCATGCCATGGGATAGGATCTGGGGAAGAAGGACTTGTATTGCTGCTGCTGAACCCGACCCCTTCCCAGACCTGATCTACCCTCCCCACTGCTACTGCCCTATTCCACCCTCCCCCACCTCATCCCGTGTTTTGTTCTACCCTCCCCTGCTGCTCTTCCCTCCCCCTCCCCTCCCCTGTCCCATGTCCCTGCCATCCTACGTGTGTCAGCAGTCTTTGCTGATCTGCTGGTGTGTAGGGGAAGGCTCCAGCCTCTCTGCCAGTGCTCTAGCAGAGCATATCTCCATGCGCTGCTGAAACGCTCTTTGCAATCGCCATAAGGCACTCTACACTATAGGAATACTTGTTCTGCTATTGTGGAGAGTTACCAAGTAAACTTGGCCCTGGATACACAATTTATGTCAAAGCCAGTAATTTAACTCGCCTCTTCTAAATTCAGGTGCACAACTTTAACACCAGTGTGTTACCACAGTGTTTATCTGATTTAGTGCAGTGTTTCTTGGTTTGGTACAGGGTTTCACAACTTTAGTGTAAAGGCTTGGGAGGGGACCAGAGTAAGGGACAGGCAAGCAGAGAGTCTCCTGCGTTCCTGGGAAATAGTTCCAGAGCAGTACCCTAGAAGTCATGCGTGTGTAGCCTGACCCTATGCACATTTATTCATAATATATTGATCCCATGTGTTGAATCAGGCTTGTTCCTTGAAAGTTGAATTGGGCTGCTTTATTGATTACATAGATCAATTTTATGTAAATCATTCAGCAGACCCTTACTGTTATACTGCTCCCCCTTTAGTGTGGGCACCTACCCTAAGGGAGACAGACACAACTGTTTGGGCATTAGCACTCTGGTTCTAACCAGAGACTGTTCATGCCAACTTCTGGTTTTCCACACTGGGGGGTGGTGGTGGTTAAGGCAGTCAAATTGCTCAGCTCATCCCAAGCTTGAGAAGGCTTTAGGAAGGACTTTGCGATTCAGGCCCAAGGGGTCACGAGCCTGCATCCTCTCGAGATTGGCAGTGGCTCCCCCAATAGCCCTTGTATAACTTACAGTGCATTCCTACTGCCAGTACAGTCCCACACAGCGCCTGCCAGGAGTGACTGACCCGGCTAAGCAAACACCACACCTCCGGAAACAGTCTGGGGTGCGTGAGAAAAACTTCCAACCAAGCGCCAATCAGGTGAAAAGCCAAACATTCCTATTTTGTTGTAAAAGACAGCCTGCTAAACTCAAACTATCCATAGGGTAAGTGGAATGGATGTAATGCTGCCTGAATTTCAAAAAAGCAAGCCCAGAAGAAGTAGCAATGCCAGGGGGCTCTGTCCAAGTGCCTGCACCACTAGGTGCAGCTCTGCCCCCATCTTGCCTTGTGCAGGGTGGGGCTGAGCAAAGAGAGACCTGCCTATAATGGCGGTGTGGCTACATTCTCTGAGAGCCAAATCCTATCCAGTTTTCCAGGCCTGATGTAGCTGTCCCAATGAGGTGTGTGCGGCATTCTGTATTTTGGGGACAGTCACGGGCGCCTCCTCATGGTAAGAGAACATTTGTTTGCTTACCTTGGGGCTGCATTGCAGCTGCATCAGCACCAGAAACTTAGACAGGATTGGATCCTCAATGTGTTTCACACCCATTGTAGGTCCTGCCTATTTTTAAGGTCCTTCTGCCATGTGGTCTTCTCTGCAGCTTTTTGTTATTTGACTGTGTTCGCCTGTTGTGGAGTTTATTGTTGTTAAAATTGTGTTTATATATTTTAATTGTGGGTTGTAAATTGCTTTGGATTGTTTTGAGAGAGTCAGGCTACATTTTAAATGAATAAATAAATTTCACTTCGGTGAGGAGAGAGCCCAACTGTTGTTGCTATAGGACAATCAATTAGCAAGTATAACCTGTTGTACATGGACATGCAAGTGAATTTGAAGACAGAAATTGGTTTAGGAAGTGTTTAATTTAGTGAACATACATAATCAGTGTATGCTGAGTAAAAACTAGAAGGAAGACTGATGCAATGCAACCCACATAGCAGTGAAATCAGTGGAAAATCTTCCATTTTCTAACAGAACTAGACTGTATCAGCCCTTTCAATGTGAAATGTGGTGATAGAAACCACATACCTGTGCACAGTGATGAATATGTGTATATATGTGCACAAATGAGAGTAGAGGAAATTGTGCTTGTAATTTAAAATGCTCAAAATAAATTCCCAAAATTTTGCTTTTCACACAAAAAGTTAAACTACCATGGATTAAAATCTGTGCTAATCACTTGCTGGTGGAAGTTGGCGGAGAATCCAGCACTTCAGAGGAATATTCTTAAAGAGGTTGTAACTCAGTGGTTAAAGTATATGCTTTGCATGCACAAGTTCAAGGGCGCCCTTCCTCATACCTTCAGCTAATAGAATATAAGGTAATAAGACTGCCAAAGACATTCTTCCCAAAATGCTGGAGAGCCACTGTCAGTCATAGTATACAGTACTGGCATAGATGGAGCAAGAGTTTCACCCACAGTATAAAACACTTACGTAATTGTTTGTCTCAGGTAAGTTTAGTGTTGTCATGCCAATATGATGTCAGTTCTGAATCATTCAGACATGGAATGCGGGTGCTTTCCTCAGTCGTATTGAATGACACTGCTCTGTGGAGGTGAATGGGAAACAGCACCTTCTCCTATTTCATTGAGTGGAAAGGGAACCCATGGGCTTTTTTGATCAGGAAGGAGTAGCAGAAGCCAGTGCAAAGCTCCGTCGGTCCTAAGGGATGGAAAAGAGACTGAAACATCACAATGCATCCCCAGTTGACGGAAAACGGCAACGACTGTCAGAGTGGTCCAGCCCATCTGTGAGATTGCTCCTTTAACTGCTCCTTGCCCTCCTCCCTCCACTCCTTGGATTTCAGAAGAAAAGAAGGAATAGAGGAAGTGTGGGGGAGAGAAGAGGATATATCAAAAATGCTCTATCCCAGAGATTTTTGCTCCACATTTAGGGGAAATGGGCATTTCTTGCAGAATAAGACTATAAGAAGTCCCCTACTGGATCAGGCCAAAGGCTCATCTAGTCCAGCTTCCTGTATCTCATAGTGGCCCACCAGATGCCACTAAGTGCATATTCCAAATATGCAATATCTTATCCACGAGACATCCTCGAGTTTTTTGCCTATTTCTTCTTTTTCACCTCTTAATCTGTGAGTTGGGTGTATCCACATTTTTGAACATACGGTGGCAAAACTGACATGGTTTTCGGTATCTATGAGTTTTGTGTCCTTGTAGGATGTAGGGCAGCATCCCAGACTAGCTTCTGGTGGAGCCCTCCTTCACTACAGCTCACCCACTCATTCCAGAAAAGTGTGTGTAGGGCTTGCAAGCCTAGACAAGTAGTAGCAGGGCGTAGACAAGACTGAGGCAGGGGAGGAGAAACTATTTTTATCTGCTTGTCTGAGTGTGGGTGTGATTGGGTGTGGGGGGATGGGAGGATGCCTGTTTGAGGGCATGCTCTTATGCCTGCATTTTGGAAGCCCCAAGGCATGGCCAGCAGTTTGCTTTTGTGCATGCTGGCACAGAAGACAAACAGCACCAAAATCCTGCTGTCATTGGTAAGAGTGGGATGCTTACCAACCCCAGAAGGACAAACCCTCAGGGAAAGTTCCTGCCCCTTTCAGCTGGCAAATGCTTCTGGGATACATGCAGACCCAGGAGCTCTGCTGAAGGATGATTGGCAGCATGGGTGGACGGACTAGCACAGCATTTTGCCTCAAAGAATGCCCTGTATTGCCATGAAATGTCACATGGCCTCAAATTCATTTGCTTTCCCATGAAATAGCTGCACATTCAGTTTGGTTCTGTCTCAGGATAAGCTATTTGACAGGACTATTGCAGGGATACAAATAGATCCCTATTTACAAGACTGAGCAACGCTTTGAGCACAAAGATAACAGCACACTATATGTGCAAACACATGCAGAAGTATTTCTTAAAAGTACAAATGTAAATAAAAATACACTGCCACTTTCTGAAGACTAGTATCATTTTCAGTAAAGTAACCAAGGTCATACCTCACAGAGTGTGCTTGATTTCCTCCTGAATCAGTGAAGAAAGCTGTGCAGATATTAGCAAGTGTTGTGTGCAGTAACAGCGAGAGAACATGCTCAGCTAACAATAACTATATTGCCTACATTTTTTTTTATTTTTAAGTTTCTGCCATTTCAATTCAGTGACAGACAAAAACACGCATAGTGATGAGTTTCTCAAAAAGTGGTATACTAGACTAGAGCTCTGGTGAAGTATTTACTACAAATTCCAACAGCTCCCACCAGATTTCAGCACTAGGCAGAGGCAGTATCTGCCATTTATCAGCATGGTGACATAATCCCACCACCTCCTCGGTGCTCCCCTGCACCCCTTTGCCTCTTAGCACCCCATAGGCAATCCCATTACCCCAAGGGATGGTACCACCCATTTGGAGTACCACTGAATCTAGAGTCTAGATTCTAGAATTGAAGCAGAAATGTAAACAACTTTCTTGGCCCCTTATTGCCTTTGGTTTCTTTGGCTGTAAAATATGACATGTTTGTAATTGGTGACCTTAACAAAACACCAAGTGTTTACAGTAGTAAGAAACATCATGGTGAAACCCATTGGCAATAAGGAAGCTCCGCAAGGGTTAATTGCAAAAATTCTGAACAGTACCCAACCTTTTTAATAGCAATTTCTTCTCCTAATCTGGTTAGCTGCAAACCTTGAGCCGAAATATCCAGAGCCAGTACGTAATCCTTTAGAAATTGACACATGTAGCACAAGTTACATACATCTGGCTGTTGAAATTCCTGCTTAGTCATAAATTCTTTTGAGACTTTGGGGGGCTATTACAACTGGGACAAAACAGCCCAACACAGTAGTTGGCAGGGAGAATGCCTAATAACAGCACAACCGCAGAGCCAAAGCAGCACAACAGAACACCCTTGTCATGAATAAACTGAAGTGTGATAAATTATGTCCATGGCTAGAAAGAAATCAAACAGTACCATCCATGCTGTCATTAACAAATGCCAGCACAGGCAGTTGTAAGCAGTGAACACATTTTTTACCCAAAAAAGCAAGTAAACTCACAACGAGTTTGAACAGATTTGGCAGGGTATCATCTGAAGATTGCTTCTTCTGCTCAACTTTTCCATCCATATAACTAATTTCCCCTTAATGTCTATTGTAATAGTCCACTGAATAAGAGCATGGGATTTTTTCTTGTTGAAAAATAGTTCAAAATGGATTTTAAATAAAATGCAAAGATAGTTTGGAGTGAGCAATTGAATAAGAGAGAGTTTAACAAAGCCTTGAATGCCTATTGGAAGGTAGTATATATGAAATACAGAGCGCAATCCTACCTTACGCTGGCCTAGTAAGGCCGGCATAGCAGGGCCATATCCACAGGCCCATTTGGAGGCAGCAGCAGCAATGTGTAGGACAAGGGGAGGTTTTCCCCTTGCACTCGCATAAGCCTCAGTCACCCCTATGGGCCTGCTCAGATCTGTGCCGGCAAAATAGCAGGCACAAAAGAACATGCATGGGAGCTGCCTGAATTGGGGCCGCTATGGCCGGGAACCGGCGTTAGGATATGGCGCTATGGTCATCCTGCGTCACAACCATGTCACAACCGCCATCTCTGCCTGCTGCGCTGCCCAGTTACACTCCCGGAATGCCTCTGGAACGCCCTCGCAGAGGCCCTGCGACGCTGCACTCAACTGGTGCACGGCCGACACTGCCGACAGTTGCTGTGGCATCCAAGAGTTGGCGCTGCCGCTTGCGCTGGCTGAACACCATAGCACCAATGCGGACGCACTTTACGGCACGCTCGTGACATTCAGCCGTCGCAAGAGCGCAGTGCCAGCGCTAAGGGGGGATATAGGATTGCGCTGACCAATATCGAAAGAAGCAAATGAATGTGATCAGATAGTGCTGTGTAGTAGTTCTAAAAAAAAATGTGATTTATTACCTTTCTGGGTGTTTTGAGTTCCAATGTGGCTCCTACATTGACTCTTAGCTCCTGATACTAGGTAACTAAGAGCCCAATCCTGAGGGCTCTGTCGCCAGTGGTATGAGCGTACCACATGTGTAAAAAGCACATTTACGGCACCCAGAAAGTAGGGAGTGTGTCGCTGGGGCCAGTGGTATGCTGGCCAGTGGGCCAGCATAGACGAAACAGCTGGCCTGTGCTCCAGCAGTGCTGGCCAACAGTAAGGCACATTGGGGCAGGGGGAGAGGAATGGAACAGGCCTGCGTGGGGGTTGGACTGGCAGTGGCTTCCACCACTGGATCTCATCCCTTGGCTCAGGCTGGGATGGGCCTCCTTATTTTTGCACCCTCTCAAATGCAGGCACAGAGCCGAGGAGACTCATTAGCCCACAGTGGCATTACTTGGGATAAGGGAGGAAATGCTCCTTTACCCCAAGAAGACCCTGGCGGTGGCCTTGGTGGCCTCCAAATGCAGCAGTCACCATTTGGCACCATGGCTCCTCCAGGAGCTTTCTACCATAGGCTGCCCATTCTGTATGCCGTAGAAGAATGGTTCTCGAATGTTTTGGACCAGGACCCACTTTTTAGAATGCCACTCATGTTGGGACCCACCGGGAATGATGTGATCATAGCTGGAATGGGTGATCATAGCTGGAAGTGATCCTCAAGCAGGAAGTGCTGTAATTGTGATGTAATCAAATGACACTCCTGGAATGCAAGCTGGCATTCTTGGACTTCAGCAACTGGACAACCATGATGCATCTTTGACAGAAAGCAAGATTAGGCCAAAATATTATGTAAAAGCACTGAACTAAAAACATTTTAAAAACCCTCACTTGAAAATTCAAACTGTTAAGAGGAATATAGCAAGATTAAAGTCTCCAGCTTCCAAGATGGCTGCTCCCAGCTTTCCACGACCTACCTGACATCAGGTCGCAACCCACCAAATGGGTCCCGACCTAGAGTTTGAATAACACTGCCATAGAACACTGTGGCAGACAGAGATCACGTTCTGTTCTAAATTGAGATGCGTTCTCCAATTTCCACCACCTGTAACAATCTTCACATTCTGCATTTTTTAAAGACACATCGTTCCCACAGCACGGAGGGCAATGTTTTGTTTTCAGCCTTTGGATGTGTAACAAGTGGTTGCATAGGATGATGGTGCCGATGATGCAGTTGAGCCAGTGGAAAACTTTTGGCCCAGGATGTTCCTTGTTATCGACAGCCTGGTGAACAGGCATAACTGAGCATGTACATCATGACAGCCTCTTTTCTGCCTGCTGCTTTTGTTTGAGAAGAGGAAGTTGATAAATGCTCTTCATTGTCAGTGCAAATCTGCAGTCTACTGAAATTCTGAATGATAAATTATGGATGAGTGTACCTGAGGGGGCTGAGATGACTGCTATCAGATCTGTGCTATGTTGAGACTTTGAAAGGGATGCCTGGAGAAAAGGAAGTCCTGAATAATTCACAGGCCTGTATGCGGGATGGGGAGGCAGCCTTGGCCTACATACTGTAAGCATTTTCCTTTCTGTCAGGCAGTGGAGAGTCAATGGTAATTGCGGGTCACACACACCAGAGGAGGCTGGAGTGCTCTTGAGCAAATATGCCAGTACTGTTTTGTGTGCTCTTCTTATCTGAGAGCTACACTTCGTGTCAGTTTTCCTGTACTCTAGAGAGGTACAGTTCATCCGAGGTGAAGAACGAATTAAATAGCTTCACTAGACCCCACAGCTTCTGACTTCACAGCAAGTGTTATTCTTAATCTACCGTACATATATTGATGTTGAAATGAAATACCTGCTCTACAGTCTAATACGTCTCTCTTGATGGGACATTCAGAGGAGGATTACAATGTACTCTTTCCCCTGCTGGTGGACAGTTTTTTCCCCGAGTAATTGAAGGTGTTGGTGCCTTCAAAGAGCCACACGGAATTCGTTTCAAGTCCCATAGGTTCCTTTGGTGCCTGCAAGGGAGTGGCAAAAGGATGCAGGCATCTTGTGTGCATCCTGAGGCATCTGGTGGGCTGCTGTGAGATACAGGAAGCTGGACTAGATGGGCCTTTGGCCTGATCCAATGGGGCTCTTCTTATGTTCTTATGCCTAGAAAACTGACCTTTTTGTAGAGGTCACATGCTATTGCTTAAGGAACTCGGCAAACATTTTGGCCATGTGGCATGAGTCATGGCACATTCTCTGAGGATTGTGCTCTTTCTCTCCCTTCTCCTCTTCAGCAGCTACTTGCTTCAGGAGTTCCCTCTTGCTCTTCCAGACTTCCATCTTCTTCCTGCCCCCCTCCCCCATCCCATTCCTGGTGCAGGTGGCAGGTGTGAGGGAATCAGTAAATCTGAGCTAGAAATGAATTTGGGGCTAATAATACTTGTATAATTTTTAAAGCAAGCATTATAAGTTGGCAAAGTTTCCAAACCAAGAAATAATGATGCTCGGATGCATCTTTATTCTAAATAAGCTCTGCTTGGAGTCTATGGCCCTACTTCTCCTTAGAGTAAGAAATCTCTGTCTGGGGTATACCACAGAGGTGTGGCTGGCATGATTGGATGGATGGGATTAAAAAGCTCCATGCAAAAGAAGAGTGCTTCTTCCTGACAGTTAGTATTCTACATGGAGGGAATTATATTGAATGGAGGAATAATATATGTTAATTCCCACCTATGGTCTTAAGGGCCTAGGCATACCATCTCAGCCTTTGACTTGCCCAAAGCAAAACTTTAGTTTTTATAATTGTCCCTTGGTCAGAAAATTAGGGAATATGGCAACAGTTCATGGATCTCCATGATGAGCAATGCATTCCTAAATGTTTAAAAGCTATGTTTTAAACTTGTGCTTAAAACACAATAATGAATCATTTATAATTTCAGCCATTTGGGTGGCCTTGATTGAGTATCTGTTAGCTTGAGTTCTCCTAAGGAATAAACCTGTGTCTCTAATTCCTAAAATGTATTTTGAGGCCAGTTTACACTGTCGTCTTTTGGCATTGAAACCATTGTATTGCGACTTTGAGAAGTTAAATCTGTTTTTCTATTTGCTAGAAATCCTGATCTTCTCTGAAGTCATGTAACTGTGAGGTGTGCTTGTATATTTTTGGGACTTCGGGCCGGATTATTTTGGATGGTGCAAGTCACAGATTGCCTACTCCTCGCCTAATGAGGCAGAGCAGCTAACAGTTTTCTTCTGTTAGAAAGAAAAAGGGTATATAGGGAATGTGATATTTATTCGATGGACTCAACATCTCTTTTATGATGGGATCTCAGCAAAACTACTTGTGCAGACATTATGGATGGGATGTCAGGGACTTGGCTATGTCCAAGGGAGAAATAAGGTTTAGTTTCCAATTATGGTCTTAGTCCATATGCAGTGAATTTGTAAATAATGTAACTTGTAGGTGTTATATAGGTGTAAATAATGTATCTGCAGAGCATCCCTTATTTGCTGTAGCTAGCATTGCAGAATTTCAATCTGTTGTATGGTGAATTACAAATACAAAAGTTCTGCTTGAACTTCATACAGAATGGACATGTTCCATTTGCTTTGCTCTTTTGCTCTGTCATGTGCAAGGTTGTTGAGCATTTCATACTACATACAGTGGTTGCCAAACTCCTACGAGGGAGTTGTAAACTCTGTAAGTAGTGGCGGGGGTAGGGCAAAGGCCGCAATGTGATCCCCAGGATCGCGCTGCTGCCTTTGGTGAAGGGGCTTATTTTTCACTTACCCCTTGCACTGCTGGGCTCCGGGGTGTGTGGGGTGCCCTGTGGACACCCCCTCCGCAGGGCTTCCCAGGCCTTGCAATGTGTTAAAAATGCTATCATGGCCCACTTCTGGGTTGTGATCACGAAACTGGAAGTGGGTTGCAATCACATTTTTCACACACTGAAAGACTTGGGGAGCCCTGTAAGGGTGTCCTCAGGGCTCTCCGCACAAACACACATGGAGGCCAGCACTGTGAGGGGTAAGTGTAAAATAAGCCCCTTCGCCAAGAGCAACAGCACAATCCTGGGGATCCTGTTGCTGCCTTCCTCCTCTCCCTGCCCCTTAAAGGGGTATTGGCCATTGCTTCCCAGGGTGGTGCTTCCCACCAGGGTCATGACCCACCACTGGGAAGCACTGTACTGCAAGGATAAACTGAACAGGTCTAAGGCAACAACAAGATTCTTCCAGCTGAAAATAAACGTAGACAATTGCAAGCCATTTGGTAGGATGAGAGAACTGCCTTTTGGTTGCATACTGAGAAGGCGTCACATTAGAAGCTACTAATGCTGGAATATTTTAGTTTTTAAGCCCTCACAAATGATAGAAACCTGCAATGCCTAAGGCTGCAATCCTATGTGCACTTACCGGGGGTGGGGGGTGGGTAGGCCCCATTGAACTCAGTGGGAATTACTTCTGAGAAGGCTTATACCATAAAATTTTATGTCTGTCTACTCCATTGAGTTAAATGGAACTTACTCCCAGATAAGGATGTATAGGATTTCAGTCCATGAGTTGCTAACGTTAGTCAACACTTGATCAACGGAAAGTGCATTGTAAACAATGCACTTTGGTGTCAGACAGATATCTAAGTTTACAAATATAGTTTCATATTCATGCAACTGAAATGAATATTAAGAGACCTATTTGAAGCTCACTGGTTTAAGCAACCATGTTCCTAGTACACATACCTTATAGTTTGTAAAACACTAAATCGACAGTTCCCAAACTATAGGTCAGGACCCACCAGTGGGTCATGACCTGATTTTTGGTGGATTGTGAAACTGACAAGCTGCTAGCTGACAAGGAAAATGAAACCGTAACCCTACCGAAACCAAAAAGTAGCAGTATGTACTGATGAATAGGCAAACATGCCTTTGTCAACTTTGAAAGGCAGGTTGAGAAGAATACATTGTCACCATAAAGATCCTGAACAAGGATCTCAACAGATGCTCCAGAATTTGCTCCCTCCACATAGTAAACATGATAAAAACAGAGGCTTGAGCGAAACTGTTTTAAAGTTTCGTGAAACTTAAAAGTGTCATTAAGTGGGTCCCAATAGAGTGTCATTTTATAAAATGGGTCCCAGTGCTAAAATGCTTGAGAACCACTTCTCTAAATCTTACAAGTCCTGGTTGTATTTGAAACTTGATCTCAGAGCTTTTTCTTGGTTGTAATTTATGCTTAGACACCACCTGTTGCTTGAGATCCCTCTACGGCAGTGACTTGGCCCTTACTTTGATGCTCTTTACCCAGCATCCCCCAAATAATCATGCAAGACAGAGGCAGATTGGGAGACTGGGCCGCTTTCTATATATATAAAAATGGACATGGGTATGTGGGTGTGGGTGTATGTGTGTATGTTATGCATAGGCTTCCCCACGCCTTGACCGAGTGCCACGAAACTTGGCACACACGTACCTTGCAGCCTGGAAAGAAACATTGCGGGGGTCAGACCCCCCTAGCGCCCTCGGGGGTGGGGGTACGTGGGGGTCTTCGGGTGAACATAGTCGGAAACGTCCGAAATCGGTGTCAAATCCACAGTTTTCGGGGTCGCCGAGATGAGTGGCGACCGTCCCGATGCCGTTGGAGTCCGGGTTCAGCCCCCCCGACGTGGGGGGCAAAAAGGGGTGCGAGACACAGCGTCTGCCATGCCCTGCTGGAACGCCTGGACCGATTGGCATGAAACTCGGCATGCGGAAGCCTAGCAGCCTGGCTGCAAATACTGTGGGGGTCGGGGCCCCCTCCCGCTCCTGGGGGTGGGGGTACGGGGGGCCGACGTGAGAATGGTCAAAAACGGCCAAACTTGGAGTCAAATCCACAGTTTTTGGGGTCGCTGAGATGAGTGGCGACACTCCTGATGCAGTTGAAGTCTGGGTTTGCCCCCCCATGTGGGGGGCAAGAAGGGGTGCGAGACACAGCGTCCGCCATGCCCTGCTGGAACGCCTGGACCGATTGGCACCAAACTCAGCATGCGGAAGCCTAGCAGCCTGGCCACAAACACTGCAGGGGGTGGGCCCCCCTACCGCCCCCGGGGGTGGGGGTACATGGGGGTCCCCACTTGAAAACGGTCGAAAATGGCCAATATCGGTGTCAAATCCATAGTTTCCGGGGTCGCCGGGACGAGTGGCAACACTCCCGACGCTGTGTGAGTTCAGGTTCACCCCCCCCTCAGCGTGGGGGGCAGGAAGGGGTGCGAGACACAACATCCACCATGCCCTGCTGGAACGCCTGGACCGAGCGACACAAAACTTGGCACGCATACACCTTGTGGCCTAGCCACAAACACTGCGGGGGTCAGGCCCCCCTAGCGCCCCCGGGGGTGGGGGTACATGGGGGTCCCCACTTGAAAACGGTCGAAAATGGCCAATATTGGTGTCAAATCCATAGTTTCCGAGGTTGCCGGAGCGAGCGGCGATGCTCCTGACACCGTCGGAGTCCGGGTTCACCCCCCCTCGGCATGGGGTGCGGGAAGGGGTGCAAGACACAATATCTGCCATGCCCTGCTGGGACGCCTGGACCGATGTGCACCAGACTCGCCATGCACGTGCCTTCCAGCCTGGCAACAGACACTCTGGGGGTCAGGCCTCCCTAGCGCCCTGGGGGGGGGCCAGGGCCCCTGCGTGGAAATGGCCGAAAATGGACGAAATCGTCCTCGGTTCTGTCGTTTCTCGGATCACTGAGGTGAACAGCGACGCTGTGAGAGTTCGGGTCCACACACCCCAATGTGGGGGACGGGAAGGGGTGCAATACGAGATGTCCACCATGCCCCACTGTGACACCTGGAGCAATTGGCACCAGACCCGGCATGCATATGCCTTGCGGCCTGGCGACAAACACTGTGGGGGTCGGGGGCCCCCAGTGCCCCCGGGGGTGGGGGTGCGCAGGGGGCCCCAGGTGAAAATGGTCAAAAACGCCCAAAATTGGGAGATGGGTCAGGGATGGGAGATATACACACCCGGGCAATGCCGGGTAACAAAAAGCTAGTATTAAATAACAGCACTGCAGCAGAGTAACTAACCTCCCCCAAGTGGTGTGAGTGCTAAGCCAGGGGAAACGGCACTAGCCGTCTGCCTCCCCCATAATTTATTTATGAGTGTACCCCCTGAATGAGGACTACACATTGTGATAGACCAAGTGAGCCTATTATAGTCACCTCTGAAGGGTTGACTGGCAGCTGGACAGTGCAGACCACTGGAAAAACCCTGTTTTTTCATCTGGAAAAACCAGATGCCTCAGGGAGCACACACGACAACTAGATACTTGTATCTCGCTGCCATACCCCTGCATCTGGCATTCTGAGGTTGCCTATTACCCTTGTACCACCCCCAAGAAAGACACCAGACTGCGGTTGGGGTTTAACTTTATTATACACAAGTGAACAGTTTTTAAGTCATAAAACCTACTGAATACACCATTTCTCCCTCCCCAGTCTGGGGTAGGCAAAAAAACAACAACAACTGCAATCCATGGCCAATTCAGATGAAAGAAAAAAAATCCTTCCCTGTCGTCATAATGAGCGACCAGATAATCTCAGATGACATACCTGTCATAGCTTGTAACCTGTAATGGAGTTTTCTTCCATTAATCTGTCCAATCCTCTTTAAAACACATGTAGGCCAGATGCCATCACCACATCTTGTGGCAAGGAGTTCCATAGACTAATTACATGCTGAGTAAAGAAATATTTTCTTCTGTTTGTTCTAACTCTCCTAACACACAACTTTAGTGGATGCCCCCTGGTTCTGATATTATGTGAGAGGGAAAATAGATTCCCTCGATCTACTCTATTCATCCCCTGCATAATTTTGTATGTGTCAATCATGTCCCTCCTCAGGCACCTTTTTTCTAGACTGCAAAGTCTCAAACACTGTAGCCTTTCCTTGTAAGGGAGGTACCCCAGCCTAGTAATCATTTTGGTTGCTCTCTTCTTTATTTTTTCTAATTTTACTATGTCCTTTTTGAGATGTGGCAACCTGTGTGTGATTTTTTTTTATTTTTTACCCCAATATGCATTACTTTGCACTTATTACTTTGCCACTTAAAGGGCAAGAGGCACTTTTCCAAGTGGTGTTTCTCTTATGTTTAGCAGGGGAAGAGTAATTGTCCCTCTTCACCCCTGCGCAGTCTTTCTAGTGGCTGTTGCTGGTGGTTTGCCTTTTTTTTTTTTTTTTAGATTATGAGCCCTTTGGGACAGGGAGCCATTTAATTTTATTATTATTATTATTTGCCTGTAAACCGCTTTGTGAACTTCGTGTTGAAAAGCGGTATATAAGTACCTGTTGGTTGGTTGGTTGGTTATTTACATTGAAACACATCTGCCACTTTGCTGCCCATTCTCTCAGTTTGGAGAGATCCTTCCAGAGCTTTTCACAGTCCCGTCTGGTTTTTACCACCTGGAAAAGTTTAATGTCATCTGCAAACTTGATCCACAAATAAGAACTTTACATCTGAACCAAATGTGGCTAAAAACATTGTGCACATTCTTTCTGTTTAGTTTAGAAGTCTGTAATGCTGACCATCAACTAGCATAACTCAATGTAACACAAAGAATCCAGTTCAAATGTATGATGCGGAGAACATGTCAGTCAACTTCTTTTTCCAGAATGAGAATCAAAAGCAGCTCATTTTGGTCAGATGCCATGGACAACTATTCTTTTTCTTAGTCTTTTATGTTTCAGCATTTTCACAACTGTGAGGTTGAATTTCTACAGTTGCAGCAAGTGTACTCTTCTACCTTTTTATTAGACCTTCTAATACCTTCTGCCTTTGTACTATAGGAATCATCAGTACAAAAATTCAAAAGTTTGCTTTAAAAACAATGTATTTAAATTTAAACTAACTTGCTTGCATAGTATAGTGGAAAAATTCAGCCCACCTTTTAAAAAACAAAAACAGCCCAGTGTTGAAACTGGATTACATATTCTGAAATGCTAAATGAGTGCTTTATGGCACTGTTGTTTTGGATATGGCATGCAGTAAGTGAAAATTCCTTGGTGCTACCTGCATGGCACTGTCTGGAGAAAAATATTGGATGAGTTACCATCTGTTGCCATGATTTACAAAGGCAAGGCTTGTAATCCATCTCGGTCTCACTCTGATGTTTCCCTGAGTTTTCAGCAGAGTTCAAGGATTTTTCCATGAGTGTTTGAGTTGTTGCAAACAAAACAAGTGATGCTCTCGTAAAAGCCTGTTAAGAACCTGAGCACATTTTCTTCACGTTTGCTTCCTTCAGGCTAAGGTTGTCCCCTTCCATTGACTCTGTCAATCCAATAAAAGGCTGATATACTGTCAATAAACAAAAGGCAAAGGGAAGGGTGAGAGCAAAACAAGTTTTTCCAAAGAGTAAGAAGCAGATGAGTACTGCTGTTTCAGTTTACAAGGAAAAACCTCCCCAGACTCTATCACTTATTCTGTGCCCAGGATGTGTTCCAGAATGGTCACAAAGCGCAACATGTCAAAATGGAAGTCTGTATCAATAAAAAGCTCACCAATCTCCAAGCCATCTCCTGATTTTGGAAGAAAGCAGCAGACAATAAGATGATACAGCATTTCTGTTTTTCCTGCTCCTCCTGGACCATGGAATTCAAAAATATCTCCTGTTTAACAATGAAGAAAGCATTAAACTAGATGGGCATCTACTACTCAAAAAACAAACAGAACTGGTCAGTTTTGAGCTAGCACACATACACCCACACAGTTAGTTTTAAAAATTGTTTTTTCTATTGTACATTAAGGCCTTTTCATGATACCACGTGCTGATCTTCATGAAATTCTGGGAAAATTTACCTTCGCTAGTCATGCAAAATTACAAGAGGCAAGCCTTAATTGAAGCACATTCTGGATTATATGAAACATTGGAAAAGAGAGGAGACTAGAACATAAGGAGACTAGAACCCAAGAAAAAAAAGTTTACATTTGTTTAAGAAAATAATTTCCCAAGGCATTACAGACTCTGGATATATTCAAGGAAAAAGCAAGGGAAAAAAAAAACAAATTCCGTTGAAAAGAGATAAATGGATAATTTTAAAAGTCAGAAATAGTCTCTCTCAAGAGGAAAGAAAACCTCCATCATGGTTTTCATTCCTAAAAACTTTCAAAGATGCGCTCCATAATGGTGCAACTTGTGCAATAATACTAATTATAACTTAGAAACAGTTGAGAAAAGCAGGATTACATCACCCGTCTAGATCATGAAATCAGGCTAAAACAGGACTCCATTAAGGAACACATGCTGCTTAACGTTAGTGGATAATGTAATGTAGAAAATGCACAGACAGGGAAGGCAGTGCATGCTGGTGGACCCCATGATTGAAAACCCTTCATGTCAAAATCCGTGGCCGGTCAGCAAAAAGCCCATGTTCGGAATGAAGTTTAACACAAAAAATGAAACTGCCAGCACTAAAACACTTCAATATAAACTACTGCCATAATTGGAATCTTGTAATAGGCCGTTTTGGTTACCCCACCTCAAAAAAGAAAGCAACCAGAAAAAGCAACCAGAATGACAAAGGGGCTACTACTGCTTTTTCTTAAAGCAAGGTTCCGGTGCTTTTTTTATTCTGGGGGGGGGGAATACAGCAATCCACGGAAGTATGCCAAAGATTCCGAACATTTTGAATGGAATGGAGCAACTTTCAAGCCCACCCCTCTCGTCCTGCCAAAACTTGGGTCTCATCCAGCAAAGCTGACTGGCAGAAGACCCAGGGAGGAAAGAGGGCAGCCCTTCTTCACACAGTGCATAATGGAATGAAAACACCCCCACATATAACTTGCGGTGATGGCTGCAAGAAGAAGCCTCCACAAAGGTGGGAATTGGCCGTAACCATTCAAAGGAATTGCTGGCACAGCTTATCTGCAGTGGCATAGCTAGGACATTTTGCACCCGGGGCTACTTAATTTTTTTACACACACACCCACGGCAATCTTTTTTTGTTTTGTTTTTTTGGCCATAACCTTTGCTAGCATTAAGGTATTACACTCGGGGGGGGGCGGTCATTGAATTCCTGGTGAAATTCTGCATCCAACGGTATACAGCATGATGGTATTATTACTTAAAACTGCAATTTTGAAAATTGCGATTTGCTCAAAAGAAGTTTTTTTCGGTTTTTACTTTTTTGAACATAACCTTTGTCAGAATAGAGACATTACACTCCAGTTTTTTTTAATTGAATTCCGGGTGGAATTCTGCATCCAACGGTTTACAGCATGACCATATTATATCATAAACTCCCAATTTTCGGAATTTGGGTTTCAGTGGTGACACCCCCTTTGAAGCTGGCACCTGGGGCACTGCGCCCCCGCTCCATAGGTAGCTACGCCATTGCTTCTCTGAGCATGAGATGCGGGGGGGGGGGGGCTGTTGACTGTGCTGGGAAAGACCAGCAATGAATTTTTTAAAAAGCTGGTTTTTGAGCTAATTATTTAGCTGATGTGAAAAAATGCTTTCACTGTGCAAAGGGCCATTAATATCTCGATGGCAAAAGCAAAAGAAAATTTAAACCTCCAGAAAAATCCAGGAAAGAAAAAAGATTGTGATGAAAACCTAAGTGGTTCTGTGTTCATGCAGCTAAGCCATCATTTTGTAGATGGTGGTTGTTCAGAAATGACAATTGTATCAGACAAAACACCTTCCGCTCCCTGCCAAATCAAGCCAAACTAAAGTTGTTAGTTCCAAGAGGCAGAAAATTAGTTGTGCCAGACCTTATGGTCTCTCATGCGTCTTCTCCTGTTTAACTCCTGTCAAATGTCTCTTCTTACAACAGGCTCCACCAATTAATGGGAAATTAGCTGCTCCTGGAAACCTGTGCTTCTTCTTTCCTTATAAGGACTTCTTTTCTCCTCCCCGCCTTTTTTGCCTCCTCTGCCCTATAATATCTGTTTATGGTTAGAATTTAGCTGTGAATGAATGGTTACGTTCATTTAAACTTATTGCATTGCTTAATTTTGATTCCCTTTCCCTATGATTATAAATTATCCCCTCAGTAAAAGTGTGTGTGTTGCGCCTTCCATCTGTCTTCCTTCCCTGCTGAACCACTGAGCGGTGCCGTTCGCCACGACACAGGATCCTGCCCATGCAGAAGAACATGCATCAAATGCGAAGTGGTCCCGAGTTGTGATTTAAGTGTTTGGCATTTGAACAGCAATTTATCTAACTTCAGAAAAACATCTTTTCCCATTTTACTCTTAGTGGAACTGAAGGATTTTTTTTGTTACTTACTTATAATTCATACTTCTTAGTCAAAAATATGGTGACACTTTACTTCCCAATATCCAATTGACATGTTTGATGTGTCTTTTGGACTGTTGCTACATACGTTTGCAAATAGTTTAGTGCTCAGCTCTGGGTACACTCCCAGAATTCCTTTTGCAAATAGCTTACAAATGGGGAGATCAAAAAGAAAAGTATCAGCCGTATATTACATTGTAGAATGTGACCCGCTGGGACTACAAAACCCTAGGACTTTAATGTTAAATTTGTGTAAAGGGGAGAGCCGCCCAACCAGCAAGATTCCAGAGTATGGTATATTATTTCCTTAAAAGGTGAAAATGGGCTTGCTTAAGCTTTTTTTTGTTTTGTTTTTAATCCACCAGCAAAAAAAAGTACTTAACTGCTCTGTATTTATTTTATACACTCAAAAACCAATTGGAGCAAATCCTATCCATCCACATGGTTATGTATGGATATTCTTCTATATATAGATCAGTGTTTCTCAAACTGTGTGTTAAAACCACTTGGTGGATTGTGTTAGATGGTTTGCGGAAGCCATCTTGGAAGCTGCAGACCTTAATCTTGCTATATTCCTTTTGTGAGTGTTAACAGTTTGCATTTTCAAGTGAGGGTTTAAAATTTAAAATTTTGTTTTTAGTTTAGTGCTGATTCATAATATTTTGTCCTAATCTTGCTTTCTGTCAGGGATGTTTCATGGTTGTGCAATTGCTGCAGTTCAAGAATGCCAATTTGCATTTCAGGAGCGTCATTTTATGATGTCGCA
Source organism: Lerista edwardsae (assembly GCA_029204185.1). Classification (NCBI taxonomy): domain Eukaryota; kingdom Metazoa; phylum Chordata; class Lepidosauria; order Squamata; family Scincidae; genus Lerista; species Lerista edwardsae. The sequence continues at coordinate 35,659,467 of JAJKFI010000004.1, read as the reverse complement.
ATGATGGCACTTCTTGATAGATGATGTCATTTATGGCTATGACATCACTTCCAGGTTAATGACATCACTTTTGGTTGGTCCCGACATGAGCGCCATTCTAAAAAGTGGGTCCCAGTCTAAAACATTTGATAACCATTGTTCTAGAGAGTAATGGAAGGGACTACTTTTTTAAAAGTCAATTTAGATAATCAGATAATCTATGGGTTCAGATTAATTGGACAAAGTGAAATTGCTCTTCAGGTTTTCACTTTGCATTTTGCTCCTCAGTTTTCATTCCTACAGTTCTACACACATTCCAGTATTCTTACATTTCACATTCTGATGACTACCAAGTTACTTTGTAACTTGTAAAAGTAGCATGCATTCTTGGCAGGACATGTTCTTAGTGTTTCTTTTTGCTGCTTATTTGTATCATCTCCCCAGCTAGCTGAAGACAACTCTGAAGTAATCATTGTTCTTCCTCAGAAAATTGGAAAAGAATGTGAATTATTGTCTGAGACAATCTGAGACTGAAAAAAATGTTAAATTTTTAATTAAAAAAAGGATGCAATGAGTTTCCATTCCAAAGTTCCCTGTCACCATTAATCTATTCCAAATCTTATGGCAAGGACAAGAATAAATGTCCATACAGAAGGTGTTTCCATTGAGTGTTGCCACTGTAACATCTCTAGACCATCCCACATTTTTGCTTGTTTATGTCCTAAGGCTGCTATTCTCGGATTACTTTACTTAGCTTGGAACAACTTTAGGAGCTAGCAAGACTCTGTTTGGTTGAAAGATGTTCCTGGTGTTATTTTATACAGGAAAGCATGTCATATTCAAACAATTATATGGGTATGAAATCTAGGTCAGTTTCGCTCACTAAACACGTAATGGCATGCACTGGCATATGGATCTTGAGACATGTAAACCGCTTTGTGAACTTTATGTTGAAAAGCGGTATATAAATACCAGTGATTGATTGATTGATAAGTTAAAGCTGCAGTCCTGTACACACTTATCTGAAAGTCCTATTCATCTCACTGGAATTTTCTTCTGAGTATGTTCTGAAAGGCGTAGGTTTGCATTGTAATAAAGTTTTACATTGTAATAAAGGTTTGGTGTAATATTTCAGTGAATTCAGATGAATATTTAATAGTGGTTGCCAAGTAATATTGTAGCTGGGGGGTTTGGGCTTGTAATCCTCAATAGAGGATGCCAAGGTACAGACAAGCTTATATTTTAAGGAGAAACTATTTATTTAAATTGATTTACTTATTTAAATTAATTAATAAGTTAATTAATTTAAATTAGTTAAATTTATTATTATTTACTACTTATTTAAATTAATTAAATTTATTAATTTAAATAATTAATTTAGATTAAATTAATTAGGCAGGAGATTTGGACTGATGGTTGAGCTGCTGGTACTGCCGGAAGCTAAGCCAGAAGCTAAAATCTAAGGGGTTTTGGGGGGGGGGGATGGGAGACAGCATGCCAGGCTGTGACAAGCTGCAGTACCTGTTGTGGCATAACGGAGTCACTGTGGAGCTGATTAGCCGGTGCGGGAATGTTGTGAGAAGTCCAGCCGGCAAAAGAACGGAGTCCAACCTTGAGGACCTGTCCAGGCTGGACTTACAATCACCTGCTGAAGCTCGCTATCACACAGCCAGAGGAGAGAACCACACTTTGAAGGCTACATCTGGGATTTGGTGAATTGCAGAATACTGTATATTTGTTAAAAAAAAAAAAAACCCACCATTGAAAAATAGTGGTTTAGACTAGCCTGCCCATGTAAGCCGCCTTGGGCATTTGCTTTGGCGTGGGAAAGGTGGGGTATAAATTCTTCAAAATAAAAGAAAAATAAATAAATAAATTGGGGAAGACAGACAACTTTATAAGGAATAATAAAGCACAGGCAAACCACAAGGAGAGCCCCAACAGCACTCAGACACTGCACAACATCAGGCACTCTGCACAGAGTCCAATCCTATCCTCCCTCCTACCCACCCCCCACTGATGCAGCCACACCAAAAACGGGTGCTGTGTATCCAACAGGTGTGTGTTCGCTAGATTGGGAGGTTTCAGCAGGGGAAGGGGATTTAAATCCCTTACCCCTGCAAAATCCTCCAATTCGGGACAGATACGCCTTCAATGCTGGATTTACCCCCATCCGCAGCCTCCCTGCCCCAACATGAGTAGACAGCTTTGGCCACAGTTCTGGAGTGCTGCCTGGAGTGTGCTGCCTTGTGTGACAGCGCTCCTCAAATGGCCTCTGATGGAGTGCTGGAATTTCTTCCCTTCTTTGCTTACACATGGGTGAGTCATTCTTTTTTCCCTTGTGGTGGTGAGATAGAGATTCCTGTTGGGTATTTGTGCTTGGGTATTGTGCTGTTGGGTATTGGTGCTCTTCTGAGTTTTCCAAATTTGCTGGCATATTGAATGCTGCACTCCATATGCCAGCAAATCTGGAAAACTCAGCAGTGGCCACCAGACTGGAAAAGATCAGTTTACATTCTATTCCAGTCCCAAAGAAGGGCAATGCCAAAGATTGTTCCAACTACTGCACCATTGCACTCATTTCACATGCTAGCAAGGTGATGCTCAAAATCCTACAAGCTAGGCTTCAGCAGTATGTGAATCGAGAACTACCAGATGTACAAGCTGGTTTCCGAAGAGGCAGAGGAACTAGAGATCAAATTGCCAACCTTCGCTGGATCATGGAGAAAGCAAGAGAGTTCCAGAAAAAACATCTACTTCTGCTTCATTGTCTACGCTAAAGCCTTTGATTGCACAACAAATTGTGGCAAGTTCTGGAAGAACTTTAGTTTTAGCTTTAGGGCTGGGCTTTAGTATTGGGGTTGGTGTGCTGTGATTGACTGCCTGAGGTAGTCTGCCTGAGGTATTACGCTCTATTGCAGGGGGCTCCAAACTCTGGCCTGTGAGCTGGATCCGGTCCCACTCTGATCCTTCCCCGGTGTGAACAGCAGTTTGTGTTCTACCGGGGAGTGAACAACCCCAACTATACCTCCCAGGGGTCGGCTGCCCCAGCAAGCCACATGCCTGGCTGGCCACGATGACCCCTGGGAGTTGTAGTTGGGGTCATTCATGGCTTCCCCGGCACAATGCAAAGTGCCATTCCCACCGGGGAAGATTTTCTCTGCCGCAATGGTGTCCAGTTTGGAGTTCCCTGCTCTATTGTAGGGTAGTAGGTGGGGCCGGAAGATGGCAGGAAGTGCAATTTTTTGCAGTTTTTCCTTTCCGCATTGTTCCTTGTAGGATTACTCCTACCTATTCCAGCTCTCTCATTGGCATAGCATTTTTCTGGTGTCAGGGGCATGGTTATCATCCTGCATTTCCCTTGTCCCTCCAACATCCTTCCACTGTCCCTCACATGTTATGCGCCAATCTCCTCCCTGTTTTGTCCTGCCTGTTGGCAGAGACCAAGTCAGATCTTGTATTCTTTCCCCTGCAGGGTAAATAGTTGCTTTGGGGTGGTAACTTTCATTGGGAAAATTGTGCAGGGGAAATGGGGTAACCATCTTTCCTCCTGCACCGTGATGCAGATTAGATTCTCCCCTGGATGATTTTAATTCAAAATATATATAAAAAAGTGGGGGATATAATTATCATTCTGCAGTAGCATATCTAGCTGTGGTCATGGTCAAAGTACTTTGTGCCACCTTCATATTAACTATGAATTGTGATCTTTATTTATTGCTTTTCAGTGAACTCCTATACAGTGCAATCCTGTGCGTGTTTACTTGGCAGTAGGTTCCCCTGTGTTCATTGGGACTGACTTCCAGAAAGGTGTCATAGGATTTCATAGGATTACATAGGATTTCAGCCTGAATTGCAGTTTAGCTTTTATACACAAGCAAGGAAATGAGTGTTGGTACAAGGAAGTGTGGTTTGGAATATGCCGAAATCTTGGCACATCAATTGTTTGTAAAAACCTGTCTCCAGTGAATACTGTTCAAATGTGACAAACAAGCTGATTTAGGGTGAATACAGAGAACCACTTATCAAATGTGAAATGATTATCATCTTGTTCATGTAACCTGAATATCCTATCAGAGCAATTGTATCTCACAGACTGCCCAATCACATTCTCTGTCACATTATAGTATGCAGCTGTGCTGCGTGCTGTAGTGGCAGTGGTGGGCTGATCGGACAGTTTGCAGGAGGTAAGTGTTACCCCCGTTAGGTTTCTCAACCGCCTGTGAGTTCCTTGGACACATGCCAGCCATTTTGCTGTGTACGTCCAAGGGAAAAACCAGGCAGGAAGGCTTCAAAAAGAGTGCCACCGTTTCTTGCTAAAACGTTCCTGGTGAACTGAAGAACCAAACGTGCAGGCAGCTGGAGAGACTAACAGGAACTGTCCTGCTTCCTGTGAGTAGGCCTCTAGCACTCAGGCTGGTTGCTTGCACGTTGGGAGAATGTGTTAGGGCCCAATACTGTGTCCGGAGCACTGCCTCAGCAGTTGTCATCGTGTGAGTGCCGTAAGCAACATTCCTGCCAGTGGTAATCCTGCTGCTTCAACACCAGGAAGATGCATCAGGGGAGTCTTGAGCAGTAAGTGTTACTGCTGGCCAGCCAGTGGTGAGGCATCCCAGGGCAGGGGGAAGGCAGGGAGGGGGAAGAGCAGGGAGGAGGAAGGGAGGCGCAAGAAGAGGATCAGGCCTGGGAGGGGTGAGGACAGTGGCAGAGTCTGACACCGTATCCTATGCCCCACATGAGCAACATGAGCCCAACATGAGCCTCGTTGGTTCTGAGCCCGCTAAAAAGCAAAAGCATAAAAATAAGCCATATGTTGTCTCACTGATAATCTTGCTTATTATTACTTATTAGTAACAAGCAGGTAATAATAAGGAGGTACCACATATTTTCTGTTTGTAATTACTCAAAGTAGCTTGCTTACATGAGACATTAAAAACAGGGATAAAAGATGTAAGAAAACAGTAACTTTATGTTTTTTGTAGGCATTACTAACTTTCATAGGCATTTCGTAGACTAGCACTAACTAGTACTTCTGTTTCGGCTAGTTTTTGGTCGATCCCCTGTCATTCTGCATTCTCCTATGCTCCTAGAATTGTGGGGCCCTAGGAACAAACACTGGGGATGTGGAGCAGTAGAATGAAAGGGACTGAAGATCACCTTCCCCCATCCCAATATGCCCGCCCCCCCCCAAATTATTCCATTATGGCTGTCCTAATTGAGACCCATCCCTCTATGTTTTCTTTTGGTCTTATTGGTTGAGTAATTCTTATTCTGTAATGTGTTTTCTTTTCATGAATGAAGTGTTTTTAGTCAGGGCAGCAATGCAACATATGTTCTCTAACCTGCATTTTAAAATGGTATCACCCAGAATGTTTCCTCTATGTATTTTTTTCCTAATGCTTTGTCTCTGCGAAGCATGTTAACCAGAGCTAGAATTTTCAATGCAAGTTAGAACATTTTAGTGTTCATTTAGAACTGGATGTGTTCCAGCTCTGTGAGCCAAGGAAGGTAGATGATTTGCATGAATGCACTCTTAGGTGTCTAATTACATGATGAGTAATTCTGGAATAACAATTCCTGAAACTCTGATTTCTTGCCACAAGCAAGGAGTGAATCAGTTACTGTCAGGTTGTTTTTAAAAAAATATATATCACATATTTATCTCACTCTTCTTCCAAAAAGCTCAGGGTAGCTTACAGTATCCCCCCTATTTTTCCTCACAACACCCTTGTGGGATAGGTTAGACTGACACTACTGTTTGAGCTGAAGTTACTGAGTGAGATTTCCTGAGGAGAGATTTGAACGGATTTTCCCTGACTAATTTTGTCACTCTGTCAACTGCATCACATTAAGAGTGCAATCCTAACTTTGAGTTAGGCTGGCACAGGTAGGCTAGCAAAGTTTGGCCGGCACCAGGGCCACCATTAAGTGTATTTGGACCACTCTCGGAGTCAGGGGGGATGGCGCATGTCTGTGTGCCAGAGGCGGATCTACAGGGAGGGCAAAGCTCTAAGTGTTGCAAGGAGCCTTACCCTGTCATGTAAATCCCTCCTCTCCCTTGCTGCTGTAGCCAGTAAGCAACGCCAAGATGTTGCTTTTCCCTGTGAGGATTGGCTAAAATAATAATAATAATAATACTTGTATTTATATACCGCCTTTCTTAAGATCACTAGATTTCTCTAATGACTGTAACTCAAGGTGGTTTACATATAGGCAGACTTTTATTCACAAACCCGAAGGTTTTTACAATTTACAGACACGTTCTATCTTTCAAGAACAACACTCATACAGATGGATCTTTCTGGATTTAGCCTTCTTTCTTAGCCACTGTCTGTCTAAAACGGTGCAGGAGAGGAGTGATTTCCACTGCAAGGTAAGGCTTCTTGCAAAACTTAGAGCTTTGCCCTCCCTTAGATCTGCCTCTGCTGTGTGCTGACCTCCTCGACTCCAAGAGTGGTCCAAACATACTTTACAGTGGCCCTTATGCCAGCCAAATTTTGCTGGCCTAACTGTGCCAGCCTAACACCAGGTTAGAATTGCGCCCTAAAAGATACAGCAAGACTTTTTGAGAAAGGTGCTCGCGACCGTACCTTTACCATATTAGAAGAAATGAATGTGCAAACAATAAGCAATGCTTTATAGCCCAAACCTGAACTGCCCAGGTCTCATAAGAGCAGCGGTATCAAAATGGCTACTGCTTTGTCCCATAGCTGCCAGATGTTCTTCGGGAGAAGATGACATTCGCTCCCACAATGGGGCTCCTTGGCTCAATGCCTGCTATTTTACCAGTGGTGAATTGAGCAGGTTCATGTTTGGCTGCCCGGGCTCCACCCCCTTGCTAGCCCTCTCCTCCCCTCCCTTCATCCAGGTCCTCCCCCTCCTTGCCTTCCCTGGCCCAAATGGGTTTACTGGTGGACGGCAATGCTGGCTGCCCGCCCGTTCATGTTGGGGCCAGGTGCTCACTGAGCGCCACCCCAGTGTGAACGGTAAAGAGTTGAGGATGTACATTACAGCACATTCACGACACTCTTAGCCAGCAGTACATATGTACCACTGGTGATAAGAAGCTCAGGATTGAGAGTCTTTAGGAAAATCCTGTAGTTCCTCATGATGATCTGTGAATTATATAAGAGAACCAACAAGAGAATGTGGGAAATCCTAGATTGTCATGTTCTTGTATCGAATGGATTGTTATCACAGGATTTCTGAATCTTAGGATTCAGGACCCCTGTAAAACTCAAAACAGCCAAAGATTTTTCTTTAAAAAAAAACATAGCTGCATCTTTCTGTTTAAGAAGATGTAAATGTAACCAAATTGCAAAAGAGGCTACTGCAAACTAGCATGCAAATAGTGAGGCTGATGACTTCACAATACTCCTCCCATCTTACAAAATTGCCTTTTATTTAATTAAGACTCTCCAGGAGGCAGCCACTTTCCTCTTGCTGAGAGAACAGCTGTACTGCTGCTATGAATCCTCCAAAGAGCTAAATGTATCTGTGACTGCTGTGAATGTTAGCAGAACAATGGCAAAGATTCTCTTCGTATTACTAAGAAAACAACCTTATTATTTCTGGAGCAATTTTCTCAGTCATTGCCGTAATACCTTGCAGTAGAATTTTAATTTTAACACTTGTAATTGTCAGTGTTCCACTAATGCTCTTTTAGCATGCTGTTTTTATAAGGACATTCAATGCCCTCTTGAGGCTGTGTTAGCTAAGGTACCCCTGTGGATATTTGGTTCAAAGAAATGAATGTGATCTTTAAGCATGTGCCATTTAAAATGTAGATAAAACAATGAGGTTGGAATGTTTCAGCAATTCAGTCATAGTCTGTGTGCCTTTCAATCAATCATTCATCTGTGGACACATTTTCTTAATTTACAGTAAATGTAAATTATTGCAGAACTGATAGTAAAAGAAGCAAGAATAAGAAGCTGTTAGAATGATCTTATACTGTATTAAAGGGTGTGTCTGGTTTTGATAAGAACATCCCACATTATACCTTAGAACACAGTAACTCCATGCCATAAAACACTGCAGTGGTACTTCAGAGTATTCCAAGTGGTACTTGACCAGGTAGATTGTTTACATGTGACTGAAATGCCATCACTGCTGGAAGGATCATCACATGACACAGCTCTGCCTGCCCTGACCCCAGCAGAGTGGAGATGGTTGTGATGGCACTGTTCTGGCAGTAAGGTGCAGCTGTGTGGTAACTCAGATGCACACAACCCTTTAAAAGGGGAGCTGATGGGGAAGAATAGAGTGAAGGAGAAACTGGGAGGCAGCAGCTACTAGAGAAGCATCTCCCCTGCTGCAGAAACTCTGTATGATGAGGCTTCCATTCCCCCACACACCTGTCCCTGGAGGCAGTGGTCCCCCCCCCCCGGCTTTAAAATCCTGCCATCAAAGTTCAAAGGGGATAGAAGCTATCTAGTCCAAAAGGTCAATTACCAGTTCTTCCTATCCTAACCAAACTGCAACTTGCCTGTCAAACAGAGAGGATGTGTGTAGAACAATTACTTAACTCAAGCATCAAACTAGAGGAAAATGCAACCTTCCCTGAGCCCTGCCACGTAGTTATCCCATAGCTTGGGAGAAGTGGCCTTTTATAAGCACTGGACCAATCATATCATTTTCATAAATATTTCTTCTTAGGCTCCAATTGTCAGAGAAGACTTTTAATTTACAAAATAGTTTTTTGAACAGAATTTCTGTCAGACTACTGTTCCTTAGAATAACTTCTATCCGCATTCTTAATTCAGGCTAATAATAGCAATGCTAAAGATGTAAATAACAAGAAATGAATATTTTAAAGCTAAAGGTAAGGTTATCTATTAGCCTGAAACAGAATTCCTCAAAATTTTCAATTATTGACATTAGTAGAAGAGGCAGTTAAATACATCATTTTTGTTTGTAATGGGACATTCATGTTTGATTTGTTCATTATATATTTACTAAGAAGTATGTACAGTGTTTTAGTGGTGAAATACAGGGTCTGTCACAATGCCTCATACCCACATGCCACTGAGGCTACGAAAAAAAAGGAACCACATTTCTTGGGGTATTTTCTTCTCCTACTGATTTCTCCTTTGAACCTTGTACATATAAATAGGAAAACTATGGTTTAACAGTGGATAGCTCATGTAAACCAGGCTGAAGCCCATGATATCATCACAAACCAGTTTCTCACGTTTTGACAGAATGGTAAAATAATCTATCCCAATTGGGAAGAAAGATAGGCCAATGGATCAGCTTATAATAAAATGCACCAAAATTTTATTAATATAAATTAAATATATATAAATAATATAAACAAAATAAAAATTAAAAAATATTTATTTTATTTACTACTAGCAATAAATTCAGTTCAAAATCAGAAGACTAAACCAATATGTATCTACAGAGATTAACCTAGTTGCATCATATTATATCTCCTGCCGACCTAGCAGTTTAAAAGAATGTAAAAATGCGAGTAGATAAATAGGGACCACTTTGGTGGGAAGGTTACGGCGTTCCGTGCACCTTGGTGTATAGTCATGCCGGCCACGTGACCATGGAAACTTGTCCTCAAGACAAATGCTGGCTCTTCGGCTTAGCAATGGAGATGAGCACTGCCCCCTACAGTCGGTCACAACTAGACCATTTGGTTGTGGGGAAACCTTTACCTTTTTTATGTTATTATATACTCTGCCTTAGGGGCTGATCCTATTGAGTCCAATGGGGGCAGTACACTTGTAGTGCCCGCATCTCTGTTGCAAATGGTGCCATAAAGCACCTCCATCACCGGTGGTAAACTGGCACTGGGGCGGTGCCATGGCAGCGCCAACCATGCGCGCCCCAGAGGGAGCACCGATCTCTGAGTAAGGCCACACATGGCTTTACTCGGAGGCCCTTGCTTCTGCGCTGGCTAAATTGCCATCACCCGCCCTGCACCCTTACTGCAGGGAAGGGGAACTAATGTGCCCTTTCCCACTGAGGCTCCCACAGCTGCCTGGCTGCCATGAGATGCAGCTGTAGCCCCCTGCCTACCACTGCATTCCCAGGTGGCCAGGCAGTTCTGGACTGGGCTCTTAATTAGTGTATTTGTATAGTGTACTCTATAATGAAGTTATTTCTCTGACTTAGAATGCATTCTGGTTTGAAGTACTAATGATGAGACAAATATCTATAGGTAAGCACAAATTGTTGTGTTGCTAAAATTGCCTTGTAATTATCAGTACTCAAATAGTTACAGAAAAATACAATCTTGTTACAGATTTTTTTTTGGGGGGGGGGGTTTGATTGGTTGGTTGGTCCTTGTTTTAATGAATTGTCACAATTATAGCAACACAACAACTTATGCTTACCGATAGATACTTGTCTCATTAGTACAAATTTGATCCCGCATATTACTATTGTTCAGTTGTATACTTTTTGAAGTGTAGGAGAACTGTATTTCCTGTGTCATGCTTAAAACTGTTGCAGTTTTTTAAAAAAAAATTGTTATGGCTTAGAGATGATGACTTATTTATAGAGAAGTCTTTTAGATCTGCAGTGAGATGCTGAATTTTTTAAAAGCAGGTTGTGTGTCAGAAGCTAAATAATTAAGCTCAATGCCTTTTCAGCATTTTATTTCAAATATTAAATATTGCATAAGATATTTTCTCCAGAAGAAACCAAACTGTAAAAGTGAGATGGGGTTCTACCAGAAAATTCATGACTTTGTATGATAAAACTGATTTTGAGCTGATCAACAGATGGCGTTTTGGGTTTGGATCTGGAAGAAGTGAGTTTATACCTCCTTTAGCTATGGGATCATTGCAGAGGTGGCATCAGAAGTCGGCCAGGTCAGGCACTGGTCAAAGAGCTTGCACCCATCAGAGAACTCATATGGTCAGGCCAGTCTCTGATCTTTCACTACCAGCAGCAGTACCAGCCTCATCAAGGAATGAGTGAGGGGTATCATGTGGAAGACCAATGCTGAGCATTGTCCCAAGGCCTCTGGCAAACTGGTGCCAGTACTAGTGTATACTCCTAACGTGTTTTCATCCTTCATCCCCCTGCTATAAAATGAGAACTGTGACATACTGAACAGAATTGATGGTGAGCAGCAGCGACTGGTGAGGTGGGGTTGAAGTTAGCAAATAACTTGAGTTGCAATCAAGGGAGAGGCGCACTTATTCCCTTATTGGTGTGGTTGGTTTAGAAATCACCACGCAGGCACTGAGCTGGCAGTGACCAGTAGAGTTCAGCTCAGCTGATGGTCACCTCGCATTGATTTTAATGATAGACACACGTTGGATATAACAAGCTTACTTTTGTCAACTACCTTGTATTTGGTCATGCAAGTTGTATAGTGAAATCTTGAAACATTTCAAATAGCTAAAAGGGCAAAAACCATAACTCTAATGGGGGCAGGAGACAGGCAGCACAATCCAAGAGCGCAAGTGCTATAAATCGTGTGTGCACCAGTGCAAGGCGCGCAGTATTGACACAAACACTTGCGTTGATGCAAGTGGATCAGCTTGCTATATAGCAAGATGCTATATAGCAGATGCAGATCCGAGTAGCCCACGGCTGGCTGGCGCCTACTCCAGGACAAGGACATTAACGTGCCCTTGCCCCTTGGAGACTCCAGCGCAGTCCCAAACTGTGTTGGATACAGCACAGGCCCACAGGCTTGGGCTGTTCTGGCGCAGGTTAGGATTGTGCCCTGAATTAGTAACAAATCATTTGATGTTCTAATGCGTTTTGAGAGAAACTTTTTATCAGAGATGAAATGGAGAAATTTTGCAGGAGAGCACACCTTTTCATGACTATCCTTTCTTTAGATAATATCATTTCATCCTCTGATGTCCTTTTGGAATTCCCAATCAGAATGCAAGGGAGGAACTGCGTATTTGAATGAGCAATGCTTTTGAAATGTTCTTATGCATTTTCCTGGGATATTGTGGTTCTAAATTATCTGCTTCTGATCACAAATTGGAAGTGACGCATTAATTACCCTCTATTTTATAGTTACATTTTCTAGACATTGGAGAGATAATTGCAGAGGCTCTTGCTTACTATTACTTCATGTTTTTCCCCCTCTCCCCTAAGACATGTGTGTGAGCACATGTACTCACTGAAGTACTGCCTGCAATGCTTTTTGATTATTTGAAGATAATAAATAACATGAACAAATGAAAACACATTGTGTATTTCTCTCCAGTTAGGTAATTCTTCATGTAAAATTGGAAGGTAAATAAAAATTGAGGGAAACCTGCTCATTTCAAGTCTGAATACCTCCTCAGATCAAAATATCCTTGCTTGCAGAAAATTAGTCGGTTAGGGAAATACATTAGAACTCTTCTCCGTAAAATTCTAGCTTTCTGACTACAGGGAGTGTGCATGTGGAAGATCTTTTTAAATATTGCTCTCCTTTGGGCTGTGAATGGTACAATCCCAGAATGACTATGCTTTATACTTTTTTCCTGAAAGTTTGCATTGGCTTTCATTTCCATGTTCAACTGGTCCATTCAGTTTCTTTAAAGTTTACTGGAAAATGCATTATTTGCTGTTTTATTCTTGCCATTGACACCTGCTACTCTGTTAATAAAAAACCTGAGTGTCTTGAATTGTGCTCTTTAAACTTTGAGGGTTTTGCTCCTTTTAAGAAATGGCGATGCTTCAATTTATGTGCGGTTGTTTGGACAACTTCCTGGAGCTGTTTGCCTAAACTCTGGCTAAGTGCAGGTGTCACTTCTCTGAATAATTTCAAGATTCACTACAGCAAAGAATTCCAGACATTTGTCAAGTGAAGAGTGGCCATTGGTAAAGCACAATGTCAGCAACTCGGTCAGTGCAAAGTGCTAGGCTGTGGTGCAGGCCAGTTTGACCTTGGCACCAAGGTGGGTTTTTCCCCCTTAAAAGTGTGCTTGAAATTTCCCCTAGAATGGAAATTAACACCATCCATTAACACTACAAATAGCCACAGATATATTAGCATGTTACGTCTTCTATGGTTTCCTTTAGATAGATGAAATTACAGCTGCTCAAGCACATTTAGCTGTTGCTAGTAGGACTGTCTCATGCTTTAATCGTAGCAGCTTTCGTATAAGAATAGCTGATAGCAGTTTTTCTTCCTCTAATAAATTGACTGTGATCATAAACTTAGAAATCATTTGTTAAGTTTTAAAACGTTTTGCTTGATTTTGCAACCCTGTGAATGGTGCTTTGCGATAAATTGATCAAGAATGAGAGTCTTCATACTGGAAACAGTATTGAGCAGAGCTGCTGAGTATTTTCTCCGCCAACACAGAATCACCCTGGCACAGAGAATCACAAACACATGCAGAGTATTTTTTCCTCTGGCACAAGAAAAAATGATATGCAAACCCCCAAGCTTCAAGTGACTGTGCTTTTGTATCTGCTCTAACGTTTCCTTTCCTAAACTGTGCAAAGACTACAGGTGGGCCCTGGTATCCGAGGATTCCGTATCCATGGTTTCATTTATCCGCTACTCCGCAGATGCCCTTAGAGAAAGTGAAGGAAAAAGCCTAAAATAGCTGTGCCTACCATAGCACAGCAAAACAGCCGAATTTTCAGGGCTGCAGGCAGTCTTCCGATCTGCTTGCAGTCTCTTCCTGGTTGTGCCAAGGCTCCTCCTTTCATACAGTTTCACTCCAGAAAGCTCACCCTCTGATGCATTCACAGGTGAAACCGAGTGAAAGGAGTAGCCTTGGCACGACCATGAAGAGGCTGCAGGCAGCATGGAAGACTGCCTATGGCCCTGAAAACACTGCAAAAGTAGGCACAGCTATTTTAGGCATTTCCCTTCACTACCATTTTAAAGGGTGCCCTTTAAATCTGGTATCAGCAGATTTGCAGTAACCGCAGGGGATTGGTGTGTCCGAAACTGAACCCCTGCAGATACCGAGGCCCACCTGTATAAGTAAGATAGTTCCAGTGTTAGATTGCGGAGCCTTGGGCAGCACCTATACTGGGGCTTCCATGATGCCCCTACTACCACCGGATGGTGCAGTGGTTGCTACCACTGAGACAGAGTTTTTCAAAGTCAACCTGGCCAGCCCTTGTGCCAGGGCCCTTGGCCAGGACTTAGCTTGGCTGACTTTTTTTCCACTTTGGGGGAAAGAGGTAAATTGAAGTCATCTTGAAAAATATCTACCCGAGTACTAGCAGAGATTCATAACGTAACATTCAAAGGACATTATAACATTTTAGCCACTACTCTGACAAAGGTTGCTTAAGAGTTTTTGGAGACTTCTAACAGGCCATTCTGTTGGAGCAGAATACTCAACTAGATGGTCAATAGTCTGATTGAGCAGGAAGAGTTTGTTAAATTATAATCTTATTTCCCCCCACCCAGAAATGGGACTAATACTACTTCATTAGATGCTTTCATTTTGATCCATCAGTTTCAAGTGCATCCCTGGTTCATAATGCCAATGGAGAACAGCACTTTTTTTGAACAGCACAATTTTTGAAGAATTTGGCATAGTACAAAGGCCTCTGTAATCCAGTGAGACTATTATGGTACAAGCTTTTTTGGATTTTAATGGTCCGATCCTATACGTATGCTGTGCTCAACCTTGCACAGATGCCAGTGCAGTGGCCTTCATATCCTAAGCCTGGGAACACTAAACCAACAGCATCCCAATGCCGGTGAAACAATACCAAGCCTATCCTGGCACACTAACACTGGTGCATCCCTTCCCAGTCACACCCCCAGCAGTCATGGAAACACTGATATAGCCTATTATCCCTGGAGCTGTGTCCTGAGGACAGAGTGCCATCACCAGGACATAAATGCTTCCCTCTTGTGGCTGACGATGCTATGATGACCTGACAACTTACGTCTCCATGCATGAGAAGAAGACTCCACATTTCTCTCTTCAGCCTTCTGGTAGGGGCAGAAGGCGTGGGAGAGAGGTGGGGAATTCCCTCCTTTGTGCAGCGGTTTGAATAAAATAAAATTAAAAAACATGGGAGAGATTCCTACTTTTTATTGTATCTACACATATACCCCTACAGAGTTGAAAGAAGATAACTGTCTTCCAAATCCCCTTCATATGCTTGGGAGAAAGGTAGAGCTCACTCTTACTTTCTCTGAATATTGGAGAAGGGGAAAAATTGCAGGAGAAAAAATGGTCAGCCAGGCTAAGCAAAGCCTTTATTTGTGGATCCTTGTATATATTGCTGAATTGGCACTCCTGTTTCCTGTAGGTATTAATTTGCAATGCCCAGGAGTCCAGACTGCTTCATTAGTGGATCTTCTGTGCATTCACACACAAACAACAAGCATATGGCCAACCCTCAGATGTAGTCGTGCAGTCCTTTGTTGAGGACCAGACTGTATGTTCCAGATGTCATGTTTCATGCATGTTTATCATTCACACCTGACAAAGTAGATCTTTTGCTATATTCTGAATCAATCTTGTGGTAAGCAAAAAGAACACTAAATTGTAGTGGGTATGGGCAGTTTTTAAGGCTGTGATGGCCAGGAATAAAACTAGTTCCAAACAGATATTGCTCACTAAGGGCCCAATCCTATCCAATTTTCAAGCACTGATACAACCACGATGCAATCCCCAAGGGAACAAATATTCCCTTACATGCAGGAGGCCTCCATGACTGCTCCCCCACAGCAGGATGCAGCATATATCCTGTTGGCATGGCTGCACCAGTGCTAGGAAGTTGGTTAGGATTATGCTATAAATCCAGTATTTAAGAGAGACTTTCATGCATGGTGGGATAAAGAGTATTCAAGTATTTAAAGTAAGACACTGTGCCCTATGGGGGGGGAAAATACAGTAGCACAGGCTCTAGCCTTTTTGACCTCAGAGTTTACGGGTTTGGAGAAAGCCGCAGTGAATGTATTGAATTTCCAGAATTTGGACTGTTTCATCTGTTCCTCTCTCCTTTCTTCCATCATGTTTTGTTGATATTACTGTAGCATTCCTGAGGCTGTCCCTGGCATGCATAGAGTTCCCTGGACGATTAATTTTGTGTCACTCTGCTTAGTTTCATGACAGCCAAATGAATGCTGGAAAAGGGTGAGTCATTGCTGTAAAAGCTTTCTCAAGGACAAACCAAGGATATGAGAGGGAGTCTGATAAATGTCAGATTCAGGACAGCTCATGGAACATAGAAAGAGCCAAAACTGAGGGTTTGTTTTTTTGCAAAATGTGAGTTGATGCAGTGGAGGGAAACCTGTTTCATTTGCTTTGCTTTCAGAACTGCCTGCTATGATGTGCCCAAATTTGTTTTTGCAATACGTAATAAACCACTATATATCCAAGGTAGAAACATCAATGCGGATAATATAAGAGACAATGTGTGATAAAATGAGCATCTGGTTTCATTCTTAGCTCCTAAATTGAGGGCAGTTCCACACATTGCAATGGATAACAGTGTGGGTGCAATCCTAATCTGGAGTCAGTGGCGTTTCTACAGGGATGGCAAAGCTCTAAGTTTTGCAAGAAGCCTTACCTTGCAGTGGAAATCACTCCTCTCCTGCACCGTTTTAGCCAGTCCTAACAGGGAACAGCAACATCTTGGCGTTGCTTACTGGCTATAGCAGCAAGGGAGAGGAGGGATTTACATGACAGGGTAAGGCTTCTTGCAAAACTTAGAGCTTTGCCATCCCTGTAGAAACTCCTCTGTCTGGAGTTAGGCCGGCACAGTTAGGCCAGCACAATGGAAACCATGTTTGGGCTTCTCTCAGAGTCAGAGAGTGTCCAGCACACAGATGTGCACCATCCCCCCTGACTCAGAGAGTGATCCAAATGCACTTATGGTGGCCCTTGTGCTAGCCAAACTTTGCTGGCCTAACCAGGTTAGGATTGCGCCCCAGATGTTATACTTGCATGTTCACATGCCTTAAATACCTGGATATCCACATCGGATATCCATGTGCTGCTCTCCATATGCCAGCAAATTTGGAAAACCCAACAGTGGCCACAAGATTGGAAAAGATCAGTCTACATTCCAATCCCAAAGAAGGGCAATGCCAAAGATTGCTCGAATTACCGCACCATTGCACTCATTTCACATGCTAGCAAGGTCATGCTCAAAATCCTACAAGCTCGGCTTCAGCAGTATGTGAATCGAGAACTACCAGATGTACAAGCTGGTTTCCGAAGAGGCAGAGGAACTAGAGATCAAATTGCCAACCTTCGCTGGATCATGGAGAAAGCCAGAGAGTTCCAGAAAAACATCTACCTCTGCTTCATTGACTATGCTAAAGCCTTTGATTGTGTGGATCACAACAAACTGTGGCAAGTTCTTGAAGAGATGGGAGTTCCAGACCACCTGATCTGCCTTCTGAGAAACCTTTATGCGGGTCAGGAAGCAACCGTTAGAACTGGACATGGAACAACCGACTGGTTTCAAATTGGGAAAGGAGTACGACAAGGCTGTATATTGTCACCCTGCTTATTTAACTTATACGCAGAGTACATCATGAGGAAGGCAGGGCTGGATGACTCACAAGCTGGAATCAAGATTGCTGGGAGAAACATCAACAACCTCAGATATGCAGACGATACCACTCTACTGGCAGAAAGTGAGGAAGACCTAAAGAACCTTTTGATGAGGGTGAAAGAGGAAAGTGCCAAAATCGGTTTGAAGCTCAACATTAAAAAAACTAAGATCATGGCAACCACTCCCATCACTTCCTGGCAAACAGAAGGGGAAGAAATGGAAGCAGTGACAGACTTTATTTTCCTGGGCTCCAAGATCACCGCAGATGGTGACTGCAGCCATGAAATTAAAAGACGTTTACTTCTTGGGAAGAAAGCTATGGTGAACCTAGATAGCTTAATCAAAAGCCGAGACATCACCCTGCCAACAAAGGTTCGCATAGTCAAAGCGATGGTTTTCCCAGTAGCCATGTATGGCTGTGAGAGCTGGACCATAAGAAAGGCAGAGCGTCGAAGAATCGATGCTTTTGAATTATGGTGTTGGAGAAGACTCTTGAGAGTCCCCTGGACTGCAAAGAGATCCAATCGGTCAATTCTCCAGGAAGTCAAGCCTGATTGCTCCCTGGAAGGACAAATGCTGAAGCTGAAGCTCCAATACTTTGGCCACCTGATGAGAAGAGAGGACTCTTTAGAAAAGACCCTCATGCTGGGAAAGATTGAAGGCAAAAGGAGAAGGGGGCGACAGAGGATGAGATGGTTAGATAGTGTCACCGAAGCAATGAATATGAAATTGGGCGAACTCCGGAAGCTAGTGGAGGACAGGGAGGCCTGGCGTGCTGTGGTCCATGGGGTCGCGAAGAGTCGGACACGACTTAGCGACTGAACAACAACAACAACCACATCGGAAACCTGAAGCTTCCTGTAGCAATCATAATGTGTAAAGCTGCCCTGAGCTGCCAACTGAAGCAGAGTGTGCCAGATGTTTGATTAATTTAAATAGGAAGGCACTGTAACTTTATTAATAGTAGTGATTATGTATGCATCCTGCGCTGAGTTATGCACGCTTGTGTAAGTCCCAAGTGAAGTGCCAAACCTTGCAGATTATTAGACCAGAAACTGGTGTGTGTTCTCTTATGTGCTCAGGTTGTCCTGTTTAATTCAGGAAGAAAGCAGATCCAAGCATGCAAAAGGAAAGGCACATATGGGTTTGCTTCCTCTTTCAGAATGGGAAGCCTTGAGGATAATGACACTGTGTTCATCATTAGTGAATCAGGGCATATCAATAAGAGTCTAAATGTTTCTGAAAGAATTATTATTCAGACATTGGCCTCTTCCTTGTGGATGATGCAGAGTCAAGCTTAGAGGACACCATTAATAAAAAATGTTTATCCTTCAGCAACACTGAGGCTGTAAATGAATAATGGCAGTTCAGGTTAAGAGGCTTTGTCACTGTGTCCTTTAACTTGGGAACAGCACTAACCTGAATGCTGCACTGCAGATTCAAATATTTTAAAAAGTTTTATGAACTTAGACTATTCTACCATATTAAAAGGACAAAAGAATGGGAGGGTGGAAAGAGTATGATAAAGGCTGAACAAATGCCAAAAACAATGTGTCAGGGTAGTAGTTCCCAAAGTGTGGGTCAGGCCAATTTCAGGTGGGTCACAAAGCATCTGCAGGAGCCATATTGAAAATATGGGAAGATGAGATGCTGGAAAGTAGGAGGGCTGTGTGGTTGTTTTGCTTGTGTCAAGGTTGTAAATGGGCTTTTTTTTCTTTTTGATTCATTTTGCTATTGGAAAATGGCTGAGAAATAACCCCACAAAAGCAGCAGGCTCTAGCATCACAATGATGGCGCTTGTAGCCATGACATCACTTCTTGTGGGTCCCGGACAGATGATCGTTCTAAAAAGTGGGTCCCGGTGCAAAAACGTTTGGGAACCACTGTGTCAGAGAATAAAAAAAGATGCTACCTATAAGTGCAGCCAATTTTACAGAACTATTTTGAGCTATGATGGTAGCTCAGACTCCTTAAAAAGACCATAATTTGCATGCTTTATTAGACGCAGTGAAGTAAAGGAGTGATAAAAAAGCTGGGTTGCATTTGGGTGATAATGCATTACTGTGGCCATTTGAACAGTCTCTTCATTCAGAGATCTCTGAGAAAGAGCCCATGTACTGCAATGGACATTCTCTGTCATAGATTTTAGTTATGTCCCTGTTCTGATTAATAACAAGCATATAAAGTGAATCTATCTTACAGGCTTTGTCACTGTAAGATCACACACCTTTTCCTGCCCTGTCAATTGTCTTTGGAAGGGCTTGAATTGGCTAAATTGGGTTTTAGCCACCTCCTACGCATATGGGTTTCAGAGATCCTTCCTTCCACTCTTTCTTTTTATTTCTGAAAGCAGAGCCTCTGAGAGGAATTGTATCAAGGGGTACAAAAGTCCCTTTTGGTTCTCTTCCCAAACCAGGAAGGGAGGGGCGAACAGAGTGGAGAAAGGTCTTTGGAGCACACGTATACCAATGTGGAGCCCAGCTGTACCTGCCCATGCAGTATTGGCAGCTAGTTAAGAAAAACCAAGCCCATTTCTAAGTCTCTCTAAAATCTTTTAAATACAGAAAATTGCTGAAAATTATTGTCATTGTATTTAGGCTCACACTAGAATACACCGTGTCCTGTGTGTACCAAAAATTACTTCTGCAGCAGCAGCTGTACTCCCGCAGCTGTATCCCAGAGCTCCTCCAATACACTCCTTCATAGTTAGTGGGCCTACAAGCCAAAAAGTGACGATGGCAGGCCAGTTTCCTCCCAGATGTGATGCTGTGTTAAGGTGTGTCATGTATGCATTCATTGGCCTGGCAACTGCCACCACAATGCAGCCGCAGTAGCACCCCAGACTCCTGCGTGGGTCCAGGCGAGATAAGAAAATGTAGATTCCAGGATATTTTGGGGGCCCCTCCTTTGGCTCCTTTTTTACCCTGGGCCCGGGTACAAATTAACTCTGATGGGCCCTGTCTGAAAGTACTGCTGATACATACCAGATACCGTTTCTGTCTACTACATTTTGCCTTCCCAAGCTCCCAGGGTATCATGCTCTCAGTTAATGCTTTTAGAGCACAATCCTATACTGCTCTTGAATGGTGAGGCCGACAGGCCTGCGCCATATCCAGCACAGTATAGGGGAGGCTGGAGCCTTCCCGGCGCAAGGGCACATAGCAGGCACAGATCTGAGGAGGCTGTGCTGCCCGAATTGGGGCCGTGTGACCTCCCAAACGGGTCTAGGATTCGGCTTTATTGCCAAATCCTGGGCCCGCGCCACTCCTGGGCTGGCACACCTGCCGGCCCTCCGAGGAACTCCCTCCCTCTTGCCTGCATGGCACCTCCTCTGCGGCAGCTGGCTTTGACTGTGCAAGGAAGATGCAGCACAGGCACATCAGCGCTACCTGCAAGCACCGGTCTCAGAGCGTAGTCCTATACCCCCTTTGCTCTGGTGCTGCGCTCTTGCACCGGCCAAACGCGGTCGCAAATGTGCCATAAAGTGCGTCCGTGGCGGTGCTATGGTGCTGGACTGGCATACGCAACAGCGCCAATGCTCAGGTGCTGCTGCAACTGTCGGCAGCGCCGGCCGTGCTCCAGTCAAGCGTCAGTGGCGCTCGGTCGGCTCAGGGCCACTGTGGGGGCATTCCAGAGGCGTGCTGGGCAGCGCAGTGGGCTGAGACGGGGTGCCAAATCCTGAACACCGTCCCCAGCCAGGGTGGCCCCAATTCGGGCTACACATTCCTCTGCACCAGCGCAGATCCGAGCAGGTCCATGGGGGTGACCGGGGCTTGTGCGGGTGCAAGCGGAAAACCTCCCCTTGTCCTGCACATTGCCTCTGCTGCCTCCTAATGGGCTTTAGGATATAGCCCTGCTATGTTGGCCTTACTATGTCAGCCTTACTTAGGATTGCGCTGCCAGTGCATTAACGCTGACGCGGGGGGGGGGTGCCTCTTGGTGCCCCCGTGTCGGTGCTAATGCTGTACTGCCAACACCACTGGCAGCTTGGGATTGCTCTGCCTATCAGTTGCCCAGGGTTGGCATTGGCTTAATACAGGGTTCCGCAAATCTTTCAGCACAACGGCCGCATCATATATAAGGGCATTTAAATGGTGACCCCAGTATCCGTGAGGGGCTCTGAAACAGAACACCAGCAGATGCTAAGGTTGCACTATATTCATCCCCCTTCAGCAGGTTGCTGTGGGCTGGCCCCACCACTGTTGTGAAATGATTTTATAGAGTTAAAATCTACAAACTGCTTAGGTATGAAACATTTCTGCATCCTGAGCTTATACATGCTTGCTCAGAAATATGTCCGACTGAATTTAATGGGACTTTCCGAAATAAGCATACATCAGATTGTCGCTTTAGGCAGTATAGCCTAGCCAGGCTAAGTGCCAAGCACACCAATTTAAATGGCTTGTGGAATGTAGCCATATCTACTTTGAATTGTTTGTGGGAAGTGATTAGAAGCTATATCATCACAGGGGAAATACACAGTGTCTTGAGGGGATGCCTATTGGCACCACAAGTCTTTGATCAGTCTCTGTTTATGTTGTTTTGTCTAGTTTTATTGTGTCAAGGAAGAACTCCTTTCAGGATTCCTAAAATGTTTGCTTGTAAAACATAAAAATGCAGCTAATGATCTTATCCATGATATTGTGTACCAAAATTGGTCGGATTGCTGCCTCTCCCAAACCAATTACTATTCATTTCACATTGTAATTTATGCTGTACATCAGTGGTTCTCAAACTGTGGGTTGGGAACCCACCAATGTGTCGCCAGCCACTTTCAGGTGGGTCACGAAGCACTTAAACCGCCATATTGAAAATATGAGAAGATGGGATGCTGGAAAGGGGAAGGGCTATGTGGTTGTTTTGCTTGAATCAAGGTTGTAAATCGGCTTTTTTCTTTTTTTCTTTCTTTCTGAGAAATAACCCAATTTATTGCTGCATTATCAGTAAAGTAGCAAGCTCTTACAATGACGGCACTTCCGGCCATGACATCACTTCTGGTGGATCCTGGGCAGATTGTAATTCTAAAATGTGGGTCCCCGTGCTAAAACGTTGGAGAACCATTGCAATACATGATCATTTCAAATTGTTTATGTAATGGACAGTATGGTAGTATTTGTGTTTCCTCAGTTGTTGATGTTTAAGACAAAATAAGCAAAATCATAGGTTAGGTTTTGACCATGTTGAAGCAATTGGCTGTTTTGTTTTATGGTATGTTTATTTTTTGCACCTTACATGCCTCTGTATGGGTAGTGAGAGACATGATAGAAATGTTTTAGAACAGATAGACTGATGTTATTGTAGAAGAACAATGTAAATTTTTCTGGGTGACCTTGTCTGAATTTTATATTAAGTGGCATTTTTAAAACTTTGTGTTAGTTTTTAGCTTGCTGACTTAAGTGATTGATACAACTGAAAACCTTGTTTGCACAGAGGTTCTCTGATCTCTTGTTATATTCTGTTTAAATTCCCTTTAAACAAAGAGAGTTTACATTAAGGGGTTTTCACTACGTGTTTGGAGATCTCCCTGCTTCATACAAAAAGGCAATGACAGCCTAGAATCCATAGAAAGCAGAATATGTTTGGGAACTGCGAAAGTGTTATCAGTGTATTGGTTGTAGATTCCTTGGATGTTGATCTAACTTGTCTGAAACTGGACAAGTAAGACAATTATATTATAGCACAGCGGTTCCTAAACGTTTTAGCTTAGGGACCCCCCAAAAAGTGTCACTTTCCCAGCTGCTCAAGCTTGTGTGGCTTTCATGGAGATTGGACAGCAGTGCTCCCCCAAATAGCTGGTTGTTTAACACTTCATGCACATAGCCGAATCTACCCCGTCTATTTTGCGACAACCAAAAATTTGGTTGTGACCCACTGGTAGGCCATGGACCCACTGTTTGAGAACTACTGTATGCATCATGTTTAAGCCCTTTCCTTTACTTCCCATCAACACACATGCACATTTTAACATAAAAGCCTGAAACTCGTGGGACTTTTGCTCAGTTGTAGAAAATGTTTCCCGAACAGGAGAATATCCACACACCTTTTGACAGATGGCCAACTGTTTTTGAAAATGGGAGAAGTTTGAAAAATTGTTCTCATTGCAACATGAAGATCTGTTGCTTAAAAGAAAGAGAAAAGCCAAAAATCCCATGGGGGATTCCTTTGGGGGTACCTAAAGTAATATTGTAGGTTGTTGGTTGGTATAAAGTATTTATATGCTGTTACTGTTGCGTATCCTTCTGAATACTTGTGAAGACAGCATGCACTTGAAAGTGTTAGGCACCTGATTGTGCGTTGTGTTGAAAATAGACAGACTTCAGATTCGGCAAGTAAAATTCAATCAGCCTTTATTGCAGCATGCGCATTGCTGGACTCTTGGGGAAATCAGTATTTCTCAAATCACAAGAGTGTTTCTGTTCATTTTGCTTCCGTCTCTTATAGTTTTTACTGTTCCTTGGTTACATCATTTATGCAAAGTTCATATCAGGCATTAATACACACGTTACAGCTTGGGTAAAATCCATAGCATGTTACTTGCAAATTTCAGCATGACTTCAGCACAACTTTTTAGCAGATACAAAACTTTTTCATGAGCTAAAATTATTTCGGTATTGTCAGCGATCATCAAGCTGCATATGTAACTTCCCTTTTTCCCACGGGACAGCTTGGTACTTTTTACTTCAGCTTGTCAGCTTGTTTAGGGAGGAGATTGGCAAAGCATATTGATTGCTTTTGTTAATCTTATTTCTTTAAGCATATATCAGTATATGTGTACCCCTCTCATTGCCCCTCTCAGAAGGATTATGTACCCATGGCAATATTGTAGAAGAAATAGCATCATTGTGTACTGTTGGACTTTTTAGTAAATTGAGATTTACTAAAAATTAAATCAATTTTAATAAAATCAATCAATTTTAGTAAATTGAGATTTAAGTATAGTAATTTTTTAAAAATTTTAAATTTTAAATTTTAATTGTTTTAATATTGTTTTTAAATTATTGCTTTTTAATGTTAAATTGTGGATTTTATTGTATTTTACTGTTTTTGTTGTAAGCCGCCTTGGGTGCCTATGGGCAGAAAGGCAGGGTGGTAATAATAATAATAATAATAATAATAATAATAATAATAATAATAATA
>JAJKFI010000004.1:35596771-35634875 GCA_029204185.1 Lerista edwardsae | reverse complement strand
TAATAATAATAATAATAATAATAATAATAATAATAATAATAATAATAATAATAATACTTTTATGTTGGTTTTGGAAAAAATAAATCCATACACAACATTTTGAAGTCATTTTCCTAAACAGCTTTAAAACATGTTGCACCTACAGTTCGTTGCTCTTGTAAGTGTTTTTATAACCCCTGCTAACTGGGCAAGAGGCACGTTTCTAAGTGGTGTTCCTCTTATGTTTAGCAGGGGGAGAGTAACTGTCCCTCTTCACCCCTGCACAGTGTCTTTTCTAGTGACTGTTGCTGGTGGTGTTCTGCATTTTTTAGATTGTGAGCCCTTTTGGGACAGGGAGCCATTTAACTTTATTATTATTTACCTGTGAACCGCTTTGGGAACTTCATGTTGAAAAGCAGTATATACATACTTTTTGATTGATTGATTGATTGATTGATTGATTGATTGATTGATACTTTTTGGGGGGGGGAACTATAGACAATACAAGTGGCACATGGAATCATTTTATTTTTGTTACCCCAATCTATTGCTGTGGAGCTGTTTATGACAAGGACTGTTGCATTTCTGACTTTTTTAAATGTACGGTGTAATAAACTGTTTAGTAGCCGAAGGAAGTGACAGAATATTTAATTACATTAGGTCTTTTATTTTGTGCTAAAAAAAAAGAAAGTGTGCGAGAGTAAAATATCAGTGTTGTAGTGTATTGCTTCAGTGAAGCCCTTGGCTTGAACATCAAAGACATGTGAATATTGTACTATGCAATTCCGCAGGGAACAGTTTAAATCTTTCAAAATAATCATATTTTATCTCCCATATAATTTCAAAACAGTTTGAAAGATAAAATTGTGTAGATGCTGCTAGACAAATGTATATTTGTATTGCATGCATAACACTATAGAGAAAAAAATCTCCTTTGCAAAGTAGTAGTAGTAGTAGTAGTAGTAGTAGTAATACTTGTATTTATATACCGCCTTTCTTAGGTCACCAGATTACTCTAATGACTATAACTCAAGGCAGTTTACATAGGCAGACTTTATTCAGAAACCCGAAGGTTTTTACAATTTTTACAGAAACGTTCTATCTTCCAAGAACTACACACATACAGATGGATCTTTCTGGATTTAGTCCTTCTTTCTGGCCACCCGTTTGTATTCTTGCTGGCTGATAAGCGGCTTCCCTGCTCCCACCAGAGAAGCAGCTGATATAGTATACATACTATATATATATAGCAGCTGACAAAGTATACATTCAATTTATCGAATAGTAGTAATCACTAACTCTTCATAATTAGTACTTTATCTGAGCATTAACAGTGTCTCAGAGCTCAATCCTATACCTGCATTGCGCCGATCCATCACTGTCACAAATGTGCTATCAAGCGCATCTGCGCTACCAAGTCGGGTGCTGGACCAGCGCAAGCAACAGTGTTGGTGCACGTGCGCCACTGCGCCTGTCAACAGCGCCAGCCATGTGCCGGTCGAGCATCAGTGGCGCTCGGTCGGCGCAGGACCTTGCTGAGGGCATGCCAGAGGTGTACTGGGGGCATAACAGGGCGGTGCAGTGGCTGGTGATGACTCACAACAACCATAGTGCCAGATCCTGAACCCTGTCCCCAGCCTCGGCCTCCCCGATTGCAAAACAGCAGGCGCAGATCCAAGCAACCCCATAGGGCTGGCTGGGGCTTACCCAGGTGCAAAAGGAAAACCTCCCCTTGCCTTGCACTGTGCTGCTGCTGCCTCCTAATGGCCTTAGGATGCAGCCCTGCTATGTCGGCCTTACTATGTCAGCGCTGCCTAGAATTGGGCTGCGAGTGACGTACATAGCAATGCAGGCTTCTGTTGATGTTGTCAGCACCAACCCAGCCATGAAACTGATCCATGAAATCCATGAAATTGCCTCGGGCAGCAGATTGGCAGGGGGGCGCTCCAGTCCATCTGTCCACTGGCTTCCACTGGTTCTCCTTCTCTTCCCATTCCCTGAAGAAAAGGTTTGGCAAGGAAGGTAATTGGTTAGAGTGTCACCACTGTCTTTTCCAGAGCTTCCTCTTCTGCTCTGTCCCCCTTTTCCTTTTCTAAGAGGGACATAGGAGCAGAGGCTGGCACACCAGCAGATAAGGGGGCAGCTTTTGGCATGCCATGTCAGGTGCCAGGAGGTCTTGGACAGTCTCGGGTGCCGTACAATCTGAATATAAATGGATGATATGGATGATATAAATGGATGATAAATGGATAATAATAATAATAATAATAATAATAATAATAATAATAATGATGATCTAAATAATAAATGGTGATGGACCATTTTTGGCATGAATGGTCTAAATGGGTAATGGTTTTATTGGAGCACATTCCTAGTTCAGATTAGGCCCTCCCTAAAAGAAGGTATTGAGATGGCATTACTATGCAAACTTTCCTGGGAGAAAGCCCCACTGAACACAAAGGGACTTGCTTCTGCGTAGTCATGCATAGGATTTCTCTATGAATGTCCTTGCTTGCAAATTAGCAAAAATTAGTGTTAGTGGTGTTTCTCTCAGGTATGAATGAATGAAATTAAGATTGCAGGTAATTTTGCCTATTAAAAATGCTACAGAAATACGAAATAGTAAGTTAGTTATTTCACCTGATCCCTGCTTCAGTGACTTTTCCCTCTTCCTCTGTGGAGCTCAGACAGGGATTTCTGAATGATGCTCATGCTAATAATCTGTTCAATTCATCCATTTTCTTGTTTCAGTTCTTCCTAAATGTATAAATGCTAGATAAATAATATTTTATGATGATGTTATTCTATGTAAATTACTTTAATGGTTTTTAAAAGCAATTAGAGCACTCTGTAACAATGGCATAGCAAGGTGGGGAGGGAGTGGCAGCCCACCCCTGATGCCAGCTCTAAGGGGGTACCATTGCTGCCTGCAACAAGAGGGTGACGTCCTTGTGGGTCACAAAAAGTTTGTTTTGTTGCTTGTTACTTCATGTTCACACTGATGAGTAGTAAGGGTATGGCCGCCTCCCTTGACACCTGGTCAAACAGCAATGAGCAGAAAGACTTTTGCTGTGCTCCCCATCCTCCCCAGGTAATCTAGGAAAGGGAGTACAGAGGATGTTTGCATTCATGGATGGTGGAAATGAGCCATTTGTGCCATTTCCAGCTTCCAAGGGTCACAACTGAGGCTGGATGCAGATGATGGGGTCAGGAGAGAAGGGGGAAGAGAAGGAAGGGGTTTCCTTCCTTCTTGTGCAGCTGCTCCTCCTGTAACGTTGCTACAATGCCCAAGAAGAGACCACCATGAAAAGCTGTTAGAGAAGTTGAGAGTACCAAAACGAAAAATCCACCAGCTTTGCAAAACATCTGGTTTCTAGCATCCATTAATCCTCCATACTCCCTTTTCTAGAACCTGGAGGTGTGGTGGCTAAGGGGAGAAACAGGTCCAAGTGACAATCAGAAACAAGGCATGCTATTCGTTGGAGTGGTGGGGGTGGTTTTGTATGTGCTTACCTTTGATTCAGCATTTTAGTCCATTCCCTTTCTGGCAACTCAGAAGTGACTTGTAACATGATGGTATTATCACATCACTGCCACACTTCTGTTGCCAATAAAATATGCTCCTAAAAATTTTTTATGTAGAGACGTCTCTGAAATATATTAGCAAGGTCTGGTCTTGCTAGAATTGACTACAGTTAGCCCCTGATCCTATTGCAGCTTTGTGCATTTACGACAGTGCAAAAGCAGGGTGTGGTGTGCACAGCAGAGGCTCTGGAAGGTTCTGCAAGTGCTTGTATGTTGGCAATACAGTTGGGTTGTGAGCAAGGAGGGCGAGTTACAGGGGGCGTGTCAGGGGAGTGGGAGGATGGATCCAGGGGCAGTGAAATTCCTTCCCAGATCACCACTAGCTGTCCTTGGACAAATGCAGCCCAATTGGCTGATATAGGTCTGAGAAGACCCATAGGCAATTAAGCAGCCCACCAGAAGGTGAGTAGAAAATATTTTTACTTGCCTCCTGCAGGTTTCCTGATCCCCCCCCTTTATAGCATTCAGCCCAACTGCGTTGACTCACCGGAATACTATAATGTGGTGGGGGATAGAATTGGGTTGTAAGTTTAATAAGTCATAAATCTTCAATTCTAAAAGTTGTGTTTTGCAAAATGCAGTTAATATGGGTGCTTGCTTACTTGGCATTCACTCTTAAACTATTTCTGTTTCATTTATTTTTAGGATTGCCTGGCACTGCTGCAGACTTAGATAATAGAAAGCAAATTTTTGGGAAAAACTTTATACCTCCAAAGAAGCCAAAAACTTTCATACAGTTAGTCTGGGAAGCATTACAGGATGTGACTCTTATCATCTTGGAAATTGCAGCCATCATATCTCTTGGGCTCTCATTTTATCATCCACCTGGAGAGGGAAATGAAGGTAAAGCTATTTTCTCTTACTAATACTATGTATTTGAGTTCTTTGCTGAATTGTTGTGTATTCTAAAACTTTCAGTTTCCCTTGTTTTTAATTTTGTGTCTTCTTTACTACATATTGAACTGGAAGTATCTCTAGCTTTTTTCTGTTACAGTTTACTGTATGTTGTAATAATTCCAGTGCACTAAATCTCATGGTGTCATGAGCACTTGTAAGTTTAAATATTGCACTCACAAATGTTTAAATGTATTCTACCCCTCATCTGCACAAATGTGACTCTTAACCCCTGTACCGCATCCCAACATCTACAATATTACCCTCCCCATCCTGTGTCTCCTCACTCTACATTTCTCCTTGCTGTCCCTCCATAGTTTCCACACCCAGGAGTTTGGGTGCATGCCGCATGGGAGTTTGGCTTGTAGAGTCATCCTCAGGGGAAGGAGGAACATTTGTTCCCTTTCCCCACGATAAGCTCCCACTTCCCCCAGTGACCTCTGCCAGTGATCCATGGAGGCGGACTGGGTGCAGGAAAGGTGTCCCTCCCTTTTCCCAGGCCCGATCCTCCCTCTTCTCCTTCTGCTCTGTTCACGCTCCACCCAATTCCATCTCCTTCCTGCCTCCTTTACACCCCTTGCACAATCTTACCTGTGACTGCTAACCAAGCCATGCTCTGCAGCAGTGCCATAACATACTGTCCCAGTGCCCTGGGACAATGATGTCATGATGTCACATGGTTTTGTGATATCATTATTGGGTTCTCCATGAAGAAGGAGGAGGCACACATTGTAGGCACCCCATTCCTTCTCTACTAGAGGCTGAGAGCCTCCAGAGTAGAAGGAGCAGGATGCACACAACAGCCAGTGCCCAATCCTCCAGGGAGAACACCCCCCCCCCGAGGTGACTGCCTTTACACCACATGTGGCACAAAGGCAGTCTCTTCCGGGTTCTCCTGCAGGAAGGGGCTGGTGCAACAGCTACTTCAGGCGCATCATTGCCCAGTCTCCAGAGGAGATGGAATGAGGTGTGCAAAGCCAGCCTCAGTGCACACCTCCTCCATTGACTAGAGCAGAGCCTGGGGCCAGTCTTACGCCCCCTGTCGGTGGAGTGCCCTGCATAGATGCCCCTTGGGCTCTGCCCTATTTACAGCTCTGCACTCTGTCATGCCATATTTGTGACAGCCAGAATGCATGTTACACTGCTGGAACTTGTACTCTATGGCATAACTAGGGATTGGATTGGGTTAACAAACTATTATTATATGTTATATAAAATTTGTGCACTTTTTTGCTCCATATATACAAATGTTCTTAACAACATCAGAATTTATTATTATTATTAAGACCAAAGTAGAACTTTTTGAAAGTGCAGTATAGCCGACTAATTGATTGGAACCAAGGACTTTTGGGAGTAAGCTGTGCAATGATCCTTTTGGATAGTTTAACCAGAGGAGTCTCCTAAATAGATGGATTTGCATTACAGCTCTGTTTTGCTTACCACATTAGTTTCAATATAACATTTTGATTAAATGTGAGTGAATTGTATCCTATCCTGAGGGTTTCTTTTACCTATGAATAGTTCAGACATCAGGTTTCATATTTTAATGCCTTGGATCTAATTGAGAAATTTTTCTTGGTACTCGATAAATCCCTGCCTAATGTACACAGTGTGCATTTTTAGAAGATTCATTTGTTATTTTCTTTCATATGGATTATAAGATACACTGCTGCATCCTATGGTAGTGGAGCAATCCAGGAGGCCTCCCCTAGGTAAGGGACTGATTGCTCCCTTACTCAGAGGTAAGCCTCTGCATGTGCCTGCTTGGACCTATCACAGCTATTTTGCAGGCATACATCTGTGTTGACCCATGCCACAGTATTGGGCCTGGAAAGGGGATTAAAATATCAGCAGTGTGCCACCATCAATCCCACCCCCTCCTGGGACCCATTCCCCCCATTCCCTGCCCTCTCCTTACCCTCCCTCTGTCCCATTCCAACCCTTCTCCACATGCATTCTCCTCTCCTGTCATCTTACCTGCTTACCTCCTCTCCTGTCATCTTACCGAGCGGGGGAACCTCCATCAATGGGCATGAAGACACAGGCTTTCCCACAGGCTCTCCTAGCAGTGCACTAAATCTCACGGTGTCAGAGCACTGTTTTGCAACAGATGCTACTGCTTTATGACAGTCAGCACCATCCAAAGGGGAAACTGGAATTGGCCTGTTTCCTGCAGTAAGTATAAGATTGGACTGCTAGTAATATATTGCAGTATTTGCTCCTTTTTAAATCATGGCTTTTTGAAAGGTAGGATGGGTGAGTGGGTTGCATCATTATTTCCAAAACATTTAGATTCTGAACCACAAATATACAATATATTGCCACACTTGTGGGTCATTATGGGCAGTTCACATTCTTGGAAGTGTGTGTGTGTGTGAGAGAGAGAGAGAGAGAGAGAGCGAGCGAGCGAGAGAGAGAGAGAGAGAGAGAGACAGACAGACAGACAGACAGACAGACAGACGGAGAGAGAGAGAGAGAGAGAGAGAGAGAACATTCAGCATGAGAACGAGCATGACTTTGCCACCCCAATAATAAATTATTCAACTGAAATATATTTTAAAGGATTTGTTTTCCCATATTTTGTGTGAATATTTTAAGTTATATTTTGACAGCTGATTTCCATCATGCCTGTACTGACAAAAATATATTGCACTAGAAAATACTTGCATTGAAAACTTGCATAAATTTCAACTCTGTTTTTTTTTCTACTTTGCCTATTTGGCCATAGAGGTAATAGAATTTTATATAGTGAAAATGTGTTTGTGGGGGAAGAATAGGGGATAGATATAGTAATAAACCTCAAATCATGCTTTGTAAGACTTTATGGCTTGTCAAGAATGGGTGCTTTCAGGGCATCTAAACAATAAATAAATCTTTACCAATTACATAGTTATATAAAAATAGTTATGGGCATATGTTTTGATTTAAATAATTAAGATGGCATGCTAGGCATACTCGTATTTAAAGTTCTAACCCTTCTCATTTAAAAAAATTGGAGCAAGTAACCATAATTAAAAGCAATTTACATTTAATTTTCCACATAATAGTTGGTGAATGCAACACCATGGGTAGCCCTTATACACAGAAATGGACTTAGTCCCTCAGGGCACTGCTGCTCACTTCATGCCCTGGGAAAAAATCCCCCCCCCAAAAAAAAAGAAATTGAATGAAAAGAGCAAAGTGAGATTAGTGTGTTGGAGCCAAAAAGCTGTTTGAGGAAGGACTTCCCTGTTGTTAAGGCAATAGAGAGGCTTACTGTTGGGAGGGGAAAGGGGCCTGGAACACTTGTGATGGCAGCCAGGTGGGATTTAAAGGCTGTCTGTGCCTGTGATGAAGAGGTAGGTGTAGGACCTTGATCTCTGCAAAGTAGAGAAAGGGGCAGAGACCCCGGGAAGTTATCCCTGAGGAGAGAAGAAGGATGATGGTGTAGAATACTTCTTCCCCTCTTCCTAAAAGGTAGAGGTGGGGTGATTGCCCAACTGGGGTTGAGAGACCAGCCCACTCAGTCTTGTGGTGCAAAGGGTAAGCACCAGTGAAGGGTGGGCTCTGCAGGTTGTTGTTGTTGTTTAAATAGAAGGGAGGTTTGTTCAGTGTACTACACAGTTCCAAATCAATAGACATCAGAAGCTGCCAGACCACCATCAAGTTCAGTATTGCCTATCTAAAGAGCAGCAGCCCTCTAGGGTGAAATTCTTACTGTACTGGCAGTGCAATGGATTGACTCTGGGATTTTCTACCCACGCCCCAAGAGATATGCTACCTTCTAAATTCTAATCCAATTTCTAACCAATAGGAAAGGCTGAGCTGAGCTTGTAATAAGCAAACATTGCTTACTTAGCTGTGGGCTTAGGAGTATTTTGTGTCATAATGAAGTTACTGGTGGCAGCATAGGGAAGACATGACCCAATGAACTATCTGACGCTGTGTATGAACTAGGAACCTTCTTTGTACGAGGCGTGTGCTATGATAATCCTCAAGTATGGTCCACTTCTTCCCCTATGGAAAGGAAAAAACATTCTCAATGGACATGGGGCCTAATCCTGTCTACTTTTCCAGTGCCAATGCAGCCATGGCAAAGGGGCATGCGCTGGATCCTGCGATGGGGCAGCAATCATGGAGGCTTGTTCCCTTACTTCGGACCTGCATTGCAGCAGCATCAGTACTGGAAAGTTGGATTGAATTGGGCCCATGGTTATTTATGCACATTCGGAAAAAGTCCCTGCCGAATGCTGCAACTGTTGTGGTGCTGCAACGTGTCGCAACTCCTGGTTGAATTAGAAGTACTGCCTTGCTGCGCAAATTTGCCAGTGGTGGTTCTGGAGCATCTTCAAAATAACTGTTCCTGTGGAACTCTCAAAAAGAGGGCTTTTATGTAGCGCTTTTGTGCTGAAGATGTCATACTTCAAAAACCAACAGGCTTAGTAACCTTGCTTTTATTAAATCTGAGGAATTGTGATATGAATTTCCACTCAGCCTGTGCTGAAGCAGAACTCTTGCAAATGTGATCACTTATTGCCACCTCTTCCCTACATCACTGCTTTGATGCTGCTGCTGGGGTGTAGCAGGTATAGCAGGTGCTAGGCTGAGCTTCAGCAAGTACAGCATCTTTCCATAGCAGTGTACTGTTATGTGTGCTTTGACTTCCCTGTGCATTCTGGATGTGCTGTAGGTTCTTGTGATAAGCGGGAACAATAAGAGGGTGACACTTGATGTGTTCAGAGTATTTTTGACTTCTGTTACAGCCATATTTTTCACTCCTTTCTTGGTTTGTTGAACTCCTGTGCTAGTGGTATAGTTATTTCTATTTTAGTGACACCTAATGCCTCACCAGGTGGTAAGACATGGGAGAGAGCACTGCCAGCAGTTATTCTTAGGCACACAAACAAAGGTCAGGTTAAAAACCAAATCAATAAAGAGAAATGTGGAAACAGCCTCTTCGTCTCACAGGTTCCCCCCCCCTCTTTTTAACTCTTGTCCAATTTATTAGAAAGTTTTGTTCCCTTTAGGCCATCACTGTTTACTTCTTAAGGCTTTTAGGTGAAGCAAATATATTCACAATTGGGATTATACAATGTAGTGAATGGGGTGTCCTTTAATGATCTTGTAATCAAACACAAATATGATGATACCAAAGCTTATGATTGCAAACCCTGGCTGTGAAATTATTTCTCTTATTAACTCCTTATAAATTATAGCATATTATCTACAGTCGATGAATTGGATTAATCCAAATCCAAACATTGTTAGCTGTAACAAAAACGTGTCGCGTTTGCACGCTTCTCCTTTTTTTCTTTGCGCACAAGGAGAATGAAAACTTCCATTGGCTATTTGTTATGAATTGTGTATGTAGCAACATGATAAGTTGACAAAAAAGGATCCAAACCAAACCAGGGCATCTAAACCAAGCCCGTCATGGGGGTTCGGGATGCAGTAGCAGGGGCCATCACCAGTCCCACCCCCTCCCGGAGCTGCAAAATAATTCAAATGTACCAGTTGAAATCTTGCATCTCTATTATTTTATTTTATCTTTATTTCTTTGGGTAGTGACTGACAGCACAGATGCTGATACAATTTTGCTTATTAGTTTTGCTTTGCATGTAGTCTTTGCATGTAGGTAGTTCCAGCAAAAGTGTCATTAGTCTCTTCATTTTACAACTACAGTGGATTATATTCACTGATGGGCAGCCCCCTAATATGCTATACTAATATGCTACCCTATACTGCGCAGGCATAGCAAGGCCAGCATAGCTAGCTGCATCCTAAGCCCAGTAGGAGGCAACAGCCGTGCAGCACAGGACAAGGGGAAGTTTTCCCCTTGCACCCGTGTAAGCCCCAGCCAACTCTATGGGGCAGCTCCGATCTGCGCCTAAAAAATAGCAGACGCAGGTGAACGTTCGGAGCAGCTTCCTGAATTGGGCCATCTAGGCTGGGGATGGGGTTTAGGATATGGCGCTATAGCGTTCTGCCGTCGCCGCCCACTGCGCCACCCAGTTACACCCCCAGCACGCCTCTGGAATGCCCCCGGCGAGGTCTTGCACCGATTGAGCGCTGCCGACGCTCTATCAGCGCTTGGCCGGCGCTACCGAAGGGTGTGGCAGCACTCGAACGCTGGTGCTGCTGCTTGTGCCGGTCCTGTTGCCCCCGTCCTTACGACGCCGATGCACTTGACAGCATGTTCGCGACAGCGCTGGAATGGTGCAAGAGCGTAATGCCATCATAACGTCAGTATAGGATTGCGCACTCAGTATCCACAGTTTCAGTTATCCATGGGTATCATGGATGCTGGGATGCCTATTAAAAAGATGAGGGAACATTTTTTTAAAAAAAGAGGTTTGTTGATGCACAAATCTTGTTATATCAAAACCACTGATGTTCCCCTATTTTGAAAAAAGGCATCCCCAGTATCCACAGTTTCAGATATCCACGGGGGTATCTAGAACAGAACCCTTGCGGATCCTGGGGCATTCCCATCATACATTATTCTTTTATTTCCAGTGTATTGATCAATGTATTTATGTTCTATTAGGTCTTTTAAAAAAAACTGTAATTAAAAACTAGTTTGTTTTGTTTTTGTTTTTGTTTTAAAAGATGCCCTTTTTTGTTTCTCAAGCTTGTGCTACTGCAGCAGGAGGAACTGAAGATGAGGGTGAAGCAGAAGCTGGCTGGATTGAAGGTGCTGCCATTCTCCTCTCTGTTATTTGTGTGGTGTTGGTCACTGCCTTTAATGACTGGAGTAAAGAGAAGCAATTTCGAGGGCTTCAAAGTCGCATTGAGCAAGAACAGAAGTTTACTGTGGTCCGAGGTGGACAAGTTATTCAAATCCCAGTGGCCGAGATAGTAGTTGGCGACATTGCACAAGTGAAATATGGTAAGTTTCCATGTGTATGTTCAGAAAACTGTATCTTCTTTATAGTTTGTCCGATAATACAAGGAAATAGCAGCTGAGGAGTTACAAAGCAATCTGCTGACAGCAACAACTGATATAATGTGTATTTGCCTTTTATTGACAATAAATATTTCAGTGCTATATGTAATTATATAATTTCATCGTATAAAAGAAACGGAGATGGTTGCATTGTTGGAAAAGAGGATGAAGGCAGATTACCATTTTGGCAGTTTATACAGTGTTCATAAATAGCTTGCATGAATGTGGTTTTCTTTTTGTATTGTTGGATCTAGCACAAAGAATTACACTTAAGTTAGTTGTCAGTAACCAGAAGATATTAAGTACATCAATGTTACATTAAGTTTACATTAAGTTTATGCTAAATTACATTACAGTTGTGGGACTGTGCAGGACTTCCAAGTTGTACTGAGCAAGAACAGAAAAGCATAAACAGTATTTTTGTATTCTTATATTGAGCAAGAACAGAAGTTTACAGAAGAGACATTTTGATTATCACAATAAGTTTGAGGATTCACACATTACAGAAAAACACCCTACGAAATCAGTTTTATTTTTCCACAACTTGATTTTACTGATAGGTGACCTTCTACCTGCTGATGGAGTGTTTATTCAAGGAAATGACCTTAAGATTGATGAAAGCTCTTTAACTGGAGAGTCAGATCAAGTCCGCAAATCTGTTGACAAAGATCCAATGCTGCTTTCTGGTGAGTTTTACGTTTTATATAAGCTGTTGCTAATATATAATTGGAGAATATGACTGTGGGTTTTTTTAATGTTCTCCACCTGCTGCTCCTCACTCATGGCACAATCCCGTGATGGCCTCTGTGCTGGTGGAGTTAGTGCTCAGCCATGCAGACTATCGTAATTGTGCTGTAAAGCAGGGCACACGTATCCTATCCCCCTTCCGGAGCCAGATCTGTGGATACAAAGCCACTTGGGTCTGCAGTTTAGCAGGTTCAGCAATTTAGCAGGCACAGGTCCAAGTAGGTCCAAATGTTGCTGTAGCCGGGAATTTCCCCAGAGCAAGGGGACAAATGTCCTTTTAACTTGAGGAGACCTCCAGACTCCAAAATTCCCCTGCAGGACCCAGCACAAGTCATGCTGTCCCCACTGCATTGGTGCAGAGGAATTTCAATTTGATTGGATTGCCTGTTATTTATGTTGTGATTACCAAAAATGTAAAAATCCTTTAAAATTGGATTTTGAAATTGAAAAATGTGAACTGTTCTGCTAGACCTGCAGGGAATGTGGCTGTTTTACTTTGGATCAGATTAGACAATACTTGTCCCTCATTCCACCTGGAGGGAGGGGTCTGCTCCAGCAAGGAGCAAAATGTGTATGAAGGAGAGAGCTTCTAGTAATTGCGCTAGATGTGAGCACATGAGCTTCTCAGTTTGGGTAATCAGAATTATTCAATTCCTGGAAACACGGTCATAGCTTGGGATCAAACAATAATTCCTACATTGTTGTTTTCTGGCTATTAGTTTTCTTTTATTGATTTAGGTATTACGTTTGGGTATTTCATATGAGGGGGGGGGGAGTCTCAGTCTGGACACCTAAAATTGAACCATTGTTTCCACTTACCCCAAAATAAATGTTCCTGTATTTGTATTTATATACCTTTTTATATTTATTTATATACTTTTTGGTCCAATCCTATCTAACGTTCCAGGGCTGATGCAGCCACAATGCAACACCAAGGTAAGAAAACAAAAAAAAGGCCTCCTTAAGGCCTCCAGGACTGCCCTCCTCCCACAGAATCCAGCACACACCCTGTTGGCACAGCTGTATCAGCACTGGATAGTTAAGATAAAATTGGGCCCCTTGTATGCATACATTTATTCATGCATAAATGTAAATATAAATGTTCTTGTGTGTTTTCTGAGGTAAGATACTTATACATCAGTCAGATGTATAATAAAAAGGTAAAGGTTTCCCCACGACCGAATGGTCTAGTCGTGACCGACTGTAGGGGGCGGTGCTCATCTCCGTCTCTAAGCCTGTAGAGCTGGCATTTTGTCCGAGGACAAGTTTCCATGGTCATGTGGCCGGCATGACTAACGCCGTTCCCTTCCCACCAAAAGTTGTCCCTATTTATCTACTTGCATTTAGGTGCTTTTGAACTGCTAGGTTGGCAGGAGCTGGGACAAGCAACAGGAGCTCACTCCATTGAGCAGTCTTGAACTCCCAAGCTTCCAGTCGGAAAGCTCAGCAGCAGCGGTTTAACCCCCTGCACCACCACGTCCCACAGATGTATAATAATGACATCCATATTACATTGATTCACCATTAGATTATATTACTTCATATATTGAAACAAAGTCATGTCATCTGCTTAGAGGTGCTTTTTCTAAAATGGCTATTTTGTAAGAGCAAAATCCATAAAAGTGTCCTGCTATCCTATCATCCACTTACTCCTCTCTATCCACACAGGTGTCTGAGCCCTAGAAAACTCTATTCCTATCTGGGAGCTGTCTGTTCATATGCTTTATATCTACTGCCACTACTGCTCTGCTCTTGGTACATAGTTTAGTGACTGCTTTGACCAGTTGCAAAACATTGTGCCAAGGAACAGGGTGTTGTTGCATGGCTGATAAACCATATACTGTATATAATAGCTCTTTGGTATACTTGGGTATACTTGGGATGTAATGGGTTTGATCTCAACTTCCAAGCCCTGAATTCTTTCCTAATATGGTAGATATTTCAGGAACTGGCATTCACCAACTTCTCAGGAGGCCTAAACCCCAGCGTGACAACATGCTTTGGAAACAAATCGTGCTCACTTACCCCAGGACACGGGAAAAATTCCAAGCAAAAATCCTGGTGTATGTGGGATTTTGAATATACTTGGTGATGTGGGTACAAAGCAGATTCAGAATGGCATTGCTCACTATTCTATGGCAGCTGGAATTAGTGGTGAATACAATTGTCTTTAGGCCCACACCTATAGGTGGTTAATGATAGTAGAACATCAATAATGCTGCCTGTGAAAATAGTTCTATGGCTGTCATAAATGCAACTGTACCAGTGTTCTGGTCACCACCACAAGCAGCAAGCAGCAGAGTCCATTCAGAAATGGAGATTTTGACCCACTGGGCTGGCAAGGGCTTTCCCTAGGGGAGGGGAACTGATGTTCCCTTACCTGGGGAGGCCTCAACATGCCAACTCCCAACTCCCCTGCAGGATACAGCAGATGCTACATTGGCCCCACTGCATCACCACTCAGGGAATTATAATTGGGCTGTTACTGGGTTTATTCCTGTATGTGCAAGAATGGAGATTATTAAGGCCTGATAATATGACTTAGCAGATACTGTATGTTGCCCCCTACAAGGTGATTTGGAATGGCTCATTTTTCATCGGTACAGAGGTCAATGAGAAAAACCTGAGAAAACTGGCTGCCATTGAAAAATCTCTCTTCTCCCAATCTGAAGCTAATTCAAGAGTGTTGGGAGTTGGCCTTGTCGGCACAAGGAGGCCAAGGTTTATGCCAGCCAAGAGTAGCTGCATGCTGGTGGTGGTGTTGGGGCTGAGGAGAAGAGTCTAAAAGAAGAGGCTCTCGGTGAGGCAACAGAGTCTCCAATAGCCTGCCTACAGAAGGGAGTGTCTGTTCCCATAACAAGGAACAGGCAATCTGGTCTCCCTTAGCCTTCACATTTACTCAACAAAAAGGAGGTTCTTAATGAGGCAAGATGGGGCTGAATGTTACCATAACAACCTAATCACATAATGATTATGCAGGATAGGAGCACATATGGTCAATTGTTTTCCCCACCCTCCAATATGTCCTGATATCAAGAATTGGGTCTAGCTTTCACTCCAGTTCACTCTCGGTGTTCCCATTAATGTTTAATTTGTTGTTTTAAAGTGTTGTTGTTGTTGTTGTTGTTGTTGGGGCTGAGGGGGGCAGAACTAGTTCAAATAGGGTTGAGGGAAGAAGAGGAAGAAGAATAGGCCAACATGTATGTGCAATAGTTGCCAAAGATTTAATGATGATTGTGTGCAGATTGATATTTGAGACTGCTGACAATTTGGGTATCTCTGCCAGTCAATAAGACCCAATCATCCTTTTAGATCTAATTGGGTTTTCAAAATGAGTGCATTAAAGTTATCTACTCTAATACACTATTCTTTTCTGGGTCTTGCCAAACTCTGAATTAAAAAATGAAGTATTCTCCTTGAGTTGCAGCAGGGTTTTGGCATAAAGTCTTACTATCACTATCACAGTTATTTCATCTGATTTATTAGTGGTTGCCATCTGTGCTTTCACACTACTTCTGTTTCAATGGTAAATCTATTCTCATTAGAATTAATGTTTTGGCTGATACAAATTTTGGCGTGCCAAATAGGACAGACGGCTGCTATATGTGGCAAGTGTTTATGCATTCAGCTGATGCTCCTCAGTCTGGATTTTCAGAAAGAAAGAAGATGATAGTATCTTTGTGAGCCTTGTGTTTACGTTCTATTTATTTGCCAGCCCAAGACCCTGAGGGTGATTTTGTAGATAGTTATCATGATACGTCTTAATCAAACTTAAGGTACCTCTCTTCTCCAAACTAAAAATGCCCATCTCCTTCAACCTTTCCTCACAGGACATGATTCTCAGCCTTCTTATGATCCTAGTAACTGTCCAGTGCTAGTATCCCTTTTAAACTGTGGAGCCCAGAACTGTACACCGTACTCCAGGTGGATGGGTCTGACTAAAGCAGAATGCAGTGTCAACCATCCCTTCTTGCCTTTGGGATACAATACAATACAATACGATGTAGCCTAGAATCACATCTGTCTTCTTTGCCACACTGCCAACTCATGTTTAGCTTGTTTCTACTAAAACACCCACATCTTTTTCACACATACTGCTGCCCAGGCAAGTACCCCCAGTCTTATATATGTACTTCTGATGTTTCCTACCCCAGTGGTTCCCAAACATTTTAGCATCAGGAGCCACCTTAAAAAAAAAAAGCTTCACTTTACCAGCTGCTCAAGCCTCTATGGCAGTGGTCAGGGAACAGGGGTAAATTACCCCAAATGGGGTAAAAATGAAATTCCTGGGGGTAATGGACGGTCGCGCTGCCGAGACACAGCCGGGCATGCATATGAATCTATATGCATGCCCGGCTGTGTCTTGGCAGCGCGAACGTCCATTACCCCCGTTGTGGTTCCGTCGCTGGCTGGCTGGCTCCGTTTTGTTTTGTGTGTTTTGCTCCGCCCACTTTCGCCAGCTGGCAAAACGCCCCAGACTGCTCTGTGCCTGCTCTACTTTTCACAACACGGCAGTTTAGAGCACGTGGATGCAGCAAGGAGAGCAGCAGAGCGGTAGCGCGTTGGACCTGAGCGGCAGCGGAGCAGAGTGGCAGTGAAGAGGCAGGCCAGGGACGGCCGGGCATCGGAGGTGAGGGAAGGCACGCGTCTTTCCCCCACCCCATCTCCGTTGCCCTGCCGGGGAGCACACCCCTCGCTATCCAGCGAGGGACGTGCGGTTCCTCCCCGCAGGACACCGGAGGCAAGGAAAGGCACGTGTCTTCCCCCCCCCTCCGTTGCCCTGCCGGGGGAACGGTGCACCCCTCGCTCAGGCTTCTTGCAGAACACGCAGCCCATCATTTCGATCGCTGCCCAAGGCCAGATGCGGCACTTCTTTAATGTCCCGAAGTGTCCGTGTGTGATGGAAAGTGTCTCCTAAGACTGGGTGCTGTTGCCAGGGGAGGGACTGATTGGAACAGAGGTTTTTTAAAAAATTGATTGCCTAAGAATGCAAGTCTATGAATGTCTATTCTGAAGTCCCATTATAGTAAATGCCACTTACTCCCAGGTAAGTATTAATAGGATTCCACCCCATCTTAATTAAAACTGTAGTCCAATGCACACACTGCCCCAGGAGTAAAGCACATTGAATTCAATCTGACTTACTTCTGAGCACAGGAGTTGACAGATGCCGGCTGGCCACTGAACGTAAAGAGTGTGCAGGCTGGGGCAAACGCGACTGGCTGCAGAGTATCAGTCTGAGCCGACACCAGACTGTCCTCCTCCTCCTCAACTTGTAGCCCCTTTGCAACGATCCTCTGATCCGGACTGGGGCTCAGCATGTCATGACATGTGTGGTGTGTGGGGCACGTGCTTGTGCGCAGGACACCAAAGAGAGGCGCCAGGCAAGCATACAGCGTGAGGCGAGGGGAGAGGGAAAGCGAGCTGCAGGAGACAAAATGTAGGAACGCTTGCTGCATTTCTGTATTAGTACTATTTGCCTTCTCCAGAATGGAAAAGCAGATACTGTGCTGCTCAGTTGCATAGCCCCCTTTGTATTAGCACACATTAGGAATGGCCCTTGCCTTCTCCACAGCTATGTTTCTGTGAAGTGGGGAGGGGGGGTCAAACTAATCGGGCAATAGATGTATTTGTTTTACTCCCATTCATCCTGTTGATATTTAAAGTGGAGAGGATCTAATTTTTTACATTAAGAGATGTTTGTATGAGGCGAGCTGAATCTCCTTATCTACATGCACACTCCTTGTGATGTAAAAATGAGGTATTCCCTGTTTGACAAGTGCATGAAACAGATATCTACATAAAAAAATGGCTACTGCTATCATTTTTTGGTTTGATCCAGAGTTGCAAACAAATCTTTTAAATTCTGAAATAAGTCTTTGGAGGCTGCCCCTTTATCTTACTTTCTGACCTTAAAAGTGTTTTTCTTTAATCCAGTACAATGGCTCTCAAACTTTTTATCACCGGGGCCCAAAGGAAGTGATGTCATCAAGCAAGAACATTTTAACACCCCATATGACAAAATCAAATCTAACTAAGCAGGTTAGATATTTACAATAAGAGTAAGTTTA
Source organism: Lerista edwardsae (assembly GCA_029204185.1). Taxonomy (NCBI): domain Eukaryota; kingdom Metazoa; phylum Chordata; class Lepidosauria; order Squamata; family Scincidae; genus Lerista; species Lerista edwardsae. The sequence goes on along the minus strand of JAJKFI010000004.1, from coordinate 35,616,674 downwards.
AAAAAATATTTAAAGAACTTTCCTAACTCTCCCAAACCCTTTACAACTTCATATTTACATAGCACTAATTAAGCTCATTAATTAATCAAATAAAAAGCAATGGGTTCCAATATGTAATTTTTTTTCTTTTGTTCTGTCGGTGGGGGGGTAATGTCGGCGTATCTAAATACATTTTGGGGTAAAAGGTAAAAAAGTTCCCTGACCCCTGCTCTATGGCTATAATGGTGATTGGGCAGCACTGCTCCCCCACCAATAGCTGGTTGTTTAGCCCTTGGTGCACATAGCCTAATCTACCTTGTCAGTTTTGCGACCCACCAAAAATTGGGCCTTGACCCACTGGTTGGCCACAGACTTACAGTTTGGGAACTGCAGTACACCCATTTACAAAATATTATATTTATCCTTGTTGAAGCTATTTTGTTTGTTCTCAAATATTCTGTCCAATTTTCAATCCGGTCAGGATGACCTTGGACCCTGTTCCTGTCTTCTAGAGCACTTGTTAACAAACTGTAAGGTGTGGCTTCCTGGGTTGCCACAAAAACCAGGCAGGGGAGCCATGGACTCCTTTTGAAAAACTCATCGCCCTGTACAATGTATAGGATTGTAGCCCTAATTCGAAAAAGATGCAAAAAAGGAAGGTTATCTAAAATGAGATGGGCCAAATTTTGGCCCTGGGACCAAGGAACCACTCCACCAATCACGTGAATGATATCTTGGACTATATTGAACAACAATATAGTAATAGGGTGTTAAAAAATGTATTAGTGGTAGGATAGAGAGGTAAGAAATTTTGTATTAGTCAGATGAGTAAAGAAAATCCGAAATGTGAAGGTTTTTCGCGCTCGGGGCTGTAAAACAAAGAAGTAGTAAGAAAATTTTTCAAAAAAACACCAAACTATATTCCTAATGAGGAGCTGCAGCCAATGGCCCTGTAGGTCCAGGGAGCCACCAGTTGAAAAGGTTTGGGAACTACTGCTCCAGGGAATTTGCTGTCCCAATTTGGTGTCATCTGCAGATTTGATGAGTATTACACTATTCTCTCATCCAATTTCCTGCAATCTTACATTTTCCAAGTCATGTATAAAGATATTGAACAACACTGGGCCTAAGACAGTCTTGATGCACCCCTCTTGTCACTTCCCTCCAGGTCAATGAGAAGCAAATACTCTGAGGGTTCAATCCTTATCTGGAATTAGGCTAGCACAGTTAGGCCAGCCAAGTTTGACCATCACACTGTAAAGTATGTTTGGAGTCAGAGAGGCCAGTAAACAGACGTGCACCATCCTCCCTGACTCCAAGATTGGTCCAAACATACTTTACAGTCTCCCTTGTGCTGGTCAAACTTTGCTGGCCTAACTGGGCCAACCTAACTCCAGGTTAGGATTGCACTCTGAGTAAGGTCTCTCAGAGTGCAATCCTTAACTGGAGTTAAGCTGGCATAAGCTAAACCAGCAAAGTTTGGCCAGCACAAGGGCCACCATAAAGCGTTTTTGGACTACTCTTGTAGTTAGGGAGGATAGCTCATGTCTGTGTGCTGGCCTCTCTGACTCTGAGAGTGGTCCAAACATACTTTAGGGTGTCCTTTGTGCTGGCCAAACTTTGCTGGCTTAGTTTATGCTGGCCTAACTCAGTTTAGGATTACGCCGTCAGTCAGCCACAGATCCAGCCCATAGTTGCCTAGTGGTTCCGAAATGTTTTAGCACCTGGACCTACTTTTTAAAATGACACTCTATTGGGTCCCACCTAGTTTACAAGACTAAAAAAAAAACACCAACCAATTTCACTTTACCAGCAGCCCAAGCCTCTGTTTATATCATTTTTACTGATGGGGAGGGGTGTGCCTCCTGGAGCGTTTGTTGAACTCCATGTTCATCTGATTGGGACCATTCTGAGGGCCTTGCTTTTCCGATAAGAGCCAAGACACCTTTGCCTTGCAAGTAAATGCACACATGTGGTCCGGGCCCATGAGAGAGGGGTGCAGTGGGGAAATAGTACTGGACCACAGGTAAAAGCAGGGGGCCTGAAAATATTCTGCGATCTTACATTTTTCAGTCCCACCAGGGCCCATGAGAGGGGAACAGGGATACATCATGCCTGGCCTGGGGTCAAAAAATGGGGTTTGGGAGCCAAAGGAGGGGAGCCTGAAATGTCCTGGGATCTCAGAAAACCTTGACATATACAAATTGGCCCTCAGTGTCCAGTGATTCAGCACCTGTGCATTTCATAGTCTGTGGGTTCCGAGCCCACAGAAAAGAGGCCCAGGGCTCTCAGCCAGCCTTCTAAGGGCATAAAAACATCACTTTCGGTTTTCCTCGAAAACTGGGAAGTAGGGTTTTTTTTTTTGCCCATAATGGGCATTCTGAGGGCCGTAGAGGCCGTGGGCAATTGTGTGTGGCCTCTGCGAGCTTCACAGAACACTCCAGTCAGGTTCAGAGGGTGGGGTGGCCCCGAATCCATGGATTTGAATACCTGCGAAGTTCTGTATCTGCGGGGCTTCCAGGCACGGCAGATAACAAGGGCCAACCTGTATTGCTTGAAGAACAGCATTCACCTTTTGTCACATCACATATGTCACATTTTGAGAGTTTTATACTACATAGTTTTATATGTCGTAAGTCATAGAAATTATGATCCAATGATATGAAATTATGTTCCAGTAGAGTAGATAAAGAGCATAAAAGAAACTTCGTACACCAAAAGGGGCAAAGATAAATATTTTACCTTCAAAATGAGCCTAAGAGAAACTTTGTATCCCCTGATAAAATTCCTCTCAGAGCCTTGCATGTGGCACAGATATGTAGAGCATGCATTAAATACATTAAATACTTTAATTTATCTTTTGTATGCTAAGAATATTTATGTAAAAATAACAATAACACATACAATAAAATTTATTTCTAGTGATCCTTCAACTGAATCGTTTATAAAAATACCGAAAGACAAATGTAGGAAAAAAACATCTTTATAGAAAATTTACTTTTCCAGAGTAATTGGTCTCAAGAATATTATTCTAAAATAAATTATTCTCCCCAATCAAACACATTTTTCTTAAGTAGCTGGTCTTACAGAATAAAGCCTGACACAAACAACATATTTGACATTTATGACTACTCTGGGAAGTAAAATAGAGGATAGTATATCCTTTCACACATTTGATGCTAAAATAAACAGCTTCTCTTCTTTATATTTTGCTTGAAGTGAAACTGAATGTACTTTATATAATTCAAGTCAAAATATTTACAATTGAATATTGAAATATTGCATTATAATAATCTTGAAATATAGTTCAGTGCAGTGGCAAACTGCAGCTGGCATTCCCAAAAACATTTTCTCCTGGTTTTCAAGCAACTTCTTGCACCAAATCAGAGAAGTTACAAAGATTGTTTGGTCGACAAAGGCTAATGTCCCCATCCTATTTGGGCCTTATGCTGCTGGAAAAAGTGTGTCAATTCACAGGTTGACCAGATCTTGTTCTATATACATCCTGCCCATGTTATTTCATGAAATCCATTGATTTCATCAATGCCATATAACATCTCAATTGAATGAATAGCCAGACTTTATACTTGTCTACTTTTCTAACAGAGATTATCTGCAAAAATATGTGCTTGAAAAAATGCTGATAGGGGAAGTTATAGGGGTGAAATGTTGGGTGGAAGAAGGATGAAGCACCTCTCCTCCCATGTAAAACTTCCCCCTTGCAAATTGCCCAATCCTAATATTGCTTTGCCAAAGAAGGGTTGTGATTGGGTAGCCAAACAAAAATCAGCTGCCAAATGTGTAATTCTGGCTTGAGAAACGGTACTTTGTTTTAACATAACCCAGAGTATATATGCACACCAAAACATAGCAGGAACCTGAAAGAATAAGATGTTTGTTCAGAAGCAAAGAAATCTTGTGGTCACAGCACTTTGTTAGTTTTCTAAAATAAAAAAAATGCAGCTATATTAAGGAATCAGGTCAGTCACTGCCTGGAGAAAAACAACTCAGATTCACTCTTGGTTCTCTGGCAGTAAATGTTCCAGTACAGGTTTCTTGCTAAATAGAAAGAGCACAAGAGCAAGCTTCCACTCTTAGAGGCCCTGTGTTCTTTTGATTTAATCAAACATGGGGATAACATTTGCTTGAATTCATCCTCACCCCTTTGCACACTATTGGTAAATATTTTACTTATTTCTCTTCAGTTCCACGTTTGAACAAACTTCTGCTTATGTTTGCTGGTTGAAAGTCTTTAAATACTCTGTATTGTGAAAGCTACTTGGAACAGTAAGAATATTAAACGCGTTCTTTCGAAAGCTACTCTTTTTGAAAACGTTGTGGGTTTCTTTTCCCTTTTTTTAACCTCTGAGGCAGCCGAATCCTAAGCTGCTGCAGTGCCCAGAGGAACAGCGGAGCCAAAATTGCCACTTTTGAATCTTATGGGGCCGAGGCGGTCACTGGAGGTCATTATCTGTAGGATAAGGAGGCCTTTTCTCCCTAACCCCATCAAAAGCCCAAGCAGCCCCAGTGGGTCTCCTTGAATCTGTGCCCACTATTTAGTGGATGCAGGAGGCCTGTGTCTGATTTTCCAGTCAGAAAGGGGGCATAGGATTTGGCATCTCTGCCCCTCTTTCCGGCCTTGTCGTCCCTCCAGCCCCCTCCCCCCTCCTGGTCTGTCCCTTCCTGCCTTCCTCCCACTTCCCCCCCCCCCACTCCAACAAACCTTATCTCTTGGCACTCCTGTGGCTACTCCTCCAGGCGCTGCGGCCTCACCACCAGCACAGGAGGCCTTATAGCACTTGTGGCTGCCACCAGCCCTCCCCCAGATAACTGCATCGGGCCCTAAGATAACTGCAGAACAATATTTCACTGAGAACATACCAGCTTCAGTAGGGCCTTGCCAGATTTGCAACCAGGGGAAAGTGCTTGGCTGATCATGAGGACCCTTTACCCCTCATCCCCCCCCCAGAAATAAACACGCAAGACCAGGACTCGGACTAACAGGGCCACTTTATTAAATAGTTACAACATTTAAACTTGCAGCTGGAACAACCCCAAGCGTGCGGGGCTGTGGGGAAACGGCTCTAGCCGTCTGCCTCCCCGGGTGATTTGGATGATCAACGGGCGTAACACCACCTGACTCCAGGCTCCAGCTCGTTGCATCAAGCTGGAGTCCATCCTCGCCAACCCGAAGGTCGAGGCAACGTGACCGTGCAGGCTCACCCTGACCCATGCCAAGGGGTGGCCATTGCGAATCCAGTCAGGGTACGACCCACTGCTCAACGACCCAGAAGAGCAACTTATGAGCAGCCCGGCCGATCCCCAACCGGGTTGCCTCAGAATGGACGCCAGTGCAGAACCTACCTGCCTACCCCCCCCGCACGCTACCTGCCTGCACAAAGTGACCATTAACTCATCACTCCCAAAAAACCCGCCTCAGACTGGGGCAGGCGAAAAAACTGACAGCTAAGGGCCAATCAAGCTGAAGGCAAAAAAATCCTACCCAGCTCTGAAGCGACCAGCTATCTCAGCCTGATGACGGGAGGGTGGGAGGGAATCGCCGGTCAGAGCCCGAATGAGGTGGGGGCAGGGCGAGCATGCCTGACACAGCTCGCCCGCCCCCAGACCGGCTACTCTATTGGCCCTTTCAAGCCCTGCTCCTGCATGTCTGCAGGGGCGGGGCAAAGACGGCTATGTGCGTGGCACGCAACCAGTACTGTAAACAGTTGGCTCAGTGCAGCAACTCATAGGATCAGGTCATTAAACCAAGAGGCAGAGAATGTACAAAGAGAGCAAATTCTTCTACATGCTGGTAGCTGCCGAGTTATGGAAATGAAATAAATAACTCTGTCAGTGCCATGAAACTTTAAAGGTATCAAAATTACATAAAGGTGGAAGACGAATTTATACTATCCTCAGACATTAGTCTCATAGTGATTGCCTAGAGCAGCAGACTCTAAACCACAGTCCGCAAGCCAATTCTAGTGCCAGGGCAAAAAAAACAATCCTAGTGTGGGGTTTTCTTTTCTGTGCCACAGTATCTTATCTTTCCAGCTGATCTGATCAGAAACTTGCACCGGGCAGCTGCTTCCACCTGGAAATCGGGGTACGGAGCCTGCTGGGGTGACAGGCCGGAGAAGGGGCTGTCTGGCACAAGGTTCTGAGCAGATTGACTGGAAAGAAAAAAGGCTGTGGCACAGAATGGAAAGCGCCATGTGGTGGCTTATTCTGAATGCAGTGGTCTGCTGTTTGGAAACTGCTGGCCCAGATGTTTGGCACTCCTATTGTCCCTACTTCACTTCCTTTCCCAGTTCAGGCCCAATATATTTTCAATGTACCTTGGCTTACAAGCTGAGGTGAGATGGCAACAGGGTCAGATGACACATGCTTGCCTTGTTCCTAGATGCAGTATCTCTTGCCTTGGCTATCATTTCCCAATGCCTTAGGTAAGACAGAATCTGGCATAACAACAGGGAAGCAGGAAGTGTCATCCACTCTGTGTGCCAGTCATAAGAGGGTGCCAGTGTTGCTTCTGTCCAAGCTGTGCTGCCCTCAAACTTTCCACAGCCCAGCCGACACTCAGACGTGCTCTGTCTACTGGCTAACTAGCTGCACTCATTGGAACAAGCCCCCCGTCCATTATCATTATATTGCCTCCTCCAGTGGCATAGCTGCCTATGGGGCGGGGGGACAGCCCCAGGTGCCATCTTCAGGGGGGTTGTCACCACTGAACCCCAAATTCTGAAAATCATGAGTTTACAGCATAATATGGTCATGTTGTATACCGGATGCAGAATACGAAATTCAGTGGAAAAAAACGGAGTGTGATATCGCTATTCTAGCAAAAGTTATGGCCAAAAAGGTAAAAACCGAAAATTTGCCAAAATTGCAGTTTTTAAAATCACGGTTTTAAGAAATAATACCATCATATTATACCGTTGGATGTGGAATTTCACCAGGAATTCAATGACACACACACACCCCGGAGTGTAATACCTTAATGCTAGCAAAGGTTATGGCCAAAAAAACAAAAAACAATTGTGGTGGGGGGTGTAAAAAAATTAAGTAGCCCCGGGTATAAAATGCCCTAGCTATGCCACTACCCCCCTCCTTCTCCAGCATGCCTGGAGGTAAACGATTGGAAGGTGTGCACTGTTAGTCACACCTCCTCCTTTCACTGAGGAGAAAAAAAATCCTCTCTTGGCAAAACCTTTGCATGAGCACATTCCCAAGGGATGGAGGGGGGAATTGTGCATATGCTATCTAGACTCTGCCAAAGCCATCCGTCCCTTCTTAGTCTAACCCTTTCCCTTCAACCTCCCCGCCACTGCTCCCCGCTCCCCGCCATTGCAAAACGGAAGCAATGGTTTCAAAGCATTGGAACTTGGAAGGAGCGCAGTCTGGGGAGAGGAGCCGGTCGGAAGGAGTCCTGGGCAAAAAGAGATCTTCTTCTCAGGGAGGAAGGGGCCAAGTCCAGGTGAGGGGGGCAGAGAAGGATGGACATTTACTGCCTCCCCTGGGGGGGGGGAACCCCAGACCTAGACTTTGGGGAAGCAGCAGCAGCAGCTCTGCCTTGTCAACTCTGCCTTTTTTCCTTTCTTTTTTCTTTATTTTCTTCCATCCTCAGTGTGGCCAGAAGGGAAGTAGTAGACGGAAAGGCTGGATGGTGAAGGGCCCTCCCAGCATCTCCCTTTCCCTTGGCTCTCCTCCTTTTTGTCTTCTAGGATGCCAGGCGGTTTGCATTATAGCTTTTTGCAATGCTAAAGTTTGGCAATGGTGTGATGATGTAAACTTCCGGGTTGCTGAGCTCTTCGCACTGGGTGCCATCAAATTTAGCCAGGCCACTTGGTAGATACGTGCCTCCCTCCTCTTAATGACCATGTTCTCATGGCAGTGGTTTTACCTCAGGCAGGGCTGGCCTTAGGCATTGGGCCCCACACTTTGGGGGCCCCCACACCAGCATAGTGAACATATCACCTGCTGCTGCAGCTGGGATCTCTATGGGCTATAAGTCAATGGGCCCTCCCACCTGCCCCTGCCTACAAATGGCCCAAATTGGGCTTCTTGGCAATGATGTCATCATGTCACCACCAAATATTTCCAGGTGCCACAATTTGAATGCAGCACCACAAGTATTCTTCTTGGGGAGGGGGGCACAGGAATGCCCCACATTGGGCCCCACCACTCCTGGAGCCACCCTGACCTCGGGATTTGCTCAGTGTCTATAATTATCTTGAAGGAGAATAGAAAAGAGAAGGATTCCTGCTCTTCCTAGTATGCTCAGGGCCCAGTCCCCCTCCAGTTCAGCTCCAACATCTTGAAAAAATGTTATAACCTGGTGATCAGATTTCAGGACAGTCTATAAGCCAAAAGAACACATATTATTACTAATGTCATGCAGAGACCACTGAAATCCATTTCTGAATTTGGACAAGCTGTTTCTATGAATTATGTCAGGAAGCAATCGCAGTTGCTGTTCCACTAAAAACAGTATCATACTGAGGGGGATACTTTTGTCACTCTATAAAAATTAATGGAAATTTCTGTATTTATTTACTTACTATGTCTTATTTTTCATATTTTCCAGATAAAATATGAACATTCAATTTTGCCATATATAATTTTATTCCCCCCTCTCGTATGTGTATGTGTGAGGGGGGGCAGGAAGTGCTTGTAATATTGAACAATGAAAACTGAAAATAAAAAAATAACCTGTCTAGGCCTGTTATTTACATTTCTGTGATTTCTCAAGGATTTGCTATTCATTTTCCGTATAGAGGTATTGAAACTGTATAATATGGTTTGCCACAAATCAAGTCAGGAGGCATAGAATTGCTGCATGTGAGGAGAGGAAGGAGTGGAGGGAGCGTGCAAGTCCTAGCGCACAATCCTAACCTGGAGTTAGCACAGCACAAGTCCCTTGGGCCTGCCCAGAAGTGCCATAAAGTGTGTTTGCACACACAGATGTGTGCTGTCCTCCCTGAGTCCTAGAGTGGCCCAAACTCACTATGTGGCACATTTGCAACACTCCTGAGTTAGGATTTTCCCCTTAGGGTGCAATCCTGAGCAGCACCGGACTGGCGAGGCCGACGGGCCAGCGCCATATCCGATGCTGTTTATATCTGAGCATATCCGAGCATGCGCTCCCTTACCATAGGGGCCTATGTGCTTCTCAGATCTGCGCCCGCTAAAGAGTGGGTGCAGGAGACCGCGCGGCCTGAATTGGGGCCTCACGGCCTCGCTGACAGGCTTAGGAGGTGGCCATACAGCCACCTCCCAAACCCGCCCAGGTTCTGCCCAAGTCTCCCTCCTCCCTCCCTCCCACCAATTCCCACCTCACTTCCGCGCGGAGCCTCCCTTGTGCCGACTGGCTTCAGTCAGCGCAAGAAAGGCTCAATGCAGGCGCAGCAGGACCAACGCTGCCTGCAGCGCCAGTCCTGCTACTCTAGCACCAATGCGGGAGTGCCAATCGGTGCTCCCGTGTCAATGCTAGGGTCGTCATGCTGATGTTGTGATGTAGTGTCGGCGTGACGGGCAGTGCAGGATTGCGCTGCCCATCTTATGATTGCTTGTTTAAATGACAACCACCACACAGCCTTACATCTGAATTACTCCTCTATTTTCTAAACTTCACATGTCTTAGTATGGTACAGCAGCTCTTCTATGAATGGAAATAAGAGAAATTTCGTTCACCGGCACAATACAATATTAATCACTACATTAAAAATGTACTGTCCACTTTGGCATCATTTAAGTACGATGCTCTTTCTGAAATTAGCAGTGCATGCTTTAAGGCTGGCAGTAATATCAGAAAACCTCTCAATGTCTTTTGAGAAAAGACTCCAGTCCAGAGGTATTAGAATATGTTGTTTTGCCTTGAACTTCATTTAAATCAGGTTTGAAACTTGCAATGAAGATGTATAATACTGATATGTACAGTGCTGCAGAGTGACAAGGCTTTCATAACTCCACGCAGCATGGCATGGTAAGACACTGAATGCATTCGTGTTTTGCCACGGTGGCATTATGAAGGACACGTGTCTTCCTGCACCTCCTACAAGAGGCAATGAGCCTGCCCTCGCAGTGCAGTTTGGAAAGGCAAGGGAGTACTGGTTACATTGATCCCTTCCCAATGAGGGCAATGCTGCTTTCTAATGGCCTTGGTAATGGCCCTACATTTTTTTTTTATTCGAAGAATTTATACCCCGGTTTTTCCCATGCCGAAGGTAATGCCCAAGGCCTTACATACGTTTTTGAACATACGTAACCATACATTTTGACTATATAGCAAACGTTCTGCTTGGTATATGATCACTGATTGATTGGGCTTATCCAGTGAGGGGGAAAATAGTACTGGAGAAAAAAAGAGAGGAAACAGTGTGATTCCAAAGAATCATATTAAAATCTGAAAATAATTTATGGCCTAATTCTGTCTAATTTCCTGGAACAGTGGTGGTTTTGTATCTGCAGGGGAAGTTTTGCCTGCTAGAGCTCTCCTCGGGGTAAGGGGACATTTGTCCCTTTGCCCCCAGAGTAAGTCTGTTCTGGGCTGCTGAATCAAGTCTAAGTTGCAAGCAGGTGCAAGTCTAAGTTGATCCATGTAGGCAGATCTGGCATAGGAAGGGGGTTTGTGTTTGGGGTGCTACCACCGAACCCATCCCCCTCCAGGCCCAATCTGCCCACCTCCTGCCCCATCTCCTCCCCGTTCCACCCTCCCCCACCCCATTCCATACCCTGCATTGGGCTCCTTTCAAGGTCTGTCGGCATGGGGGAAGGTTTTCTGGAATCTTGGCAGCTTGCATGGAGACCTTCTCAAGGCAAGGGAATGTTTGTTCCCTTATCTAAGAGCTGCATTGTCCTTACCCTGGTGCTGGAAAGTTGGTTAGGACTGCGCCCCAAAGTGATTATTCCCCATAGTGCAGGTGTAGGACTAAGTCATGAGACAATTTCTTGCCTGAGGCCACCTGGTGAGTTCATGTCTGATGTTAAGATTGGAAACTGCTGATTTCTCATCTCACCTGCTTGCTATGTTAGCCCTATGCCAGTTCTCCCTATAATAACATTCATGGTTGGTTTATGGCCTTAGATTTGAACTTTATCCATTACCTTTTGAAAATTTTTAAAAAGATACGTGTATCATTGTTCTGAACTACAATGTATTTTGAGCTACAATGTATTAATAGTCTAAATCTTTTTTTTAGGTACTCATGTCATGGAAGGTTCTGGGCGAATGCTTGTTACTGCTGTAGGAGTTAATTCTCAAACAGGGATCATCTTTACTCTGCTAGGTGCTGGTGAAGATGAGGAGAAGAAGGATAAGAAAGGTACAGGTTTTATCACATCTCTAAGTTTTCCCTAATATATATTTGCATTTTAATGTAAGTCTGATATATAAAAAAGGGTTACAAAGGAGTTCTTGAATTTAGATTGATTCAGTCCCACCAATTCTAGGATTCTAGGAGGACCATAACTTCCATGTTTCAGATGTATCTCTGTTATTTCAAATGGTACATGCCTTGCAATGTGTGAAAAGAGAAAGTGCTTCTGAATCAGGTTTCACGCTGAGCACTCCAGCTGAAGTTTATATTTTGGATCATATTCTGTTTTACAGAGTATACATCAAGTTCTCAATAAATTAAAGCCGCCTGTATGATGACTACATTGCTCTAGCAGAACTGTAATGAGTTCTTTCCCTCATCATGAGGGTGCTGGGTTTAGCTACATGTTCTGCTGTACAAAGCCAGATGTCAAATACTTTTTGCTGCATTTGCCATTGAAATAAATGGGAATTCATGCTCTGCTAGTACTAGTACAGGAATTAATAACAGACATGTTTTTGAGGAAACTTGTTTTTTTACCTTTTCACAAAAATCAGAGAACACTTTCGGCCCAGTGTTCTTAAAGCTATGCCATCACTTTAGTTCTTTAGTTCAGCTAAGCTGCAGCCCAGTGTGATTACAATCCAGAGCAGAATTTAATGCAACACATCTGCAGCAGCTCCCTTGAGCACCACTGCAAGTCAAGGTAGATACTTGGAGGGAGTTCAAGAGAACAAGAAAGCAGATCCACTGTATCTGCCATCCTTTACATGCACAACGGTTTCTGACAGTATATATGTAAATGGTGGGAAGGTTTCTAGGCAATTTTCTCACTGAATCTGTGTACATCTTTTCATATTTCAGGCTTTGGGAGCCATCCGTACTCTCTCACACTTAAACCCAAATGGTTTCAATTGAATTTCAGAGAATATACTGCATCCCCTCTACCAGACAAGCTTTATTATTATGAATCCAGGCTTATTCTAGAGTTCCTTTGTAAAGTCTCCTTCAGATGTTCAGACTCTATGATTAGTAGGTTCCACCCTCTAACTTTAAAATGATAGGCTCCGATCCCATCCAAATCCCCCCACTGATGCGTGAGCATCAAAAAGGTGTGTACTACATCTAGTGGTGGACAGAGACGTCACCACTGACCTGCATGCATAGCTGCCAGTGACTGCACTCTCATTATGCTCACTGGTGGTGCCAATAAGACATAGCGCAACACATGCCAGTATCCAGGCACTTCCACTGATGGAGCATGGATTGGAATATGAAGACAGCAGATAGGATTGGGCTGTTAATTAGAACATATGTGGAAAGTCTTTGTGTGTGCAGCTTTGCATGCAGGGGACCAGTGGAGTACCTAGATGCCCAGGTGTCCGAGGCAGTGACTTTGAGATGTCACGATGTCATGTGATGTCATGATGTCACTTCTGGGTTCTCCTGGAGGAGGAGGAGGAGGTGGAGGTGGCAGCTTCACCATCTGGCTACCTCCCTCATTCCACCACTTGAAGACTCTTCTTCAAGTAGGAGCCTCTACAGGAGAAGGAACAGGGGCAGCAGCCAGACCGTGAAGCTGCTGCCTTCTCTTCCTCTGGGAGAACCCAGACGTGACATCATGAGGAGGAGGTGGTGGCACTGTCAGTGATGGTTTCACAGTCGGTTGCTACCTCTGTTCCTTCCCCTGTAGAGACTTCCCCTCCTGACTGTTCCTTCTGGTCAGTGGCATGGCACCTGCTTCAAGTGGCACCCAGGGCAGGTGGTCCAAACCTGCCATACCCTAGATACCCCGCTGCAGGGGACCTCTGAACATGTTCCAGTGAATGGGCATATGCTAGGACAAAGCCTACTGCTTTGCCTCCTCCACACATTCTTTACTGATGTGAACCGAAACCAGCTTCTGTGAAAACAGATTGCTGAACCGTATAACCAGTTCTATTTTTATGCAGGCTATGTCATCTTAATTTTGAAATGAGAAGTGTAATTTTTACATTTGCTACACAGTCTTTACGCTGACTACCCTCTATATTTGACCCAAATTATGACTGTGTTAATTTTCTCGAACCATATCTTTCTACCATATCTTTGGCTCCAATGTGATTGACATGAATTAATTCCTGTTTTCTCAGATATCAGTGTCACATGATTAATTGACACAGGGTTTTATAACTATTGTTAGTATAGCAGGTGTCCTGTGAGATAAAGAGCCATTGGCCACTATTTTCAGACGCATGTCACTGTCTTCAGTTTTGCCTGCTTTTCAGCAAGAAGATCCTTCTTCTCTCTTTCTAACATTTACTCTTCTTTGGAACAGTACATGCTTCTTCCTTCCCTCCTTATTTTAAGAGTTCTGTTTAAAAAAAGAAAACCTGCCAATCTAAACTCTCAACTGAGAGAGAAGTGAAAAAACTTGATGCTTGTCATATAACTTTCATAAAATGCCATTACACATCTGATAAAACATCTAACAATATGCTTTCAAGATTCATGCTGCAGTCATTCAAGCAAGCTTCCAGTGGTGCAGGGATCAGGCTGCATGGAGTTGCAATCCCCTAAGCACTGTTCCTGTGCATGTGCTGTTTATTTAGATAGGGCTTGAGCCAGAATTCCAACATGAGCCCCACTGAGATGGGTTGTGGGTGTACAGCAACAGCTCAGCAGATGATAATCCCAACGTTTTAGCACAAACATCATACATTCGTTGTATGTATGCTTGCAGCTTTCTGAAAATCTACCAATCATATGTGTTTGCATTTCAGTTTTCTCCAGGTGTATGCCTTTCTCCCACATTAACATTTTGTAAAAATCATCACACAGGTATGAAACAGGAGGATGGACATCAGCTTCCAGGTAGAGTAAGAAATCTACCATATCAGAGGAAAGGCTGAGGCTTTTACCTGGGGTTCTTCTGCAAGTGGTGGTGCAAAATAGACCTGAGTGAATTGTCGAGAACATAATTTCCATTAGATCCTTTTTGAACCTTTTTTTTTTTATCATCTCTGATTTCATGGCTGCAAATCATTTAGAAACGTCCAGTTCAAATTGATTGCACAATTGAACCTTTAGTTTTGAATGATAAAATTTCAGGTATCTTTTCCAATAAATCCTGTATTGTGGCTACTCAGATGCACACTAAAAATCAATGTCACTAACCAGTACAACAGTATTTAACATTGCATAACGTGTTCTGAGCTTGCAAAGCACTTCCTGTATCTTCTCTAGACATAGTCATAGTCCTGTATTGTACAGGAATACAACATTCCTGTATTATCCCCACATTGCAGGGAGGGGCTTGCCTAAGGCCACCTGTGGCAAAGGTGAGATTTGAACCAGGGAAGTCCTCATTCATAGCTCAGTCTCTTAGCCACTGTACTACAGTAGCTCTCAATATTATTATGACTTCTTAAATAGTTGGATTTTGTAGCTCATTGAACAGGATTCAAAGACTTGCCTTAAGTATGTACCCCAAGACTTGTGCATGTTCAAGCCCTTTCATTTATTTTAAATATGATGACTATTATTCAAGAAACACAAGCTCCTTTGAATACATGGAATTAGCTGCATGATTCTTTGGAATTTGAAGTCTTCTTATAAAACGCATTAAATAAGAAATGGATACTGAGCCAAGGAAAAGAGTCCTGTCCAAGAGTCCTGTCCAAAAAGGAAAGAGGCAGGTGAATGATGGCTAACCCTGGGAGGCAATCTCAGGTGGACTGGTGGACAGGCACAGGAAGTTCTAAAGAGGTCATGAGAACCTTCCAAAACTTGGAGCCTTCTTTGCCCTATGATCTCCATTACTGCGTGTATGAAGATTGCAGTGGCTCGGGCATCAGCAGAATGAAGCGTGAGTGACATGATTGACTGTGTTCTGCAAATTCCGCGACAAGGGACTCAGTGAGCAAGTCAACCAGTCTAGAAAAGAAGGTTGGCCTAGTTGCTGGCTGTTGAAACGGTGAGGACCTGAGCCTGCACAGGCATAGACCAGGACAGCAGCCTGCCTCAGACATAGTGCATGCATGTAGAGCATTGAAACCTCTCTTATATTGAAGAGAAACAATTGTTCCATCTTACTCATATGGTCCCGGGTTTCAAATCGGGATCTTCCCCTCCCTGCCTGGAGATGCCAGGAATTAAACCTGGGAATTTCTGCATGCAAAGCATATACCCTACTCCTGAGCTGTACCCCTTCTCCACTTGTGTGCATGAACCTACTACAAAAAGGTCATTATGAGAATGGAAGGAGAGGTGGAGCTCTGTTGACGGTGAGCTTCCAGGCAGTGTATGAGCCTCCATAAGTCCGAGACATTATTGACCTTTGAATTAATGTCAGGTTTGCTTAAGTCCTGTTCTAACATTTTAACCTTAGTTAAAAGCTAGTGTTAGAAAAGCTAAGAATCAGACACTCAAATGTTGGCCCTAGAAATAACTTGTACAATAGTGAAAACAGTCTCAAACACTCTCAAACTGAATTTTTGAAGTCAAACTTATTCACTATATTGTTTGTCACTTTTAGTACAGATGATGGTTGAAAAGTTCAAAACTTATATTTTGAATAAAAAGGTGAACAACAAAAGAAACTGCTTTAGATCAATTATTCATTGTGGACTATTCACTCAGCTCTAATGCAGATAAATTCCAATTGGTACCAAATCTGCAGGGAACTTTTGCTTCCTCCTGATGTGAAGGAACTTCTTGCCTGAACTATTCCCTTTTTCTGAGAACTGTTGACATTAAGACCGTGATTTGATTTTATTGTCATCCTCCAAAACATCCAAGGGGAATATAGAGAAAGAGAGAGAGAGAGAGAGAGAGAGAGAGATTTAACAGAATGCAAAAAGCCATAACCAAATATTGCAAGTGATTGTACTCTTGGGCTTCCCAAAATTGTTGTTATATGTAACACTGGAAAAAATGTATTTTATTATTTTTAAAATGAGTGAAATATAGTAAATAAAGCATCTTTAAGATGCATGTATAAAACAGATAGTTCTAAAATAACAATATATTTGTTATTTTTAGAAAGTGTGGGTGGGGATTTTTAGGGATGCAGGTGCTAAAGCAATAATTGGTTTTTTTCTTAAGCTTCAACTAGAAATCTATTTTTTTAAGAAGGCAATTTGAAGAGTGTCTTCATAGAGGTGCAAAGGAATTACATAGTACTGTGTAGTCAGTTTTCACCAACTCTGTTAACTCTGTTAAATGTCTTTCACATTTCCTTTTATAATATTTCATGTATGAGTTTTTGTTCCCCACTTCTGTAACATTCTTGTAATAACATTCATTTTTAAATGTTACGTTGCTTACTTTAAAACAAGTCTGTTTTGGAGAGAAAAAATGAAGCCATGTTAGTCCATAAATGTTATTGTTTCTGTCATGTGAATTTGTTCATATTATTATGATTTATTCTTTTTTCTTTTATGCATTATTACTCAGTAGATTCTTCCCATCCCTCCTTCCATCCTCCTCCAACTACAGATGGGGCAGCAGGTGCAAATGCCACTGATAATGCAAATGCCAGCTTAGTCAATGGTACGTTAAGAACACCTAGCTTGTTTTTATTTTATGGATTTCTCTCCTGACTATCTAAGCTTCCCTCTTATGAACTGCACAGATGTTGTATGTGCATGTGATTACCCTGTGAGAGCTCCTATTGTACCGCAGCTTATAAGAGATGCCACAAATCCCACTGCCTTACTAGCCAGACAAATCTTTGTTTCTCACTGAAGCAACAATGGGAAGAGAACAAGCAGGGATTCAGGAATCTTTTATCATTGTCTAAAACTCTTCTTAAAATCTACAAATATCTCTCAAACCCATTTTTCCCACAAGGTTTTCAGTGTCAAACTGTTGTTTCCATGCTTTTCAAGGTACATTTGAAAGAAAGCATGCTTTTGGATTTTGTTTTTCATGCTGCTTTTCCAGTGTGGCACTCTCATAAGCATTCATAGTCTCAACATAGCTTTGGGAAGCAATCCTGCTGGGGCCAGGAATCTGGCTTCAACACAACCAGTAGCATTGCAGTGCTTTTGTGCTTTCCCACGGTCTTTTCACTCAGCACCAAACTAAGCATTTACGTACAGGTGATATATTAGAGAGAAAGTAGTGCTATATACTCCTGTGCATGTGCTCGAATATGGTTTCATCCTTTTTTTTTCTTTCCAAAAATATTAAGTTTTGATACTCTGAATGTGTCTTTGGCCAGCTTCATGACTCCCATTTCTTAGCATGCCCATATTATAAATGCCTTAGATGGAGATAAATTTATCATAAATGTGAATGAGTGAATGTAGCCCGGGTTTTAATACAAAACTATCTTTATTATTTATTATAATTGTTGTTACTTTCTGTGCTTTTAGAAACTGTGTAGTGATATCTTTATTTCTGATGCCACTAACAAAACTATAGATGTTATGCTATGGCTATTCTTTCTGTTTCTAATAAGATCCATTTTGTATATCGTTGAAATGATAATCAAAACATTAGAATATTGTATGCTTGGAGCCCTACAATACATCCAAGTCTGCTTCTTGTTCAGCAGAATGAGAGCCCCATCCTATCCAACTTTCCAGCACCGAGGCAGCTCCAGTGCAGCCACAAGGTAAAAGAACAAATGTTCCTTTCCCTTGAGGAGGTGTCCATGACTGTCCGCTCACCACAGAATGCAGCACACACCCCATTGGGATGGCTGCACCAGGGCTGGAAAATTGGATAGGATTCCCTTTCCCAACACTCTTAAAGCCTGGACAATTTGGGCTTCGTCTAGTAAGGGGCACACCTGTATGAGTCCCACGCAGTGGGTTCGTAACAGCCCTATCCATTAAGGCTTGCACACGAGGACTCCTCAATGGATCAAGTCAGTATTGGTCTACTGTACAGCGTTTGTCCGCAAGCAACAGAGTCATGAAAAAGAGAGGAGGTGATGACCTGAAAATCCCAGGTAGAAAGTACCCCATGCTCAGACTTTGGCTAGGATGCAAATTCCTACTTATGGTCACTTTTAAACAGGTCTTATGTTAGAACAGCGGCATCCAAACTGGAAACTGCTGTGTGCCGAAAAAGCCCTCCCTGTAATGACCAGCGCTTACTGTCCCGCCATGCTGCCCCTTCATTCTTCACCTGATCTGGGCTCAGGGATTCTCTGGGCAGTCATGTCTATTGCGGAACATACCAGTAGGCTTTGCAGCAGGAGGTCCGGGCAGCAGCGACAGCCCAAAGCATCCCTGTGCCCAGATTGGGGGAAGCATGAAGCAGCAACATGGCGGAACAGTAAGCGCTGCTCACGTGGAGGGGGGGAAGGCTCTCGCCAGACCCCAGATCCAGCCTTCAGGCCAGAATCTGCGGAGGGCTGTGTAAGCCCAGTGGAATGTTGACTTGTTTTATTTGAACACCTGATCCTCAAGTTCTGTTACAAATTGCTTTCTGAAAGCTCCATTAGCTTCAAAAGTACTTTGCCATATGGCGAGAGGGGCTGCTGTTTGAGGAAAGCTCCTCTTAGTCTTAAAGAACTACACAGTTCTCTGGATCCTGGCCAATATAACTAAAATATCGTTATATTTCTAACTTTGAGTGTATCACAGTGACAACATACAGCATACCGTTCTTTTCACAGTTGAGCCATACTGGAATCAGTCATACCCTTCATGCTGTCATCATTCACAGATCATCTCTTCGAGAGCTGTGAAGTTTTGTTGCACAAGCCAAATCAGACTCTGGCCAGTATGGGGCGCGGGGGGCGGGGGGGCGGGCGGGCTGCTATATTTGAGAGGCACAAGGGCCAATCCTATCTAGCTTCCCAGTGCTGATGCAGCTGTGCCAGTGTGCATTGCATCCTGTAGTGAGGGGGCAGTCATGGAGAAAATGACTTAAGCTAATTTCCCTTAAGATAAGGGAAAATTTGTTTCCTTACCTTGAGGCTGCATTGCAGCTACTCAGTGCTGGAAAGTTGGATAGGATTGGGCCCACAGTCTATAATTGGCATAAGATAGCATCAAATGGGTCTCCTCTGCAAAGGTTCCCTGACAAAGGGAGAGAGGAGCTACGGTGCCTGCCTGGGTGAGAGGAGCCTTCATCAGTCTGTTAAGAAAGGATCTGTCCTCTGTTACTAGCCTGGCTACGGTCCAGAAAAAAGTTTAGCTGTGCCCCATATTTTAAGGCAAGTGTTACTAGTGCTTTTAAAAATGTTCTATTGTAATGGAATGATGTTATCCTTGAAATATTTTATGCTAGACCAATGCTTCTCAAACTCCTACAGGGGAGTTGGGAGCACTGTATTATAGGCAGGAGAGGGGCTATGGCAGCAATGCTATCCCCAGGATTGCACTGCTGCTGGGAAAAGGGGGCATTCACCCTACCTGAGGGAGTCCTGACCTCAGGGGGTGTGGGGAGCCCCACAGAAGTCTCTGTAGGGCTCCCCAAGCCTCCAAAAAAGGTTTTTAATAAAGCAATCAAAAGCACTTCCTGTTTTCAATAGAAAACCAGAAGTGGCTTTCTATAACTTTTTTACTATTTTGAAGGCTTGGGTAGCCCTGCGGAGGCATCTGTGGGACTCTCCAACACACACACACACACACACACACACACACACACACACACACACACACACA
>JAJKFI010000004.1:35485723-35586417 GCA_029204185.1 Lerista edwardsae | reverse complement strand
GTGTGTGTGTGTGTGTGTGTGTGTGTGTGTGTGTGTGTGTGTGTGTGTGTGTGTGGGAGAGAGAGAGAGAGAGAGAGAGAGAGAGAGAGATTGCCCTGCCAAGTGATTTTCTCATTTATCCAGGGTAAATGTATTTCCAAACACTGTAATTTGCTTCCATTTTTTCATTTAATCTTGTTTACAGATTCTTTGTGAAGGAATACAAAAAAAAATTACACAAATATTCATATCTCTAGACTGACTCTTTTCTTGGTCAGTGCTTCCTTTCTTGATGAGTAATTGTTTTCCTCGTCTCTTACTGAATTTCTGGGACAAACTCCACACCATTTCTTTTTTGGTGGTAGGAATAGGACTGGCTCTTTAGGGCCACATCACACATATTTAGATACCTACAAAGGTTTAGGTGGTTGCTCATTATTTTACATCTGAATGCAACAAATGTGTTTCCAAACACGTACTGTATGGTCAAATTGGTACACTTATCAGAAAGCTTTGATTGGTTGGATCCCCCTTCTGAGTGTGCATCCAATAGAATCCTGAGTTCGTTTCTTTGATTTGTGAAATGGCCCTAAATCATTCTCAACTATTGCTGGCAAACAATAGGTCTTACTCATTTGTTCACAAAGGTTATAAGACGTAGTGTGTATTTCCATCTAACCCACACAACTTCCCCCTTCCACCCAATCGCAGCTGTGAAGCTGTTGCCTGATCTCCAGTTCTTTTCTTAACCTCCTCCAGACAAGATTTTTTCTCTCTGTTCCATTCAAAGGTTACCAAATATGTGTTTAATAGTATAGTTGGTGTACATCTCAAACCAATATATAATATGGCTTGGTGAGTTACATTTGGCACATTCTGACCAGTCTCTTCTCCAGCATATGTACAGTACATGAGGTTCCAGTGAAATCTGGGCCCAATCCTAACCAACTTCCCAGCGCTGATGTATCCGTGCCAATGTTGCATGCGCTACCCCATGCAGTGGCAGGGCAGTCATGGAGCCTCCTCAAGGTAAGGGAAAAATTTCCCTTTATCTCAGGGCTGCACTGAGGCTGCATTGGTGCTGGACAGTTGGATAGGTTTGGGCCCTAACCCTCATTCAAAGTAAGTCCTCCATCCCCATGAGAAGGAAAAGGGGAGAGAATTCCATCCATTCACCACCATCACTTGCTGTGCTTTAACAATCTGAACTGGGCCCTATCTCCTCACAAAGAACCACCATCTGCCTTTCTGAGGAAGAAAAGATGGAGTGAAAGGAAAGCCAGCAAGGCAGGAACCTCCATTGCTACCACTATTGGCTGGCAAGCAGTTTAGAAACTGAGTTTTAAAATTGAATGTGAGCTGCCTTGAAAGCCTCTTAGAATATCCTAGTAAATAAATCCAGTCAGTTGCTATGACTTGCACCATTGGTTTCAATGGATCTTACTCATGACTAACCTTAGTGGGATCAGGGCCATCCAATATATGCTGCAAATTGCATCTAATAATGACTTGTCTCGTAATTTTTGTGTGCTCTCTTCTTACAAGAAGAAGAAAGTAGAATAATTGATGCTAACTTTCAAGGTCAGAAAGAAAATGTTAGAACTTGTGGGAAAGCATCAAAGCAAGGAACTTGAATGTTCTCTCCCGTTTTCCTTCTCTGATTGCTAATGGCATCCATTCTCTTTCTTCCTATTTCCCCCTTCAGATAGTAATTGTACAGTTTGGTGGAAAACCTTTTAGCTGTTCTCCTTTGCAACTTGACCAGTGGATGTGGTGTGTATTTATTGGATTAGGTGAACTTGTATGGGGTCAGGTAAGCGCCTCTTACATTTATAACTTAACAAAGGTAATCACAGTTTTCTAGATTAAAGATTTGTACTAATCTATGGCAGAACATTGCATGCCGTAGTTACATCTTACGTTCTTTTGTTCTGTGTAATATTACTGCTATCAGTAAATGCAATACAAATCATACAAGTGCCTGAAAATGTTGGATTTTTTGAAGTATATATGAAGCCTACATCTAAGTGCTTCCTGTTGCTGCCTCTGATCGAAGGACCCGTATTTTATTTGTTACGTTTTATCTCTTCCATTCTCTGAGCAGCGTACAAGGTCTGTTCCTTCCATAACACACCAGTCTTGTGAGGCAGGCCAGTCTGAGAGGGACTTGCCCAGGATCCCTAGTGAGCTTTCTTTCCGAACTGTGATTTGAACCTGACTCTCCCTGGTTTAAGTCTAATCTCTGCATAACTCCAGTTCTTTGATGGCACATCTTTCCCTGTTCACAGCCAACAGTAAGGAAGCTGCACTTGAGCACAAATTGCATTCGCTGAACCAAATTAATTGATATTGTTTGAAGCGGATATTATTTTATGTGATACTTTATATAGCACTGCAACCTATTCCAGCAGCTCAGGCAGCCAATTCTGTCTCATCCAAGGGATCAGTGCTTGGATAAGGGATATCAATCAGCCTGTCTCTAGGGCTGTTAGGCTGAGCCATCCAACTGGCCCAACCCACGATGCATTTAGGAGCAAAGGCACAGCAGCTCTGTGTTCCCCACCAAGCTCTGCATTTTCATGCCTGGAAGAGAGATAATCCAAACCATCTTGGATATGGTTTATAATGCTCCTAACCAGAACTGGCCTTAGGAGCTGTGGGCCCAACTGGAAACATTTTTTGTGGGGCTCCAGGCTCACAGCCAAGGGTAGTAGAATCACAGGGCTATAAACAAATTTTATTATAGACTTTATGTCTGTATGGTAGAATGGAAAGCAATCAAAATGTACTCTTAAAAATGCATGTGAGTTAATGGACCAAATGGATCTAAGCACATTTTAATATAAAATTGCACACATGTAAGCCCTACAGGTAAAAACCCCAAAATGTGTAGTTCACTTTGGAAAGTAGATAGTTACAAAACCACTTGTTTTAGAGACTGTGAAAGGATGTAGTCAAAATATTTATTTTTAATGTTTACCCTAGTGCGGGGCCCACTTGGGAGCAATTGGTCCAGTTGGTTTCAAGCTGGCCCTGCCACCAATCACATAATGGGGAGTGCTTCAGATTATCTACCTGCACTGGAATATGTGGAGATGAAGGACCTGCCAGGTGGGAGTGCAGTCATGCCTTCTCTTTCAGTCATGTGGGTGTGGGAGTGGCTGGTGGACAGTATGGTTCAAACTGTCCCTCTCTCTCCCTGTCAGAAGTTTTTGCCACTGTCCTGGCTCTATGAAGCTTCTACCCACCCACTAGAATTTCACATTAAAAGAACAATGCCCTGTATAGTGCTATCTCCAGTGCTATTTGCTATAGTGCTATTCGCCATTGGTCATGTATTTGAGATAAAATTATTTCACTTATGTACTACAATTGTCCTAAGAGCCATCAGTACGTAGTGGTCTTTCTGATTACTGAGAACTCCTGTGATGTTCAGATGGTGCTGAAAAGATGGAACCTGAAAAGATGGTCTTCGCAATAAAGTGTAGCTGTCGGCAGAATCCCAAAAAGAGGAAAATATTAAATAGGAACCCTCCCAAAAAATATTCACAGTTGCAAGGCATCTATTTAGACCAGAAATTCCACCTCTGGGTTATTTACTGTAAACCACTTTGGGGAAAGAAAGGTATAACTGTAAACAAATATACATAAAGTATTAAAATTGATAAAGCCTATCTCTAGTCAATGCCCAGGATTAAAAGGCACTTGAGGGAGAGCATCCTCAGGCAATTCCTTCTCTAAATCAGAGTGTGCCAGAAACTAAAATCACTACCCTGATTTTAGAAAAGTCCTCAGATGAAGAATACAAGGTTAATCACTCGATCAATCAACGGTATTTATATACAGCTTTTCAACAAAAAGTTTACAAAGGAGTTTACAGGCATTTGGTTGTTAACTAGAAAAAAAGGACAAAATAACGAGACCTGGCCAAAATCACAGGACTATGGACAAAATGCATCTAAGTGGCCTCCATTGTCATCAGGGCACTTGGAACCACTGTGAAAGTTTTGCGAATTATTTTATACGTCTGTAGCTTACTGAAATAACACCATCAGATTTGCAAAAAAGGGCACTATGCGGAACATCATATTTACTGCACCAACATGTAGTTGATAATTATACCTGTGATAAGTGAAGATTTATATTCTGCCTACAAATTGCGCTCAATTTCATAGCACTCTTATATTTATTTTCAGCTCATTGCCAGTATTCCAACAAGTAGGCTAAAATTTTTAAAGGAAGCAGGAGGACTCACGGAAAAAACAGAAGCCCCTGAAGAGGAGCTGAATGAGGATGTAGAAGAGATCGACCATGCAGAGAGAGAACTTCGGCGTGGACAAATTCTTTGGTTCAGAGGGCTTAATAGAATCCAAACCCAGGTATGTTGGGCTAAAAGTGTGGGGATGTGTCTGCTAGTGGGACCTCTTCAGGAAGCTGTTGTGCAGTTAGCCAAGATGCAATTTGGAATAACCAGAGGCTACAATGCTAAGCTCTGTGGGGATCTGATATATGCAATGATTCCATGTTAGATAATTTGTAGGATTCCACAGGACTGAAGTGGAAGTCCTGCTTGGGTGCAGGTCTATGGGTGTCTCAAAGCTCCGTCCTATGTCACTGGGCTCAGGGAGAAAGAGTAGAAAGTGCAAGTGGAAAAAAGACTGGTGCGGCACTTCTCCAAGTCATATAAAAGTACCGATACAATCCAAGGCAATTGCTTGTAAGCAGGTAATACCACAGCATACTTAGATCTACATTCTTGTTTTTGGGAAGCTACTATAATGGTTTTGACTGTATTTGTTACAAGTAGTCATAAAAACAGAATAAACTTTATATATTTCTGTACCCCAGCAGAATGTTGCTAAAAGCTATTTTGCATGAAAAATATTTCTTTCAATGATGCATCCTTATTTTTTTAAGTAATAATCTGCCTTTCTGCACTGCTTAAAACTGAGATGCCAAAAAAGTCAGTAATAAATTCTAAGCATTTTAACTTCTTTCTTTGTGTTGTCAGCAAAAAGTATTTGGAAATTAGAGGCTAAGAAAAAGTTATCCAAATGTATTATGGTTGCATTTATTTTAAAAAACGGGAGTTGAGCATCCATATAACATGAAGGTTCTCTCTTTTATTGCAATTTGTTATAAACCTACTATATAGTTTTACTAAAAAATATGGAACACCGCAATGAATGAGCCATAAATGTGAGTCAATAGAATACAGAAACAGGTTTATTAACATTCAGAACAACTCTATTTAACAACTTTGTCATATGTAAATAAATGTGGTTTCCTCCCCCCTCCTTTTTTTTAATAGGGAAGTTTGTTACTGCAGTAGAGTGTGAAGTTAGCACTAAAATTAGTCAGTTGCTGGTAGGGCTATTTTAATCAGAGGTTTTAGAAAGATATATTTTCTGTGGTGCGCTGAAAGAAAACAAAATAATGAAAACATTACTTGGGAAGTTTTAGGTAAAATGAATTCATTCTTAGGGAGAAAGGTAATTGTTTGATTCAAGGAAAAATTCTGCTTGAAATCTTTTCATTTGAAAAGTGTGTTGCTCTTTTTGGAATGAGAAAATACAAAGTGAAGAAGGACATGGGGCGGGGGGTGGATTGTGATCAGCCATAAAGCTGAATCAGTTGCCATATTTTGTTGGGTTACTGATTAAATGTAGATCTGTCTAAAATGGATTAGAACAGTGATTTAGGAGCACTCTCTAAGAGAGAAAGTTCTTCAGTTGTACAGTATGCCCAGGTGGGGGCTTTAACCAGCCCAGGGTCATCCTCTAAATGTGAATTATTTTCTTCCTGATGGCTATAGGAGGAGTGTTGTCTGTTGACATTTCTGTCAGGATGCCTTTCTGGTTGTGGTGAGTGGAAACAATAAAGAGAAACCTTTGCTGTCAGTTTCTCTTGTAGATTGACATACATCCCTTAGATCTTCTGTTTAACTTTATCTTTTTGATCCATGGAAAATTCTTCTTCTTGTTTACCATTTAAAACAAAATAAACAATAATTATGTTTTCCTTCTAACCCACACCTTTCAACCTCCTTTTTATTTAGATGTAGAAGTATTGTGGTAGGAGTTATCAGTACCTTTCTTACCAGTAGGTTTCTGTGATTATCCTAGTCCTATCCCTTTTGTGTCCAATCTCTTTTGTGTTTATTTAACAATAACAATCAAATTAGAAAGGGTTTTAGCTATCATTTCAAAAAAGCCACTGAAGTGTGCCTGTTGGTGTTTGAGAAAGTCATATTAATTGAAGACCTGCTGCTGGACAGTTGTCCTCAATATAGTGCATTCAGATGCACCAGTTCTGACAAAAAGCACACGTAAATGAATTTATAAACCTTTATTGCATTTCTCAGGATGAGGAACTGATGGGAGAAGAATAGGATATCTCACATCATTGTGAATGGAGGATTTGCAGAAATCCTCTGCAATGTCTTATACTCTTCTGCAAATATGGAAGAACGTAAGAAGAGCTCTGCTGGATCAGGCCAAAGGCCCATCTAGTCCAGCTTCCTGTATCTCACAGCGGCCCACCAGGTGCCCCAGGGAGCGCACGAGACAACAAGATGCTTGTATCCTGTTGCCACTTCCTTGCACCTGGCACTCTGAAGTAGCCTACTACTAATGTAAGGAGGTTGCACTCGATGCCTGTAGCCCACGATGGACATCCCCCAGAAATCTGTCCAATCCCCTTTTAAAGGCATCTAGGCCAGATGCAATCACCACCTCCTGTGGCAAAGAGTTCCACAGGTTAATTATCCGCTGGGTAAAAAAGTATTTCTTTTTATCTGTTCTAACTCTCCCAACACTCAGTTTTAGCGGATGTCCTCTGACAAGAAGGTAGAGAACCTCTTCAAACTCCTTAATATTTCCATTTTAAAATACTGGATATAGACATTTCTGAAGAAGCAGAAAATGAACAACTAGGCATTTTTTCCCATATGTCTCTGGAAGAAGATGGGGATATAAAGCCCCATACTTCTGAATCTTCAGCTGCTGGGAGCTATATTCTCTCCCTTCCTGTCTCTTCCTTCAGAAAAGCCAAGCACCGCCTCCTTAAGAAGACTTACATAGGTCAAAGCTTAGGCCCAGTGATGTCATTCAGGGGGAACAGACCAGAACGGGCGTTCCGGATCCTAACGGGCTCCGTGGCTGGTTCTGGGTTCCCGACAAGTGCCAATCAAAAGTGAGTTCCTGTTCCTAAATCATTTGAATGACACCACTGCTTAGGCCCCTTTCCTCTCCAATGTTCTCGTATAGCAGTGGTTCTCAAATATTTTAGCACCAGGACCCACTTTTTTGCATGCCAATCTGTTGGGGACTCAAGCGATGTCATGATCTGAAATGCTGTCATCATGACGCCAGAGCCTGCTGCTTTCTTGAGAATGCAGCAATAAGTTGGGTTATTTCTCAATAACCATTTTCCAATAGCAAAGTAGATCAGAAAGAAAAAAGCCTGTTTACAACCTTGACACAAGCCAAACAGCGACACACTCCACCCCCTTTCCCGCATCCTTTCTTCCCATATTTTCAATATGGCTGCTCCAGGTGCTTTGTGACCAATCTGAAATTGGCTTTTGATCAACTGGTGGGTCACAGTTTGAGAACCACCGTTCTACAAGAACAGAATTGAAAGAAATGCCTCTTACCAGGTTTCAGGTTAGACGTTCTGAATGTCAACTCCCTTTGAATAGGCAAAGACAAGATTGAAGAGGGTAGCAGGTTGAGGCCAAAGTCACTGGAAGATTTTGCACTTGGCTCTCATTTGTTCACTCCAAGCCAATATTGCACTTCTTCTGCACATCATCTATAAATAGAGATTCATGTGGTACTCCAGTACCCTGAATAAGTTGATTAATACCAAAGATTTGAATTTTGAGAAATTGGAACTCTGTACCAGTTTCTTCTGTAGACGCAGCTAAAGATATATATCCAGATATAACCCAAAGAGCTAGCGGCTTGTAAAATAAATAAATATTTATGTATTTGGAAGATTTGTACCCTGCCTTTCCACTTTTCTGGGAGTTCAAGATAGCTTATATAATAAAAGACAGATACTACAATTAAAAAAAATGATTAAGAGTGCAATCCTAGCCTGGAGTTAGGCTGGCACAGGTCCCTTGTACAAGCCCAGGAGTGTTGCAAATGTGCCATAAAACACATCTACAACACTCTCTGTCAGGGAGGCTGGTGTGCACCGTCCTCCCTGACTCCAAGGGTGGTCCAAACTTGCTTTATGGTACGTTTGCAATATTCCTGGGCCAGCATAAGGGACCTAGGCCAGTCTAACTCCAAGTTAGGATTGCGCCCTAAAACTAATCAGTACTTAAAACCAATAGAAACCATTCATTACATAATTAACATGATACAAAATATAAAGTATCCAGACCCATGTGGAAGGCAAGTAAAAGAGGGCCATTCTAAGTTCAAGGTGGGGTGGGTTCCTGAGGCCGGCCACCACAACAGAAGAGACCTTGTCTTGGATTCCTGCCAGCTGAACATCAGAAGGTTATGGTGCCCACAACAGGACCAGCTTTGATGACCTCATGGGATGCGCGGACTCATGTGGGAGAAGATAATCTCCATGCGGGAGCAGCATCAGGGTCCTAAATTGTTTAGGGTGTAGTTGGTCAGCAGAATCATGTTGAATTGTGCCAGAAACACCCAGGCCAACAATGAAGATGGATCAACAGGGGCATGACATGGTTATGCCCCCCCTAGCTTTTGTAAGGAGCCTAGCAGTTGCATTCTGTACTAGTTGAAGTTTCAAGGGAGTCTTCAGAGGAGCCCCATGTAGAACACATTACAATAGTCTAGATTAGAGGTTATCCGTGAATGGTTTAACCATAAACCAGGTGTCAGGTGTCAGGCCAACTGGAACTAATTAAAGGCACTCTACAGCCAACCCTTGGCAATCCAGGCCAGTTCCAGGGGCACCTCCTTTTACAGGGAGCATGATACCATTAAGGGCAAGCTGATACGTCCCAGTTTGTCGGTCTCCTCAGAAGTCATACCTTGGTCTTTTTCAGATTTAATTTAAGCTTGTTCGTACTCATCCAGTCCAGTACTGACATCAGCCACTAGTTCAGGACCTCAATAGTCAACCTGAGTGAAGATGTGAAAGGAGAGAGAGAAATGGGTGTTATCTGCATATTGCTGATACTCAACCCCAAACTTCCTGATGATCTCCCTCAGCAATTCCATGTATAGTAGAAGTTGAAAAGCATGGGAGACAAAACTGAACAAGAGGTCCATGGCACTACCTTCTGGAACCAACCTTCCAAGAAGGAGATGAGCCATTGAAAAACAGTACTCCACAGCTCTAAACCAGCAAGGCGGTCCACAAAGATACCACGGTTGATGGTATCAGAAGATGCTGAGAGGTCCAGTGAAACCATGACTTTTCTGTCCAGTTCCTGATATTGGTCATCCACCAAGGCAACTAAGCCTGTCTCAGTACCACAGTCAGGTCAGAAGGCAGATTGAAATGGATACTAATTCAACCAGCCCCCCACTGCTTTCACTAGCCAAGACAGGCAAGGGTCAAGCATGCAGGTGAATGACTGGATACTCTCAAGGGTTCTGTCCCTGTTCTCATATAGCTGTTTTCTACCTGTTTCTTTAATATATAGAAATTACAGAAGTTCTAAAAATGCTCAATATTTATATCTGATACCTCGTATTTCATTTTACTTACATTACTGCTACTTTGTGGGGGTTGGGTGGGTTGCTGATTGTTTCCAAAAGTGATGGAATCGTTTTTTGGGAAGTGCACCTCTGAGGTCCCACATTACTTACTTAAAGAAACAATGACAGGAAATCCATGAGTTATTCAGATTTCTTCTTACCCTTTCGGGTGGTTTGTGAAAGGGGCCACAGACTGCACTGTGCACCTCCAGATGTGGCCAAAACGGTCCGAGAGTGTGAGTGCTTTTGAAACAAGGTAGAAGAGCTGTGTAGTTAAACTTGGATAAGGAAACAAGACTACCCAGTTTTCTGTCGTATTTGGCAAAATTAATTTAAGTTGCCGTGAATGATATTCTCTTGTGAGATCAAGGCACTTATAATACAATTGCACACATGGAAAGAAGTCACTGTGGCTTATTTCCAAGTAAACATGAATTGGGCTGAAAGCATTACAAGATCAAAGTGCTCATGGCCATGTTGTTCTCACACAAATAAAGGCACAGAAAATGTTTCACAGAATTCATCAGCCAGAGCAATGCCTTTAGCCCTTGCATCTTTGCAAAGCTGATGTGTCAACCCCAAAGGATCTGAGTGAATGAGTGCATATTGCATTGTTTTGACTTGGATATTCCTCAATTTTGAAGGCTGATAACCAGAAAAATATGACAAATCTAATCAGCACTGCCTTTTGATTGTATAAAATATTCACACTGAACAAAACATAAAAAAAATTATACACATTTTTCTGGTCTCTGGACCCCCCGCAGATACTTAAACCCATGGATAATGAAATCCACATATTGCAGATCAACAGGACCTCTTATTTGGGCCTCAGAAGCCCCCCTGGAAGCATTGGAAGGGCACATCTGGTTTTCATGAAAAAGGGAAGTACCCTTCCTCTTCCTCTAGGGGCAATTCTGAGGTGGGTCTCAGAAAGTCTTCCAGATGCAACCATAACCTTGTAACCTCAGTAGGTCCTTGGTCACTGGTTCAGAACCTGCTGTGGGTTAAATCCATGGATACTGAATCCATGGATAAAGAGCATTCACTGTACTTGTTTTGCTTGTTGATAAGTCCTACAAAAGTCAGATGTCAGCAGCATCCTTAAGTACTTGCTTGTCAGCAGCATCATTAAGTTCCAATGCATGATCTCATTGATTCTATGGAATAGTTCACAGATATACAGTATTTCCACAAATGGGACTTTATTCCCAGATAAAATACATATAGCAATCCTATCCGCTCTTACATGGAAATATGCTCAGTTGAACACAGTGGTATTTGCTTCCAAAAAATGTGGATGTATTTGAATGGAATTGCGTGGGAGAGGGCATTGCTCTGGCTACCACACATTTTGGTTCAGCTAGTATGGCCTAAGTGTGGAGCCCTGTCTAGGGACATAAAATAGAAAGAAATGAGGTACTACATCTTTCTTAATTTCAAGTGAAGTTTAAGTTTGGGCTACTCCATGTATATTTTTTCATCTTTGCTTATGCTGATGATCTTCTTTTCACTTAGTACCAGTTTTTTTAAAAAGCAAAGGCATCTTTAAAAAAATAGCTGAAGAGTACTAGGATTGATGGTTGTGACTTGGTGGATTTTTCACAATTGCACATGCATAGTAGTCTCGTAGCTGGGCATTACAAACATATTCTTGATTAGCATATTCCAAATGTAGTAAATTCTAAATTAAGGGGCTTTCGTTGGGAGCCTATTTTGGATAATTCTAAATATAAATATAATTCTAATAGTAGGTAATTCTAAACAAATTTACAGCCCAATCCTGTGGTCCATCTACAGTCTTACCACTAGCAATCTTGTGCTATAATTCACCCATAATTCACCTCAAACTTTGTGTCACTATCATGTGCTGTAGAGCAACGTTTCTCAACCAGTGTACTTGTACCACCAGTTGTACTTGAGGGTGGTGTCTGGTGATACATGTGGGACTCCCAGACCCCTGACGCTTGGCACTGAGACCAGCCATGCAATGTGACAAGCAGCAGTAGGAGACGTGGCATGATGGGCAGAGTTCCAGTGTGCACATTTTGCATGCTCAGAAAAGCCCTCCCATGCACCCTGAGCCTTTCACTGGTTTGTGTCTTGTTGTGTCTGGCCTCCATCATAATCATCGCCAGTTACTCCCAGTGGTACTTCCAATAGTGAACCAAGCAAAGTGGTACTGTGGTTGACAAATGAGAAACACTGCTCTAGAGTCCCTGGCCCCATGTGTGTGCTAGAAACCCGCAGCTGCTCTGCTGGTGCAAGTATGGTGATGCAAATGGCACATCATGGACAGTTCATGGGAGGATCAGAGTCATTCCAGTCCCATCCCTTGGATCAAGATAGGCAGAGATGCTCCTCAAACTTACACCATCATCATTTAATGGCCCATTCCTATGAGGAACTATGGCAGCAGATCTCATAATCCAGTGCTGTAGTTCCTTTTGTGGCAGTGCAAATGACTAGGGATGGTTTTTTCAGTTATCAACACAGAACACTAAATAATGAGAATTTCTACTCAAAACACTACATAAAATGAAATTTAGGTCAAAATGTGAGAACACCACTTTTGCTTATTTTGACAGAGTTTGATCAATTTCACAAAAATAACACCACTTTTGTTTATTTTTGACACAGTTATGAGGAATCCACAAATAGTTTTCAGCAAGGGATCAGGAGGAGGAGTGGCAGAAACAGAAGGAAGCTTGCTTAAACTTGCGTGAACACGCATGTTTGTAGTTCACAGTGCATGCTGGGGTGACTTTAATGGAATGTGGAAGCAGTTTCTTGATGCTCGAAGCAGCAATTACAGTGTAGCTTGGGAATTTTTGAGCAGGTTATTTTGGGCTGGGGCATGTGTGCCAGTAATTGCTTGCCTTTGTAGGGCCATTCACTCTTATTTATTGTGCTCTTTGTACAGCGCAATTTTTTTTTTTTTTTGCAATATTGCAATTTTTTTGCAATAAAAATTTGGACAAAAACACATAACACTACAATTTGCAACTTTAATCAAGAAATTTTGGAAAAGAGATCACAAAAAGAACCCACCTCTACAAATGACTTGTTGCTTTCATCCATTTTGGGTATGGCAGCACAAACAGCTGGGGGCTGCAAGAGCATGCCAGTGTTTCTGGGAGGCCCTGCTAGAGCAGGAAAGGTGGAGGAGTAGTCAGTTCAGGGAAGGATCAGGGCAGGGAATTGGCCAGGGACAGGAGGGGAAGGGTCTCAGCAGCAGCACATGCCAAGATCCTATCCTCCTTTTGGGAGCCCTGCCCTGCTCCCTGACGTTCTTCAGACATACACTACTAAATAGCCGGAATAGGTCCAAAGGTATCCGTTGGTGGCCCGGTGGCATACTGGGAGGTAAGTACAAAATATTTTTACTTTCCTCTCATGGGATATCTGGTCACACCCCTCCACCACAGTATGTAGTGCACACTCCAGCATCATGGCTGCATAAGGATATTTATATGCCGCTTTTCAACAGAAGCACTCATAAAACAGATTGTGTAGCAAAAACAAACAAAAATACTTCCCTATAATCTATCCATGTCACTACATAATCCAACCATATCACTGTTAATTAGATGAAATGGATCCTATCAGCAGTCTAGTTTAGATAGCTGGCATATCAATGTAATAAGATATTTGGCAAGTCTAATCTTCCCCATCTGTCCTTGGCCGAATTATAGTATTAAATGTAATTGATTTTATTAAATCTTGCTAAATACGTTTGTTTATTAAATTTATTTATTTATTTATTTATTTATTTAAGAAATTTCTAACCCGCCTTTCCTCTGCCAAGGCAGATGTCCAAGGCGGCTTACAATATTAAAAAGGATAAAAATAAAGTATAACAGTTAACATTAAAAACAATTAAAAACAGTATTAAACAATAAACAATCAAGATTAAAAAACACAAACAATTTAAAAACAATTAAAAAATAAATTAAGACACAAGCCCCGTGGATCATAATAACCAGCCAGCCAACCTGTCAACAATTAAAAGCTTTTCGGAATAAAAAGGTCTTCAGCCCCTGCCGAAATGTAAACAGAGAGGGAGCAGTTCTCAATTCGAGGGGAAGGGTGTTCCAGAGTTGGGGGGCCACCACCGAGAAGGCCCTCCTTCCTGGCCGCCACTCCTCTTACTTCTCCTGGTGGCGGCACAGTCAGAAGGGCCCCCCCAGATGATCTAAGAGTACGGGTTGGATTATATAGAAGAAGGCGGTCCCTCAAATACCCCGGACCCGAGCCGTAAAGGGCTTAAAGTCTATCGTTATTTCATTTATCATCAGTTATAGCACCAGGATTATTGTGAAGCAAGTTTTTGGTAGTATAACCATCCTATGGTGGCAATATTTCCAAAACAAGAAAGTTAATAGTCAGCTATAATCCATCTGTAACTTTTCAAAATAGTGTCAAATAATTAAGTTTATAGAGGTCTCCATTTGCCAGTACCGGTGTGCCTCGGTTTCTGTCAGGGATCCATTCCACAGAATCCCCCCCCCCATGGATATGGAAACTGCAGATACAAGGGACATCTGTATTAATAGTGCCCCCCATGCCTCCCCCACACCCCCATTAACATTCTTTTAAGTCTTACTGGTGAGCGTTTCTTGCTTTAAACAAGGTGATATAAGCATCTAAGCTTATTGCGCAAACAGAACAGGCTGCTGGCAATTGAATAACTGACAACAATAGATGTGATGCTAAATAGAAAGTGGACATTAACTGCTATTCAGAGTGCCGAAAGACTATTCTCTTCGCAAGTTTGAATGCTTATAACACCCTGTTTAAAGCAAGAAACGCTACCAAGAGTTTAAAGGACGTTAATGGGTGCAGGGGCCCACAGGGGGCTGTTATGTGGATAATTGAAACCGCAGATACCAGATCCACGGCTATGGGGCGCCTGCCTGGCCAGTACAGTGCCTGTACTGACCACCTTTGTCAGGTGAGAGGTAAATGTGCCACAAAAACAAAAGAAATTGTAAAATACAAAAAAAAAATCAATGTTAAACTGAGAATAGTGAAATGGCTCTCTTGTTTAATTTTAATACTGAGTAGATTTGCTGCTTTAAGTGATAAAAATATATCCTATTGGTGGAGCATCTTCTTCATCAGAAATGTTGCTATGCGGTTATTTGATGAGTTTATAAATTGCTTTATGATGTTTACTTTGTCACTTCCAAGGAAGAGGAGGAAAGAAAACCATGCCGATTTATTTGTATTTATAGGAATAGATATCTTTATGGTACATTTATATGTGTCTTCAAATCTCAATTTTTTTTCTGTAAATAGTAATAATGCTCTGATAGTGTGCTAATTCAGATCCTGGTCCGGTATCCTGACTGTAGAAATGATCCTGCTGAATCAGACTACGGGTGCAATTGTAAAAAACAATTGTAAAGAACAGACGCCTGGACTAGGTGGCTCTTTAGGATGTAATCCTAACCTGGAGTTAGGCCAGTAGAGCTTGGCCGGCACAAGGGCCACCATAAAGTGTGTTTGGACCACTCTCGGAGTCAGGGAGGATGGCGCATGTCTGTATGGGCCAAATGAGAGTGGGCCAAATGCGCCTTTGTGGCAGCCAAACTTTGCTGATCTTACTGTGCCGGCCTAACTCCAGGTTAGGATTATGTCCTAAAGAGCCGCCTAGTCTGTTTTTTACAATGGCCAACTCATGTTGTTAACAAACTATGGTTTGAACACATCACAGTTTCTCATTAAAGTTCAGATGAAACAAGAAACGGTGATTCCCATTCAGATGAAACAGGAAGCTGCGGTTTGCTCTAAACTGCAAATAAAAGCTTTACATCTCCTCCCTGCATGCATAAAGAAGGGAAGAAGAAAAAGCTGGGGGGGGGAATACTTGAGCTGAAAGGTTATGTTTGCTCATTCACATTCTTAAACCATGGTCTTAATCAAGTCACTCTATGTGTTTGCATTTTTATTAGATGTACATATATTCTTAAAATGAATATTGTACATACTTTTGTTTACATGTTATGACTTTAATATTTAGATATAAAGTTAAATTTTATTTATTTTGAAACTGTTTCTGTGTGGTGGGTTTGAAATAGGCACACAGTAACAATTGCTATTTTATTAGAATAACCCATAATGGCAAACACAGGTATTCATGTATTATTATTATATATTCGTTGAAAAACGCATAGCAAGAATTAGATTTGCTTAGTAGCTATTGACCCTTGTTTCATTGATACCTTGATATAAATATGAATCACAGTGGTGGTGACTGGGCCAGTCCTACTATGAAGTGATAGTAGGGGCAGTTGTCCCAGGCAGCAGATTTGGGATGGCAAATCTGTGAGATTTACAGCCAAATCCTAGCTTGACATTGGACAGGTACAGCTATCCCTGCACCAGCTCAGAGTGTTGCAAACGTGCTATAAAGCACATTTGCACCTACTCAGAATCCAGCTGGGCAGGTGTGGAGGCCTGCACTGGCTCAGCAGTGCTGCATCCCAACCCTGCACCAGCTGGAACAGGTAAGTATGTGCCGCATGGCACAGGGGCCGGGAGAAGGTGGTGGGAAGGTAGTTTGGAGGTGGGAAGGGATGGGAGAGAGCAGAAAGAAAGAGGATTGGGTCCAGGAAGGG
The DNA here is from genome assembly GCA_029204185.1 of Lerista edwardsae. Taxonomy (NCBI): domain Eukaryota; kingdom Metazoa; phylum Chordata; class Lepidosauria; order Squamata; family Scincidae; genus Lerista; species Lerista edwardsae. Next base: position 35,570,120 of record JAJKFI010000004.1, on the reverse strand, counting down.
GTGGGATCTTCTCTGCCATATCCTAACCCACATTCCTAACCCGGGAATTGCTTTCCTGGATTTCACTATGGCTGGCGCAGATCTGAGAAGCCCCATAGGGGTTGCTGGGGCTTTACTCAGGGTAAGGCAAAAGATATCCCCTTACCGTAAGGAGACCATAAGCTGCTTTAGATGCAGTGGGCTGTTAAACATTGTATTTATAACCTGCCTGGGTGCATCAAAATGTACTTGAGTACTTGACAGAAGACACTGTACGTTCTATGTAAATGGAAAACACTTCCTCTGTACAGTTTTAGTAGCCAGGATCAACATTAAGTCATTCTTTTTTTTTCCTTTTCTTTTTTGTGATGAAAGTGCAAGTCAAAATAAGGTCAAAAATATTCGTGTTCAGAAAGAATCCATTCATAATGAGAAAAGTGCTTATTGTGACTAATTTACATGGCAATTATTAATCAACAAGCCAGCTGTTATTTCAAGCTATTTTTAGGGTATATAATTTGTTATTCAAAATTGGCACCGATTGTGTTTTTTTCATCCTTGGGGAAGACTATATGCTGGTAGATATAGTGACAATGAAAATTTGCAGACTCTCTAGCCCCCATTACTCCATCCATCCATCCCATGTGTGTGGGTGGGGAGAACTTGCCAGAAAGGCTTGCTCCTGCCAACAGAGTTCTGAAGCCTAGCTCCCTTGGGTCCAACATTTGTCTGTCGTAACAAATGCTGAATGTGTGAAGAATGTCTACCCATGTTTGACATGCTAGAATGTTCCTTGGTGAAACCTGCTGGAAACTCTCTGCTGGCAAACACGGAATGGGCAGGGGGAAAAGGTTATTTGGTGCATTTTGTTTGCGCCCCCCCTACATAGGATGTATGCATGGATGATCGAACGGGGCTGTGTAGGAATGTCTGGAATTATAATGCAGTGCCATTACAACTTGCAAATGGCACAAATGTGTACTGCTATTCTTTTAACCTTTATGAGGGCACATTCCTAACCAACTTTCCAGCACCAGGATAAGGGCAATGCTGCTCCAAGATAAGGGAACAAACGTTCCCTTACCTTGAGGAGGCCTCTGTAACTACTGCTCCACTACAGAATGCGGCACATGTCCCATTGCCACAGCTGTGTCACTACTGGAAAATGGTTAGGATTGTGCCCTGAATCTGTTACTACAAATTGGCATAGCTGCAATAGTGCTGCATAACTTTGCCTAAAACTGCCTGTCTCTTGTTTTGAATTTTAAAAGTTTTCATTATTTTGACCTGGGAAACTGAGGTTATATTTGACCAAGCAGCTGAATATTACTAGAAAATATTATTCCTGTCAGTCGCAAAGCTGTGTCCATTCCTCAAGCAATTTGTCTCATTCTTTCCTCCATTGCAGATCGAAGTAGTCAATACTTTCAAGAGTGGCACTTCCTTTCAGGGAGCTCTCAGGAGACAATCCTCCGTCACAAGCCAGAACCAGGATGTAACCAATATTTCTAGCCCTAGCCACGTTTCGTTATCCAATGCTCTTTCCTCTCCTACCAGCACACCTGACGCGGCGGCTGGGCGTGAGTGTGTCTTCTTAATGCATCTGATTACAGAGATGCCAACTTCTAGAGCAGTCATTCATGACTGGATCACTGTGCCCCCTTCCCCTGCCAGTTTAGTTATGGTATAAGTCACATAGCTGAAACATTTGCACTCCTTAGTAGTATTTTGCTACATGTTTTGTTACAAGGTATCACTCTCACTCACCAATAGGGCGTATCTATAAGTAGTTTACCCCAATAGGCTGAACACCAATTTCTCCTATAATGAAAATGTCCCTTTATGACAAATCTTCCCAAAGAGTTTATAGGTTCATATTTGTCTTTTGCCTGCACAAACTACTTTTATTCATCTTTGACTGAAAGATTGACTTATCTTTCCAAAGGTGCTTTGTTTTATAGAATACTGAGATAATGTTATGTGGTTGTACACATTTGAAAATGCTCCTTTTGCTCCCAGAAAGTGCCTCCACTCAATCTTTAGAAAGCCCCTCCCACAGCAACATCCTGTGCTTCATCACAGCCTCCTCCAGAGTGTCTGCCCACCTTTGGAATAAGCTTTGGGGGGGGGGGTGTTGGAGGTGTTGTGGGGGCAACAGCAGGGAAATAGTCTTCCACGAACTTCCTACCATTCCCAGCTCTTGGAAAACAAGTCATTGTAAACTTCTAAGGATTTGCTGCTGAATTTCTCAATGATAAAAATAGGCCCCTTCATTTTAACTTACAACTTGTGTTAGTATTCCAAAGCATGTTCCTCAGATCTTTTCCAAATCTGATTTTGACACTGATGAAAATCAGTGTGCTAAATATGTGGTTCTTCAACAAGAAACAGAGTCTTCAAGGGATGAATGGTTGATAAAAAGACCCAATCTAGCCCCTGCAAGCCTTGAAAATAATTCTGATTCTGTGCCCCCTTTCCATTCTGCCAAATGCAGGGAGCTGCATGTCTTTGTCAGTTATGGATAGTAATGGAGATTTGAAAAAAATTCTGAAATTCCTTTTGTCCTCCATGTCTGTGCTGGAGTGAGGCAATGGAATTTTCAGGCCTCAAAAGGACAACCTTATAGAAAGTCCATGTAGAAATTAATAATTAAAAATATAAGAACCTTTTGAAATATTCTGATAAACTAATCTTGGCCTTAGATGAAGATTGACATTGGTAGTTGGTATGGATAATATGCTATATTGACGGTTAGTCATGACTTGGGAGCAGTTGCGGTAAGAGTCATTATCAGGTGTGACACACATGCTTTTCTTGCTAAGCATGGCTTTCACATCAGTGGTTCCCAAACTGGTGAGTCACAACCTACCAGGAGATCCAGAAGCAGACTATTCCCCCTTAAGGGGAGGTCCCAAGAAATGACACTGCAATGACAGCACTGCTGCGATTGCACTGCCGCCACAAATAAGGGGCTTTTTAATGTACGTGTGGGGGTAGCTCTGGCCATTGGAAAGTGCAGGGGGGGCAGACAGCCTCCTTTGCGGGCCTCCCCACTGCTCAAAAAGGCTCCTAAGTCTAATTGCAGCCCGCCTCTGGGTTCATGATTGCAGACCGGAAGTGGGTTGCAATTGGAGTGAGGAGGCCCACCGAGGGGGCTGCCTGCCTCCACACCCTCCAGTTGGCCGATGCTACCTCCGGGTATGTTTAAAATCCCCTTGTTTGCAGTGGCAGCACACTCCCTGCAGTGCTCCCACAAATACTTACCAGGTTCCAAGCTTCTGAGTAGAAGAGAACTACCGCTTCACATTATCATAAAGCAATATCCACGGCAACTGAAGCGGGCCAGTTGTTGTCCTATGCCCAATTGGCAATTGGTCCTGTAAACTGTCCTTAATTAGATTTTTTTAAAAGAACAGGTGTCCACCAAAGCTACTTACTATGGCATAGTTGCACTGAATATTAACAGAGCCGGCCAATGTACATCTACAGAGAAATAAGTCCCATTATATATATTCCGTAGACTTACTCCCAGGTAAATGTGCATAGAATTGCAGCCGAAGGGAAGTGATTTTTAATGTAATTAGGTGGCTCCAGAAAGTTTGCAAGCAAGGGTTAGCGTATAGCAATGAAGAGGGCTGCAGACTAATGCCACTGGCGAGAGCAAACTGTCATTTTCCCACCTATATCTAATATCACCCTATTCTAACGTATTAAAAAGGAAGAAATTTGTGCTTTAGTTTTAAACTTTTAATTCAGAGGTATCACTTTATAGTACAATACCTTTTTAAAAAGCAAGATTTATTGTCAATATATGACACTTGAGAAGTATTTTGGTTAGTGTGTTGGTTGTGCAAAGACATACAGATGTACAATATAGCATTAGAAACTGAATAGCCGAGTAACATTGTTCTTAGTTTTGATAGTATTTAAATATTCTGCTAATTCTGAAGGCCACTTAACTAGCAATTAAAAAAACTGAATTAAGGGAGGAAAAGGAAGAACCTTACCTTGTGTTTTATTTTGAAAAACTTGCCAATTTTTTTTATTATTATTAGGAGTGTGTTTGCACTCACCAACTCTGTGATCCTTTAATTGTGATGAGCTTCCACACACAGCTCATCTTACGTTAGCCATAATACACACACATCCATGCAGCCACCTGATTCCTGTAAGGTTCCCCCTCCCTTTTTAAGAGGAAAAATTACAGGAATTTCCCATAGAAGGTAAGCAGTAAATCATGGGTAAGTCATGTGGGTGTGTGAGTGCGCATTGTTCCGTAATCACCACTACTTTAGAGGGTCAGTGGGTAAGTAAAGTTGCAGTCCTATGCACTCGTGTTTGGGTTTAAGCGCCATCAAACTCCCTGGTATTTAGTTCTGATTAGTGATGCATAGGATTGTTCTTTTAGAGCATAATCCTAATCTGGAGTTAGGCCGGCACAGTTAATCCAGCTAAGTTTGGCTGGCACAAGGGCCACAGTATTTTGTTTGCACCACTCTTGGGGTCAGGGAGGATGGCGCGCGTGTCTGTGTGCTATCTTCTCTGACTCTGAGAGTGGTCCAAATACACTTTACCGTGTCCCTTGTGCCAGCTATTTTGCTGGGCTAACTGTGCTGGCCTAACTCCAGGTTAGGGCTGCGCCCTTAGTGTATGTACCATCCCTATGAGTTAAGCCCAAGTGCAACAATCAATTCTCTAAGAACACTAGTTAATGCTCTCTGATTTCTCTGCTGTTGCTTTATTGTAGCTTCCCCTGCTGCTTTGAAATCCGTTCAGTACGTTAAAATACTGAGGCGCAATTCCCCGTACAAATGCCTCAGGGGTGTACTACAAAACCACCTGAAGGCTCCGCTGCCCTGGCATGCTGAGTTATGAGTCATTTGCCTGAAGTCATGCTTCCATGTGAAGATGGTGTATGTGGTTACGGAGTTGAATTGGCTCTAGAAAGCACTTCCATGATCTCCAAAGCTGCAGTGTGTGTCTGTGTTCAGAGGACCTCCACAGTGCTGCCACTTTACGCAAACAGCACATCCCCATGAACACGCTCCCAAGGTGTGAACCAGACTCTCAATATGTTCCGTTTTCTGAACGTATTTCAAAAGGAGGGGAACATCTGAACTACAGTTAATTCCGCATCAGCCTTGTCTTTGCATAACCACACTCCTAACTGGGAATATAAGCACCAGTTAAACCTATGAGTTGGCATCTCTTGGCAAAACAGATTTAATGTTTACATTATAAACTAAACTCCTTACTGTCCTTTCAGTAAAATTGAATTATTTGCTTTTGCAGTGCCCTCCTCTCTACTTTCTGAATATTAAATGTGTTTGTTTTCCCAGAGGGCTAGAGATCACTGGACAAAAGGGTTCAGCAGGAGAGAGTGAAATAAAAAGAGGTTGTGAGTCTTTAACCTTGAGCCTGACAATGAATGTGAACCAAACTCAAGATACTACTTGGCTTATATGAAGCCAGGTAAACATTCGAGTATAAGCCCATATGCTACCTACCACAGTACACCTGTTGATCGGAAAACTGGTCCTGTGAATTGAAATGAAACTTACAAGTTGTATTCTATAAGTTATCAAGGTCCCCCTCTTCTGCTAGTGGTAAACATTCTGCAGTATCTAAACATGTATTTCTCCTTTTTTTCCTGATGCAAATACTTTAGGGTCACTTTCAGGGTGGGGCCAAACGGAAGCATTTTTTCATTACAGAAAGAAAGAAGAAAGAAGTGGAAACTTAAAAAGCCATGTCAAAATGTCCTGAAGTGTTGTCCCCCACCCTATCCCACGTCCTTTGTTAAAAGCAATTCATTTTTTCTGTTGTCTCCATTACTGTGAGAAAAGGGAGCTGCACTTCATTGTCGATCATCCTTTGGCATTGTCCGTTTCAAAAACAATCGTCATAACATGCCATGTAGTTAGTATCTATTTTGGGTATGTCACTCCATGCACATGCAGAAAGCACACTCACGCTGAAGACCTTCACCTTAAAAATCTTAATCCATATCCAAATAACCTTAGAGATGTTTGTTTTGGGTAAAACGGGATTATAGCCTAAGTCTTAGTGAACACAATGGGCTTACTTCTGAGGAAGGTAAAGCACACCATTTTCAAACACCTCTGCTTATAGGCTACCATTTTACCCTTACAAATTTCTGTTAAGCTATATTATGTATACTTCCTTTGAGATATGAGTTTAGTAGGTCCTAACCATAACTAGATTATGATTAATGGGCATAATAATGAATTAAGATTAATGAGTATAGCAATAAATACATATGAATGTGCACTTGAGGATTTTGTGAATGTTCCTTCACAGAAGGTACTTTCACAGTTTTGCCTAAAATACAGTTTTAATTCCTCAAAGGTCTCAACGCGCACAATGTGATATGGCATCAACACACACACACACTATTTCCCCTGGTGTTTTTTTCCCCCCAAGTACTTATGCCAGAACTCCAAACTACTAGGACACAGGCTGTGTATTTGCTGCTGCCTGTAAGCATCTTCTGTGTTGGAAAGGAAGTAAGTTGTGATGAAGAGGCACTGGACATCTGGATTCAGTCACCTCCGCCCACAACCTGAAACTGGCTGTGTGTTGAGCCAGGCAAATGTAATGCAGACTCCCTGCATGCAGACACCTGGATGTTGCATGCAGACTGTGGTCTGTGTGTAGAATACCTTTTTGCATGATCCAGAGGAAGCATTTGTATATAGATTTAATTTCATGGACTGCCAGAGGCATTGTTTCTCCCATCCCACCCTTCAGCCTTGGAGCTGTGCAGATCTGAGCAAGCCTTCTATATCTCTGACAAAAATAATTGAAAAATTGTTGGCAAGAAAGTCCTGTAAAACAAAATCCCACGATTACATTTGAATTGGTTGATAATGAGAGACAGTGATAAAGGGGGAAGAGCATCTCTGAAGTTGTGTACAAATCTAGATGATCAATCCATAGTGCTAAACATGGGATTTTGCAGGCTGGTGATAGAGAGCCGTTTTGGTCTGGTGGCTACACTATTGGATGGCACCTCGTCAGCCAGTGAAGGAATCACTGGATGGACTTGGGCAACTTCAATCTCAGCCACTGTCTCTACCCCATAACCAGTATATAATAACAACCTTCCCAGCAAACGACTGTGATGCAAAATTAAGACTTTATTATCAGAACTCTACACATTAGAATTGTCATTATAAAATTATTTATAAACTTATTTATATTCAAACAGTTCTATCTCATCTTCCTTGCTACCAAAGCAACCCAAGGATGCTTACAATAGGGCAGATAAAACAATAATCAAAATGCAAGCAAATAAAATACTCAAGTTATTAAAAGTCAGCATAAAATGGCCCTAAGGAACTCCTGTTGGGAAAGTTATATTTATTATGTTACATATCGTATATTGTATATTTTGTTACAAGATTGAATTTTTTTGCACCAGAAAATTTCCTAATTGTTTTTCTTACATTCTCACAACCCCTCTGTGAAAGAGAACCATCTTTTTTGTAATGGCACTCTCATCCAAATCCACATTTGTATACATTGCAAAAACCACTGGACATAATTCAGTTCAAGACACCCAGCCCAATCCTATCCAGACTTGCACCTGATAATTGCTGGCACACGTTCGCAATGCCCCATGTGGTGGATCAAGCCAGGGAAAGAGAATATGGCATGCACTGCTGCCTGCCTTCTTCCGGCTCAGATACGCCCACCCCCTGCCCTGTCCATCACACTCCCCCGCCCATTCCACCTCTCCCCACACGTCTCCCACTCCATGCTGCCCAGGCGGGGGGGGGGGGGGTTTACCATGCTTACTGTGTCCGGTGTGCGTTGCTCCCTGTGCTGACACCAGCAGGGACGGTGCAGGCCTTCCTGCCTGTGTTATGTAATTGCCACACTGTCACAACTTTCTTTATGGCATGTTTGCAACAATCTGTCCTGGCAGTGCTCTGCCAAACACAGGAGGGAGATAGAATTGGGTCAACAGATTTGTGTGGTCAGGTTCAATTTTAGATCACATTTAATTGCTTAGAAATGTAATAAATACATGGAGTAGTACATTTATGAAACCATGCATATTCCCTTCTGAAACACGCTTTTCTTTGTCCCCACCTGTCCCTGAGTTCCCTAAGAATCCAGGGCATTCTCTACTGCTGTATGATTGAAATGGATCAGCAAAGTGGGAAGCATAGAATGAATACTCTGGCTCTCTTACAGTAATGCTTGGCAATACAGAGATTGCTGAAATCTAGACTCATTTGTCTGTTCTATACAGTAAACATTTTCAGCGGCAGCATTTTCAGAGGCTGCTGCCCATGGGCCTGAACCATTCTACAGCCTGCCCTCCCCCTGCCCAGTTTTGTCTCTCCCAACCTTGCCCCAGAATGCCTCCCTGTTCTTGCCAGGCAGCTCAGCATTACAGGCTCCTACCATCTGGCTGTCTGGTGCAGAGGCCTGGTGCCAACTGGCACTGGCCTCTTTGCAAGCGCCATCCCTCTCCCAGGGTGCAATCCTAGCTTGCGCTAGAACCGCTAGGGTTAGGGTTACGCAGCCTCTGGAGCCTCCCTGGGTTCATGCTCTTGTCCCAGGGTAGGGGCCAGCTGCCCTGATAGGCTTGCTCGGATCTGTACAGCTCCAAGCAAGCCATGTGGACCGAATCAGGGCCCGAATCAGGACTGTGCAGCCTAGGGACGGAGACCTACTGGCCGCTAGGTCCAACCCCATCCCCTGACTGCCATGCCTAATGGCCCACCCAGTTCCTTCCACCTACCCTCCCCGTGCGCAGATCCGCTCTTGCCCCAGCCGAGTTCGGCTGGCGCAGGAGTGGCACTGCTGCACCTCTCCTCGGCACCCTTGGGCCAACACTACTGCTAACGTCAGCCCAGTGGCACCAGCACAGTCGTGGGGGTACCTGTTGGCACTCCCATGTCGGTGCTAGTGACATTGGGCTGATGCAAGCCTGTTGTGTCGACCCAAGGGACGCAATGGGATTATTCCCCCAGACACCGCAATGTGCCTTATGGCACATTTACTACAGCCATTGACAGGGCAGCCGATGAGCCGCCAGCGTAGGATTATGCTTTAATTGATGGGCTGAATTTTGGGGATAAAAGACAGTAGCAGGTGATAATGCACTTTAGATGGGATAGTGTCTCCGACCCAGTTTTCAGAATGCTGGTGTTCAGCCAAGAGTGCTTCTATCAGTTTGGGAACCCTAATAAGGAAACATGTCTGCAAGTGAAACCCTTGCAACAATTCTGCTTCAAATATATGCTGGTACGCTCTCATTTGGATTAGCATTAATACTTCATTTGTAATTAGGAGATGACTAAAAAGCATCCAAACCCTCAAATTCATTATAATCATAATACATTTCCCAGTAGTTTGCATACTTGCCATTCTGTTTTTTTTCCTTTCTGACTTTCCCTTCAAAAAATTCTGTCTTTTCTCACTAGTAACATTTAGTAGAAACTTCTGCATTGGGAAGAGAATCGATCTAGCATGCTCTCCCATTTCTATTATGGAGAACTCCTTGTCCCTTCCTGACTCAGCAATATGATGTTTGCCTCCTGAACCTCATTGCCCACAAAGTAAATGGATGTGCTGTCATAACAGTCTATTTATTAAACCATATAGCTGGCTTTTCCCATGTTCTTATGACTCAGTAACAAGAACATTTATTGGCAGTAGAAATTGACATAGTGCAAGTACTGCAGATGAGGCATAAAAATGTACCACTTTGTGAATTTAACTTTATGAACCAAGTTCACAAATGAGATAAAGAAAATGAAGAAATATGCTGCAGTGTAATTCAATTATATGAAACCCAACAATCATTACATAATTTGCTAGCACTGTTTTTTAGTAAGTTCGTATTTTATTTTATTTTTGAAAAAAAAGATGGCTAGAACAGTGGGTCTATACTCGAGTGTTTACCTCACATATGCATGAAGGAAAAAATAAAAGTTGGATCAACAATTCCATGTTCACATTATCCAGGCTTCCAAGTGTAGTTGTTGTGTGCCAGTTAGCTGTGTTTATGTGATAACTGTGACTTTTTCCTGTATAGCATGTTATTCTGCCTAAGTAGTCTGTCTGCTTGGCTTTTTTTTTTCTTCGTGCTTTTGGCTGCTTCATTTTAGATCTTGCTTTTTTAAAAATGTACATTTTCTGTACAGTATTTACATTTGGCTCCTTTGTTTGTCTCTCATTCCTATCCATCCAATTGTGTCTGTTTTGTGCTTTCTTGTTTGAGATGTGCGATTTGTTTTGTGGGTTTTTTTCCCTATCAACAAAAAAATTAAAAGCTTTCTTACTTGTTCACTGCAAAACTCTCAACATGCATGGTTTTACATTTGCATTGGAATTAACATGGCTTGTCTTTTACTAGGGATGTACCACATGAGTGGATGTTCGCTTTCTTTTAACCAATGCTTCCCATCAGTTCTCTGATGGCTTTAAACTGATATGGTTTTAACATTGCAGTTGATTCAGACTCTCAAAATGCACAAAACTGAGCCACTCGTTTATGCATTTAGCATCCAGAGACTATGGACTACAGCTGCCTGCTCTGCCCTAACCATACACCACATTTTCTCACCATCCAAAATAAAAAAGTTAATCACTATGCGACACTTTGTAAAAGCAGTTACCACTGACATGTCTCTTTATTTTTTTCCCTCCTCTCAGATCCGCGTCGTGAAGGCCTTCCGTAGCTCTCTCTATGAAGGTTTAGAAAAACCAGAATCTAGAACCTCCATTCACAACTTTATGACTCATCCTGAATTTAGGATAGAAGATTCCCAGCCCCACATCCCTCTCATTGATGATACGGAACTAGAAGAAGATCCTGCACTCAAGCAAAATCCAAGTCCACCGTCCTCGCTGAACAAGAACAATAGTGCTATCGACAGTGGGATAAACCTGACGACTGATACAAGTAAATCAGCTACCTCTTCTAGTCCAGGAAGCCCTATCCATAGCCTGGAAACATCACTTTAGCTGAAATTGTCACTGCAAAAATATTAATATAAATAATAATATATACATAGAAAAATGTATAAACATTGCTGGCTGAGAAACTGTTTGAACTCCTGTTCACTTTGAGAGAAAGAGAAAAGAGTGAATCGCTAATCACACTGGTTTGGGAGAAAGAATGAATTGCTGATTTACTATTCCCCTCTTGCTCCCCCTGCAGAAAAAACAACAACAATACAAATGCCCTCCTGCATGAATGTACTATCCACTTCCAATCCTCCCTTCTTTTTACTCCTTAAGCAGGAAATGCAGGGGACTTCTTTGAGGATATTTATCCAATTCACTTGTCTGTGAATTTTTTTTTTATGCTTGTGTGGCATGGACTCAGTTGTATAGATTAATTTAAATAACTTTTTTGAAGTTGCAAAGCTTACCTTGCACAGTAGATTTGCACCAGATGGACAGAGGAACCTAAAATAAGCATTTATGAGACTATAGAGAGAGAGATATACATATAAATATATACATAATATATTATAACTATATATGTATATATATCCATATATAGTTATATATAAAGTATCTTTGTTGGCATGTTGCCTTTTTCTGCTCAAATTGCTCTATTTTAACTTATTTATGTCCTAAAAATAAAGAATGTAATTTGTTTACAGAACTGTAGATAATATCCTTAACTATTTGTAGGATTAAGACAGCACTTCCTGCCGAGATAATACACAAATTGCTCAACTCAATGAAAATTTCTGTAATATGGCACCCTGGATGTTTTATTACTGTGATCTGATTTTTGCCTGCTAGGTTTTTTTGGTTGTTGTTGTTAAATAATGTAGATAATGCTAGCAAATAACAAAAGAAGCCAAAATATAACATACTGGATGTAGCATTGTGATCCTATATAGAGGGTGATGAAACAGAAAGGCTTCCTTTGTTTTAAATACAAATTCAGATGATCAGGTTTTTTGCTCTCTCTTTTTTAATGAATTGTTTGACCTTGTTTTGATGCAATACTCAATGACGAGGCCATTTCCTTATTTAAATGTATTGCAATGGCTTCTTAAACATTTTTTTTAAAGATTATAATAAAGCTCAGTGGAGTTTCTGAATATCGGTTCAAAATTAAGTTATATTTGGCTTTGTATGACGATCAAACTAGTGTTGAAATATCGTGTGCTGATTCTTTTTCATTAGAAATGTAGCCATTTATTTCTTGCAAAATATGGGCTGCTGGCATTTTGGATGAGAACCACTATGGTTTGTTGCTTTGACTTTTTTAAAAAAAGAAAAATATCATGTTCTGCACTATGTAGACTTGAATGAAACTTTATGAAGTGTATACTGAAATGTGCTTTGTGTGATTATTTTTTAAATCAAGGTTGTCTTCCTGTAGTCACAGAAGTATGCAGTAGCAAATCCACAAAACTTATTTTTTCCCATGTATTGTGCTTTCTACAAGGAAAGCCGTTGTGAACATCTGCAATATTGTGGGTGATTTTTTTTCCTGAAGATTGTAACAGCCCTGGTTCTTAGAAGCTAATAGAATTGCTGTGTCAACCACTTGAATGCAAAGCACTTTGTGGGTTACGGATTTTTCATAAATGACTTTTATATTTAATACAAGGTTTGCTTCAAGATTTTTCACCTTATGATCTTTTCCATAAACTTGTACAGTGCAAAAGACATTTTGTTTAACAGGAGCAATTATGCCAGAAGAGTTGGGGGAAAAGGCCCTTTTAATTATCTGGAATCCTTGTATTTGTTGATGTATTGCCTGCTGTTTTAAAGTTGGCTAATATGTCGGAACGACTCTGTAGTCAGAAGGACTATTCCAAGCCAGAAACTCTTCTGACAAGATGAGATTCCTGGCCAAACAGCAATTTGAAATGACTGATGTTTTAGGGCAGACCCTAATGATTCAGCCAGGTGAAACTCTAACCAGCTTGAATTGCCAGCTTCTGGACTTGTACAAGAAGCTTTTAATGTCTTTTGGCTCCACATAGCTCGCTCTGATCCAAACGTCTGGCTGAACAGCAAACCTTTCCAGGCTTCCACAACCCTCTTCTCAACAGACAGTGGTACCCAGATCTTAACTCTCAAAGCTGGTCTGAAACCCCAGCTGACTTCAGCTTGTTCTTAGAATCAAACTAATTGGAAGTTAGCCAGGGTTCAGCCTTGGATTGTAAATAACAGTGACTAACTTTTGTGTAACACTGCGGTTCTGTATTCTACTTGGGATACCATATTTAAAAAAAGAAAATAAATTCTATATCCAGGGAAAAGCATGTCGCTTTGGACTCAAGCAATTACAGAATTGTTGGTACTGGAAAAACGTTTTGATCTCAACATCTTAATGCTGATTTACCTGCCTTTTATTTTAAGCTTTTCTTTTGTCAGATTCTTTCTTGGTTTTATTTCATTGTGTGTGTGTGCACATTGTGAAACAGCTTCTTAATAACCAGTAGAGTACCATTTTGCAGACTCGGAAAAAAAAACTATTTAAAACAACCAACACTTCATTCTGTACATATATAGTTTAAAAGGAAAGAAAAATAAAATAAAATATATATTAACTGTGATGCATAGGAAACCTTGGATTCTGTCAAACGAAACCATGCTTTATGTATATGATAAACAGACTTTTTTTTAAAGGCAGATGAGCTATAATGACCTTTTAACTACAAGATGTGAACCATGTTCCTTTCTTTATTGCTTGGCTTCTCTGTGATGGGAAGAATGGATCTAAAAATCAAAATTATCTATATGTTGAAATTCACTGCAATACATACAATGCTTGCTCTCTATGTACAGTACCTAAAAGCATGAGATTTGTGAAAACAATACAGCAGTACATTTGGCAGTCCATCCCACTAGGGGTTATTATTCCTATACGTTTATTCATCTGTTTTTATGAATTTTTTAAATTTAGACAATAATTGTAAATAAAGAACTTACTGTCTCTGTTCATTTAATACTATGCAAAAGGTTATGCTTCCTATTGTTATTCCTACAGTGTGATGCTGGAATGTTTGTGGTTTCAAAACAAAAACACAAAAGTAAAATATGTGATGTAAATTATTTTATAGTTTGAAACAAAATGATGACGTTTTACTCTTGCTGCTTACTGTCTAATAATATCTCTTGGCAGGAGCACAAGTGGAAATTGAGGAAAAAATAATAATAAATTCACAAAGCAGCATGAACAATAAAAGTCTGAATATAACATCCTTCTTTATTTCCACTTTCAGTCAACACAACACAGATTTTGAAATCTACTTAATGCCAGACGCTCAGAAATACTTCAGAAATATCACACTGAAGGTTTTGGGTCAAGGTTCTGTGGAGGATTGCTTACTGATAAATTGCATTAAAGCAGCAGTTCTCCAAGTTAGAAGTTGGCCTCCTTGAAGAAAAGGCAATTACCACGGATCTCTAAAACGTTACGTGAACGTAGGCTATCATGAACCACATGGTAACTTGCCACATGGTGACCCACTTAGTAAACCCCTCCTCTGAGCCCTTTCAGAGGAACAAATCAACTTGCCCAAATGGTAAAGATTTTGTCACATACCAGATGACTATATCTGGCTAATTGGCCATCTGTAGGTATCATTTGTATTATCTTAGGGCGCAATCCTAACCTGGAGTTAGGCCAGCACAAGGGCCACCGTAAAGCGTGTTTGGACTGTTCTCGGAGTCAGGGGGATGGCGCATGTCTGTGTGTCTCTGACTCAGAGTATGGTCCAAACATACTTTATAGTGGCCCTTGTGCCAGCCAAACTTTGCTGGCCTAACTGTGCCAGCATAACTCCAAGTTAGGATTGCACTCTAATTTTACTGGAAGAAGAATTTTTCCATACCATATCTGAAATTTGGGGAAACTAGGGAGAGGTAAAATTCTCACCACTACTTAGCAAGATATCTAGACACTCTTATGGATACATAAGTTGAAATTGACTGCAAATGTTCATTATATTTCTTCCTCTGAGAAGCACAGGGTGGTTTACATTTTATAAGCACCATATTGTGAACGTACAGGTTTTGAATGATAATCTGATGATTGTTTTCACTATTTCATCTGTGCAAAAATATGGTCAGTAGATTTTGGAATTATATATTCAGGTGCAACCAACATAAAGGATGTGATAATGGGAATGTTAGATTTTAAAGCCCCCTTTTTTTCAGCTGGAGAATCCATGTAACTTAAAATCAATTATTTTTGAAATTTATATTGTGGTATAAATTGTCACTTTTGCAGACCTTATTTGGTGACTCAATGTCGAGTGAAAGCAGTTGAACATCTACAAAATCAGCCAGTGCCCAGAAGTTCATGCAAGGTCTGTTGTTCTAGTCTATTAGGCAGACACCTTTGAGCTAATTCTTCACAAATATGCATAGTTTCCTGTATAGATGCATTATTTATATACATTTGTATAAAACAAAAACTCAAAAGTAGCTTACAACAATACAGAACAAAATTATACAGAACAAAATTCACAATAAACATTGTCACTGGAGTTACTTCTTGTTGATTGAGATGTTGTATACATACAGGCAATGGTCTGAGAGAACACATGATTTATGTAAACATGTAACATGTTTTTACATATAATTTAACTCCACAGCTATGATCTTTTCATTAATTTCTCCATCGGTCATAAGATTTCCTGATACATTACGTTGTTTTCACAAAGCATGAACAGTATAATCGGCTTAGCAAAAAAAAAATTGTGGCTGACAACACAAGAATGCATTTTAAAGGATTGAAATATACTTTACAGTTGTCATAACTAGGGGTGTTTGAAAATGGTGGTTTTTATTTTACTCAGATGTAAGCCCATTGTGTTCAGTAAAACTTAGGCTCACCTGAAACAAACATCTCTAGTAATAACAAATGCTGCTAAATCGATACCCTTATTTTTCAGTTCAGGAAACTGGCATTTTGCAAATTATTTTCTCCCTTTACAAGAACCATCAAATGGTAATTTTTAATCAGCTCTTCAGATTAAGAATTTGGTTCTTTTAAATTTCAAGCTTCAGTATCTTCATTTAAGTGCTGGTTGTTCAGCAAAATGTGTATGATTCAGGTGACATTTTTTAGTTTGACTTATATTTGGTAAAATATTTTGTTAACTGATCCATCTTTATCTATTGTTAAAATCATCAAATTTGAAGCATCAAATTAAAAAAATTGGTAACGAATGAAAGTAAAAAGATGATTTCAGATTTCCAGTAGCAAATAATTGTGGCTAACCAGAAAACCTGGTACCATATTGCTGCAAAATATATCCAGCTTTGCTCACAATATACAGGTAGAACCTTTTTATCCACAAGGGTTCTGTTCTAGGAACACTCCCAGATGGGAAAACAAAGTATTAAATGAAATCATGCTGTTAATTAGCTTTTGGCCTTTAAAAAAACCTCTCTTACCATGATAACAGGCACTTAGAGCAATTGGTATCCATTAGCTGAGATAAGACTTCTTCCCTGGAGTAAGGCGAAAAATGTAAAACAGAAGTGACTAATCACACTTCCTGGGAGGAGGGAGGAAGTCTTATCTCAGAGCTAATGAGATTTGCTGCAGATCTCTTTGCTGCAGCTGCATTGCCAGGGTAAGAAAAGCTTTTTAAAAATGCTTTTTTAAACAATTAATAGCACATGTTTGTTCAACAAAGAGCCATACTCTTCTGTGGTCCTGCTGAGTCAAATCAGCCAATGGGAAAACCTTGGATGATAAGGCTTCACCTGTACATGTAATGAATCATCCAAATTCATTTGATCTGATCCAGAGATGCATATAAGAAAATCCCTCAAAACAACCGGCAGCCCAGTCCTAACCAGTGCCGATGCAGTGGGGCCAATGTGGCTGCACTGCATCCTATGCTGGAATTGAGCAGGCTGGAGGCTCCCCAGGGTAAGGGGACATCTACTCAGACCTCCACCTGCTAATGTGCCTGTGCATGTCTGAATTGAGTTGGGTCAGGATTTCAGGCCAAGGGAGGAGGATATGGTATAGCATGCACAGCTGTATGCACCGATCCTAACCTCCTCCTGGGACCCAGGCAGCTCATCCCCAATCCTTCCCTGCCTCATTAACCCACTCCTCCACCCTTCCCCCACCCCGTGCTACTCTACTCAGAGCAGCTCTTACCTGTTCTGCCACACTGTCTTTCTTGCATTGGTGCTGGCGGGGATGGCACAGGCCTTTCCACCCACACCCCTATCTTCTGCGCTGTCACGTCGTGCTTCATGGCATGTTTGCCTCAGGTTTGCAGTTCATTGCACCAGTGCAAATAGGATTGGGCTGAAAGTCTATTAGACCAATTTCTGAGCTAAACCTCCATGATGCATTCGCATAGTACATGACATTTATTTATTTGTTTATTTTTATTTGATTTTTACCCCGCCTTTTTGCCCGGAGGCACTCAAGGCGGCATTACAATATAAAATTAACATTAAAAAGCAATTAAAAACAATGTTAAAAACAATACAATAACAAAATTAAAACAGATAACAATTTAAAAAACAACACGCCCAGTGGATCATAAAATCATATCCTAAGTTTCCAACAATGCTTATGATGCTGTATAAATGCTATATGGGTGGCATTTTGGCAATGATAGTAAAAAGCATTTATACCTTCCTTTATGTGCCATTCTGAGTTGATTGCAGGACTGTTGCTGCTAGTTGAGGAACCTCTGTGGCTGATACAGTGGCATTCTGAGGTATTTACTGAGAGTACTTAACTCTTTTCTCAAAAGGAAAATTATGACTCAAGAAGAAGCACAGTGGTGATGCAGGAAACGGGCCGCTTGGCCTAATCCAGCAAGGCTCTTCTCGATCTTATGCTATGATGACTGTTCTGTTCCCCACGGGAGGGCATAATGGGCGGATAATTCAGTTCAGATGTAGGAATATTTTTTCTGTGTACCTCTGACTGGTTGTGGTTGTTACAAGGGTTCTCTTGTATTTTCTTCTCTGCATCTGTCACTTGTTTGCTCTGATCCTGGTTAGGCTGCATGAAAGCAACGTTGATGAAGTGTGTTATTCCTTTGTCTTTTGCAGTTTGTCACAGCTGGGGCAGGTGTCCAGTGCACGATCTTGGGACTTGGACACTGATCTTAACCCAGGTAATTAGGCTTCGATTGGATACCTGAAATAAGGTTACTATTGTGCTGTCATTGTAAAGGCTTGGGTGGTCTGAACCGATGCTGATTAGAAATGTGTGAAACCTGCCTTTTGTTTGTGTGGAAAGATAGCTTTGCTTTTCAATACAACTCTGCTCTTGAGAATTTTTGGAATTATTCCCCTGCAAAAGAAATTGTGCAACCTGCTATTTTTTTTACTACAAATACTTATATGCTGCATTTCAGCCGAAATGTTTGCAAAACAGTTGATATGTATTATAGTGGGGGTGGGGGGTATTTTATATCTGGCATTTCAATTGCATTTTGCCACCTTACCTTGATGCAGGAGCACATATGCAATCTGATCAGAAAAACAAAATAGGATTTGCAAGCATATGGGATGCAAGCTACCCTAGGAGTACTAACTACAGACTCAAAAAATTGGATAGCATCAGGGCTAAGGACGGTTCAGGATAGTTGCTTACACCAGCAAGATTGCAGTATCACTTTCAGAATCAAGCCTGGAAGATTGCCAGAATTTTCCCAATGATGATCCATTCCTAGAGGTGTTTGTTTCTGGTGAGTAAGATAGGATTCCAACCTATGTCTTACTGAACACAATGGGTTTACATCTGAGTAAAATAAATCGTTTTCAAACACCTCTGCCCATCTCTGAATAGAAGAGTCCCTGTTAATACAGGTAAAACAGGATGACCACAATCTAACAGTAAAGAGTAAAAATGCTTAAGCACAGAATGCTTAACTGTGATGGATTGTGTCCTGAATTTTAGTGTGTGAACAAAAGATCTGTGTAGTCATTAGCAGTTTTAAGGAGTTGAAAATTGCTTGTCTTTGGAATTTTTAAGAGGTTACACGATTGATTTCAGTTTTCATGGATCTGCTGGCCTACAATTTAGTGCTGTTTAGAGGAAGGGGACATGAGAAATCAGTGCGGAGATATGGTCTCTTTGGGATGTTGCAAGCCCAACAAATAAAGTTGTGGTCATTTCTAACCCCAAATGTTTCATGGTCTTTCTTTGTTATTTGCTCCTCCAAAGCCCCATTATTTAAGTGTGTGCTATGCAGCTATATAAAGGGGTATCGGGATAAAGATCACTGATACAAATCTCATTTGTTTGTGGATATTATTTTTCAATAATATATTTACAATTTATATTTAAATCTGGGAAAGTTGAGTTTTTCTAGTTATACTCACACATTTTCTACAATTAAGTTCATGCATTAATAGGCTTTATCTTGTAAAATATACCAATATGATAATGTTTTTGAAATAGAACAGACAATTTCTATCAACTTATGGATTCTTGAACATTAATATATCACCTGTGCTAAACAATGGACATGTAAAGAGTTGCAGGTAAGTAGAATGGAAACAGATTTACTGCTTTCCCTTTCATTTGGAAAACAATGAATAAATGGAGATTACAAATCTAGGCTCTGATTCAAAACTGTACAGATGGGACCTTGGTATCTGTTGGAGTTTGATGAGACTCCACACTGATACAAAGAAAAGTGTTAAATAAAAGCAGTTAAACAAAAAACAAAAAAAGTGTCCCTTTAAAATTGCAGTCACAGGAATGCAACAGACACATGACACAATTTTGCAGCAAAGTTTCTAAAAACTACAAAGAGCCAATGGCAAGTAAACTATTTGGCTGAGGTTTGGAACAATATAGGGAGGTGCGAGTGGTGGCGGCGGCAAGAAATAGGGCCTTCTCAGTAGTGGCACCAACTCTATGGAACTCCCTTCCTCTTAATACATTTTTGTTCATGCAAAAGCCTTCTGAGTTCAGCCTTTTTAATAAAATTGGCTTTTACAGGCTTTGTCCTTTGTAGGTGTTGCTGTTGCTTAATTGTAATTATGTTTTATCATTGATTTTTAAGATTGTTTTTAAGCCCAATTTTATTGGCTTTTAGAGCAGAGTACAGTTAGTTTTTAATTGTGATTTTTACTATTTTTTGTACTTGCACTTTTTTGTAAGTTGCCTTGCATCCCCTTGGGGAGGAAGGCAGGGTAAAAATACCATCAAGAAATAAATCTGTTAAGGCCAACAATGCACGGGAGCCAGAAGACCCCACCATATTAATCATCATAGTTTCCCATGAAAAGTCAGCCCTTTGAACACTGCAGGAGGCATCCTAGAGGACCTCCCTGATGCAAAGGATCCCTGTAATACAGGGGTCTCCAAACTTTTTAGGCAAAGGGCCGCATCAAAATTTAAATATAAAATTTAAATAAATAAAATAGAGATGAAACTTAGATGAATGAATGGGCTCAAAGTTCTTGGATTCCCCCAAGCACCAACACATAGCGCAGAAGTATAGCACACACTTTCATGGCCTCCCATTCCCCCACTCCACAAGCAGCTTACTTAAATGTACTGGAGTAAATATCTCAGAATCAGCAGATCACGGGAAACATCCAGAGCATGTTCTGAGGGACAGGGAGGCCTCCCTTCAGTCGCGGATCTAGGGGGGGCCAGGGGGCACGAGCCCTGGGCGCCGCCTTGGGGCCGACTAGGGGGGCGCCAGTGCCCCCCGCAACATTGCGCGGGTAGACCTGGGCTCCAGAGTCTACCTACAGGGAGCCCAGGTCTACCCATTAGAAACAACAGCAGAGCCCAGATCTACCCATTAGGACCAGCCACGGGTAGACCAGTGCTCTGCAGGTCAGAAAGGCATCCGTCCAATTTGCATGGGAGATTAGCATGTGCCTTCCCCCCTCCCAGTTATATAGGCAAATTGGAAGCATTGCATGATGGTCTCTGCTCACATGTGGCTTTTTCAGACACTGACTCAGATTTTTGAAAGCGGAGACACAGGGATTTCAAACTGAAGTCAGCAAACGTTAAGAACCAACTACAAAAAAAAACTAAGGCTAAGCTCACTGTGACCTTAAAAGTTATGATTAAAGATGCCTTGGCACTGGAAAGATGTTTTGAATGGGTGGGCTCCCTGTAGGAAGCCCAGGTCTACCTGCGGCCATTTCTAATGGGTAGACCTGGGCTCCATGGAGACCAGGTCTGCCCGCGGCTGCTTCTGGTGGGTAGACCTGGGCTCCCATGGGGGGCGCACTTCTATTGGGTGCCCCAGGTGCCATTTTGACTAGGTCCGCCCCTGCCTCCCTTACCTCAGAAATCTGGCTAAGGCCTTCAGAGGGTCTAAAAACATCACGTCCAGGGAAAACCAGGCAGTGATTATTTTCTGCCTTCTGAAGGCCGGGGAGACTTCACGCGGCCCTCCACACATAACCAGCGTATAGCTTGGAGGAGGCAGCGCATGCCAGCAAGGTCAGGAGGGCCAGAGGCTCATAGAGGATCAGAGGCTTGCTGAGGGTCGGATACAGGCTCTCTGAAGGCCGCATCTGACCCCCGGGCCGGAATTTGAAGACCCCTGCTGTAATATAATATAACCCATTTCTTCTTTAATCACAGGAAGAGGGAAGAAATAGAAACTTACAGACTCTCTTATTATCTTGGCAGAGATTATAATGGACCTCACAGCTTTTGCCTTTTAGCTTTTTACATTGGTGCATGTAGCTAATTAATACCTTGGTAAGCATAGTATCCAGCAGTAGCATTTGATTTGGGTGTGGCACAGGGCCAAGTCACCCTTCGCATATTTTGTGGGTGTGAGCTCATTTGCATTTCATTGCAACCATGATGCATTGTGTTAACAACATGATTTTTTTCGTAATTTCTCCCTCTTTTGAAATTGCACCCTCTAAAATCTCTCAGAGTGCAAAAACATATAATAGACTATTGGGAAAACTAAACCTATACCGGTAAGTCATGCGAGTCACTGTAAGTAGGAAAGCAGACACTGATGGTCTGCCCAACTGCCTGAGCAGCAGCAGGGATGGGGAAAGGAACACACATGCCCATACAAGCTTGCCCTGCTTTGGGAGCCAGTAAAGTGTATTGCCACACACCTCAGCATCATGATACTATGACATCACGATGTTGGCTACGTCAAGGGGCATGGCTGTGCCCCCCCCCAATGTTGAACTTATGTCGGCACTCTTGATAGCCAGTGTGTTGGTCTAAATGTAGGCTGTATCCAAATGCTGTTGATAGCTTCCTTATGTACAATTGCACCTGAAGCAGCAGGGGGCAGTAAGGCTACATAGATAGTGAAAGGGGGACAAGGTGGCTCTCTGTTCTGTCCTCAGATCATGCATGCTCTTTGGTGATTTAGAGTACTGTTCTGAGGCCTCACTCCTTTCTGCTTTCTCTCTCTCTCTCTCTCTCTCTCTCTCTCTCTCTCTCTCTCTCTCTCTCTCTCTCTCTCCTCCTGACATGTATTTAGACAGACTAGCTGCAAGATCCATCATACTTTCCCTTTAACCCCCACCCCCCCCAAAGTTATCTTTGACTTTTGAAAGCAAGACTCATGCAAAGCGTCCTTTCCTGTGCAATGCACCTTTCCATGCTTTATCTCTGCCAACACCTTGTGGCTCTGTTGGCATAAAAGGCTCCATTTGGTGACACTCATCTTTTGAATCATCACTGCCAGCCTTGTCTCTCTGCAAATAAGTCTACCTGATACTGTGTCGCAAACTGTAACCTGTTAGATTACTGCCACTGAATTATAACCTGCTGGAGTATCTCTGTCTGTTACTCCTTACCATGCTAGCTTTCCTAGTCTTCTAGCCCCCCCCCAATAAATGCCAGGCATGTAAGCCCATGCTTAAGATGTGTGTGACTGTCAGAATTGCTCAAGTGCTTCTTGCTGTTCTGGGGGAACAGGAACATTATGTTCTGTGTCATAATGCCATCTTGGGTGTGTTCTATGGGGCAGTCTTTGGCATAGTGCTGTTCAAGTTGGCAGCCCAATCCTATCCTTCCCTGGCACCAGTGGTACACCGGTGCCGGAATGGCTGCCACTGTATCCTGTGGGGCCAGGGGAGCTACCAGAGGTCTCCTTGGGATACAGGAACATTGGTTTCCTTACCCCATGTCAAGCCCTGGTGGCCCCAATGGGTCTTCCCAGAACTGCACCAGTTCTTGAGCTGGCACAGAACAGAAGAGGCCCGTGTAGGCCTCCCCAGCTCAGGAGTGGGATTGGATCCAGCAGCAGAGTCTGTTACTATCCTGCCCCATCCCAGGCCAATCCTCCCTGCAGGGAGCCATACTGCTTGCCAATACAGTCTTGTATCTTCCCATAACTGAGGCCCAGTGCCGAGGGGCACTGGCCTCATCCTCAGCCCAGCATCCTTACCGCTGGTGCCAGAGTGCCTTATGGCACTTTTGCGACACCTGGCACTGGAATGTTTAGAATTGGGCCCCAAGTATAGCTATTACGATTATGAAACCTTGGTTGGCATACACATTACACACACAACCCAATTGCTCCCTGTTAGGGGTTGTCATCATATCAATCAATCGATCAATCAACGGGTACTTATATACCGCTTTTCAACACGAAGTTCACAAAGCGGTTTACAGGTAAATAGTAATAATAATAAAGTTAAATGGCTCCCTGTCCCAAAGGGCTCACAATCTAAGAAAAAGGCAGACCACCAGCAACAGCCACTAGAAAGACTGTGCAGGGGTGAAGAGGGACAATTACTCTCCCCTGCTAAATATAAGAGGAACACCACTAGAAAAAGTGCCTCTTGCCCAGTTAGCAGGAATGTACATAAATACACTGTGAATGCACAAAACCTCATCCATACTGGCCACATAACCAGCCCCAAACTTCTGCTCAACTAGAAGAAATTTCACAACACTCTCAGTGACCTCGGGGGGGGGGTCATCATTAAGAAGGAAAATGAGTTTTTCTGAGTCTGAAGAGTGTGGTCGGGTATCTAAAGCTGGGGCCCGGGCTTGCACATGTGCACCACAATCAAAGAAAATGTGGGGGAGGGACTCTACAGCACCCAAGTTGCATGGACAGCAATGGTCAGAGAAGGGAATCTTATTGTACCTTCCCTGGGTCACCTGAGAGGGCGTGACATTAAATCTGGCGCATGAGAGTGCCCGTCTTTCCCTAGGATCAGTTAAGAGAGAGATATAAGGGGGAGGGGGATGTGAAAAAACAAAGGAGAGCAAACCTTAGAGGCTGAGGAATGGAGGGTTTGGGACTCGATATCAAGGAGTCTCTGGTTCAACTGCCTAAAAATTTCAGATTCCAGGAGGGTCAATAGGACTTCCAAGGAGAAACTCAATGATTTTACTTTGGCAATAGTTTGATTGCGCCATAAAGGTGTCACCATATAGCCTAAGTAGAGCTTGGTAAACCAAATGCGGAGAAAGCAGGCAATATATTGAAAAGTGAAATGGCCTCATAAGAATGCCCTTTAGCAGTTCTGTTACAGAGAGAATTTTGAATTTTTTAATTCAAAAGAAACTCAAGTTTTAAATTCTTAAAAGTATTGAAATACTGTTCCGGTTGAATGGCATTTTGAAATAATGTTAATGCCTGGTCCCGCTTTCCTGGAGAGGGAACTCCTTCCTGCACCCACCACTTCTTCATGCTATGCTTTTCATCTTGTGAGTTCTAGGTGTTTTATCAAGAGTTTGCTCCTGATTTGGCATCACTGGGTTGGTCGCCGGAAGGTATTTCAGGAGAGACCTGGTAGCCTAGACCCATCATGTTGATCAGTTGTATTTTGTGGACCACTGCCTTTCTTTGCCCCCTTGTTTCCTTACTGTGTAATTTTTGGGAGTGGAGGCAGAACAATTTGTTGGGCCAGAACAAATCTGAGCAGTGCATTATAGATTCACTTCTAGATGCCAGGCCTTGCTGGTTAGAGGTGTGTTTATCTTCATTGGGGAGCTCGGGAGGGGAAAGACACCACCATCAATAGAGTTACTGGCCATGGAAAATATACCAATGTGGGGAGGACAGGCTATTCCAGGGGAAGGAGGGCCCTTCGTAGATTGTCTCTCTTTTCAGCCTTTCCCCTCAACTCTCTGACAACTGGTGGCCTTGGTTAGTAGCTCCCTGTGTCTGAAACCGCTGCTCTTGAATGCCATGTCAGTGAGTAAACTGCTTCATCCAGGATTTAATCCTGGCTGAGAATGCCAATCTGGCATGTATTACAGACACCAATCTGGCATGTATTACAATCCACACTTTCCTGGGAGTAAATCTCATTGAACTCAATGAGACTTACTTCTGAGTAGATATGCCTACAATTGTGCAGTTGGCTGGATGAGGTGGGAAGAATGAATCTTTCCCAGCTTTGTCCACCAGGTTTCCAGGTAGTGTAGCAGACATAACTACAGGGTGAGGGAGCAGGGAATCCATCTCCCTTATCAGGTACCCTATCTGGCAATTCATTGGGTTCTAGTGTCTGTACGCCACACTGGAAGGGGAAGACAGGGTAGGGATTCTGTCAGGTACTGTCTACCTTGCTACCCAACAGCTGCCAACTTGAGCTGAGTGGGTTTATCTCGGATGTCGCATTGGAGCCCCCCCCCCCGGTTGGTACTGGGGGACTTCAATGTGCATGCTGAGGCCCCAGAGGTAGGTGCAGCTCTGGACTTCGTGGCCACTGTGACAACCATGGGCCTGTCACAGAAGATCTCAACCCCAACTCATTAGGCTGGATGCATGTTAGACCTGGTGTTAGACCTGGTGTTTTTGTCCGGACAAATAGAAGGTGATGTGGAGATGTGGAGGAGATTAACAATACTCCATTATCATAGACAGATCACTTCCTGGTTGTTGTGGTCTCTGGTCGCATCCAGGAGGTTCTCTGAGGGTCCTCCCACTGTGGGTAGGTGCCACACTGTGCCCAGGTGCCACACTTTGCACATGGCACCAGAAGCACTTTTCTTGGTGAATGGGGGGCACTGCGGAGAGAGTGTGTGGCCTTGCAGGAATGCCCTGCTACTCCTTGAGCCAGCCCTGATGGGTACCAAACCCGCAGATAGAGACCCACTGTACTGTATATAATGGTATTGTAAGATACATACAGGCAATAAAGCTCATCTTTTCCTTTGCTTCCATACTTTAAGCATCTCCTTCTTGTGTTCATAGGTATTTTCTTGATCTACATTCAATATTGTTAATGATTATGATGGGAACGAATATAGCTGCTTGGACTTTTGTGCAGGAAGTAGATTATGTACTTTTCTAACAAGAGTTGGTTGATTTAATATAGATATAGACCTAGCCACTTAAGAAGGATATATTTGTCTTTAAAACTTTGCAGGCAATTTACTTTTTCAGTGCTTGAATTAACCACATAGTGTCACCCTAGACCACCAAAACCAGTCATGTTTGTATTTGTAGATGCAGTTGTAGATGCACCAGGGTAAGGGCAATGCAGCTCCGAGGTGAGGGAACAAACATTCCCTTACCTTAAGCGGGCCTCCATGACTATTACTCCACTGCAGGATAGATGCAGCACATGCCCCATTGACACCACTATGTCAGTGCTGGGCAGTTGGTTAGGATTGCACCTTTAGTCCTCATCAAGCTTTTCGGTAAGGGAAAATTCCTTTTTTAAAAGGGTTCGGCTACAAGTGACATCCACTGAATCCTAATCTTCCTGGCCTCAATCCCCCAACCAGAGTTTAGCTGGAGTGAAAGCTTATAAGCTCTCAGCTGGTAGGAGGGTTTTTAACACAACAATGGCCTCAGGTAGGTACCTTGTAAATCACTGAGGGAATCACTTGGGGACACAGCTTAGTGCCAGAAGTTGAAGCCTCGGAATGAATTACCAAGAACAACACCACCACCACATTACTGGATTCACATTACAATATTTTCATAATACAATTGTGTCTCTGGAATGAATCACCATTGTGAAGTGAGGGTCCACTGTATTGGAGCACTTAGGGATGCTGATTATGCAACAACACCTTGCAGCCTGATCCTCTGATGCTATTTTCACACATGAGATTTGAAGCAGCTCCTCTTCTAATCACAATTGTTTGCATGGGCCAATCTCTCCAAATGCTAAGTCGAATTTCAAAGTCTTTCCTCCTCTTCATAGTGATCAGGCATGGTACAAGCACAGGCTCCGCATGGCTCACTGCCTGTACGCGCTTGGCCAGGCCCACAGTCCTCAGGCTCTGCTCCCCTGGCATCATCCCAGAGAGACAGGTAGCCAGGCTTGCTCTCCAGCACTGTTGCTTTCTGAGGCACTTGTGCTCGGAGTGCCCCCTCCTGTGTCTTTTACGCTTCTTGTGGGGACTGCCCGAGAGTGAATCCCCTCCTGGAGCTGCTGCTTTGCAAGGCACCTTGTTGAGAACCTCTTGTACAACCACCCAGTGGTGGGATTCAAATAAATTAACAACCGGTTCTGTGACGTCATAGCCAGAGCAAAAAAAAAAACCGAAGCCAGCCAAGGTAAGCGAGTGAGCGGGGCCCAGCCATTTAACAACCGGTTCTATAGAACCTGGGCGAACCCCCTGAATCCCACCACTGCAACCACCCCTTGTGGCTGGTTCTGAGACAGATCAGATGGGGAGGGGGAATTGGGAGTCTCACTGCCCTGTGCCTCTTTCCAGGCAGAGACTGAGAGCGCAATCCTACCTTATGCCGGCCTAGAAAGGCCGGCATAGCAGGGCCATATCCAAAGGCCCATTTGGAGGAGGCGGCAGCAACGTGCAGGACAAGGGGAGGTTTTCCCCTTGCACCCACATAAGCCCCAGTCACCCCTATGGGCCTGCTCAGATCTGCGCCGGCAAAATACTCCGCACGGATCTCCGCACGGGAGTGGCCCGAATAGGGGCCACCATGGCCGGGAACCAGCGTTAGGATATGGCACTATGGCCGTCCTGCATCACAACCGCGTCATAACTGCTGTCTCCGCCCGCTGCACCACCCAATTACACCCCCAGAACGCCCTCGCGGAGGCCCTGTGCTGACTGAGCAACACCAGTGCTTGACTGGCGCATGGCCAGTGCTGCCGATGGTTGTGGCAGTGCCTGAGCGTTGGCACTGCCGCTTGTGCTGGCTGAGCATCATAGCACCGATGTGGACGCACTTCATGGCACATTCACGACAGCATTTGGCCGGTGCAAGAGCATCGCGCCGGCGCTAAGGGGGGTATAAGATTGCTCTGTGAGGGACCTTGTCCTTCAGAAAGGATGCCCCCTTCCACAGGGGTCCTGGCCCCAATTGGTATGCCTACATCACTAGAGCCAGAGAAGTCTTCGGCTGACATGCCGGCCACACTCAACCCAGCCTGCCCAGTCCATTGGAGAGAGGGCAGGAAGGGGAGACTGTCATCAGGGAGTGCAGAACAAGGCCTGCCAGTTTTCTCCATTGCTGCCGTGGTGCTGTAGGCTTTGCTGAGACCCTACCCTGCCTGCCTGCCAGAGGAAGAGCAGGGTGGAAGTGGGGTGCCTGCCACTCACTCTCCTTGTCTCAAGGCAGTGCCTGAGCAGCCCGCTATCAGACACTGCCACCAGATGGCCCGCAGCACGGCCACTCCACTCCCTTGCCACCAGAGCAGCTCAGCCTCCTTCCTAGCCCTTTCTTGAAAAGACGAGGAGGGGGAGAGAGAGAGGACAAAAAGGCAAAAAACAGGAGGAAATGATCCAGCCAAATAGGAAAATGTCTGCGCTCTGAGGAGCTCAGCAGAAAACAACCTGCTTCCAGCAGGGGCAGTGTGGTGGTTGGGTGACCGCCAAGAAGAGGTGGAGACACTTGGCTAACTGATTGTGGCAATCCCAAAGGATGTCCCCCTTCCCAGAACAAGAGTTTATGGTAAGAAACTCTCGTTTTCTCTCCTTCCAACAATTCCAGTTCTTTTAATGCTGTAAATACACAATATGTGCTGTTGATTCCTCTCTTCCATAGAACGGGAGAAAAAAATAATCTAAATGCATAATAATTCAGAATTCCATATTATTCTGCCAATGGTGTATAGTTATTTCAAAGGCGCCGACTCTATCTGAAGAACAGGAGGGGGCCTTTTGTGGCTGTGCCTATATTGCTGAAGGTGACCCAATTTCAGAACTTTTCCTAAGCCCAAAATAACTCCAGGAGCTAAGCCACATTCAAGGTAACAACCATCACAGTAATTTTTTATGACAGCTCAACCTTCTCAACCTTCCCTTTGAACACTGTTTCATTTCCATTTTAAAAATGTATCATCTGTACTGTAAGTTCCACAGCTCTTACTCTGTAAAGATTTGACTTGGCCTGAGTTGAAAATAACGTTTTGTGTTTAATGAGCCCCAGCCAAGTGCTCCCACTTTTTATACTAAGTCCTGCACAGCACATATTCCCTGCAGGTGTGAAGGGGGCCAGAATGCTGCTTTAAAAGACGCACTGGATCAGGACCATCGCAGAGGCCAAGATGAATTTCCCCTGCCCCATCCTACATTTCGGATCCAGATCAGGCTTTCTTACAATTCCTCTTTAAACAGTGACAAATGCAAACACATCGACCCCCATTACATACTGAACACTTGTGGAGGGAGTGCTTCATCCTTCCCAGCAATTGTGAGGAGTACTGGGGCAAAGAGGCCCTTTTAAAAGCCGTGCTTCTCTTATATTTAGCAGGGAGAGAGCAGCTGTCCCTATTCATTACAGCTTAGCATCTGTTTCAATGACTGTTTGTTCCACAACTATCTAGACCAGCAGTCTTCAAAGTCCTACTTGGACTTTGAAGACTCTATAAGTGCTTGAGGAGACGGGAAGGGGGTTGGGGGCAGGACCCAGCAATGCCACAGTGATTGCGGTGACACGGGAATTTACGGGCATGTGCCCAACCAGGGGTGTGTGTGTCCAGGGGGAGTCCAGAAAGGTTGAGGAGGCCCTCTGCCACTTCTGTGGGCCTCCCTGATGCTTAAAATAGCTCTGTTGCAAGATTGGAGCTTACTTACTAAAGGAAGTAGGTAGGGCACATGCCCCTAAATGCCTACGGCACCGTGATAGCAGTGGCACTGCCAGGCAGTGATTTCTGGGGCCACTCCCATTTCCCATTAAGGAAATGGCCCTTTTTTGAGCTCTACGGTGTGTCACAACCCACCATTTGAAGAGCTCTGGTTTAGACTGTGAGCCCTTTTGAAATGGGGAATTATTTATTTGTTTATTTACCTATGTAGACCATTTTTGTGAACCTTTTTGTTGAAAAGCGGTGTGTGTGTGTGTGTGTGTGTGTGTGTGTGTGTGTAATACTTGAAGAACGTGATGGGTGGTGGCTCTTGGCAGCACACTATGGGCATGCTAGGAAAGAGTTTGGGATTTCCTCTCTAGAAACAGCCTGACAGGGATTGCATTTCATCAGCAGTACTGTAAGTCAGTTCAATTTCTGCTGATGTTTCAGCTAATTTGTATTACTGAAGAGCTGTTGATAAGAGAGCCTGAAACTATTGCCTTTGGATTTTCACACCTGTGAAAATACACAATTTTCATTGTGAAATATATATTTTGCCAGCATACCCCGGATTGCCCCTTGGCAAACAGACAGGCAGAAGCGGCATTTCACTAGCTGCAGTGCAAGTCATGACTTTTGCTGCTGCAGTTTTCGCTAACCTGTATTATTGGGACGTAAGGCAGAGCAAGTTTGCCTAATATTGGCCAATTGACACTTAATGCTAAAAGAACCAAATCAAAGAGCGAGAGAAAAGGAGCCGGCGCCCAGTGGTTCAGCGGCCTGCTTGTCAGCCGAAGTCTCTAGGAGAGCAAGAAGTCCAACAACATCGAGGGCAGCTCAGGTGAACTGCTTGCACCCAGCAGAGCAGGGCATGTGATGCAGAGCCTTTCACGGTCCCAGGCAAGAGGGACTGGATGAGCACCTTGCCACCGGTCCCAGCTGTGCAGAGCTGAGCAGGGAAGCGTTTGGGAAAATCCTGGCAACTGTGCAGGACTCCTTTGTGGGTGAGACAGTCTCTCAGGCTGTGAGAATGGCTTGTGCACCGTTATTGAACAAATCATGTTTCCGGGTATGCAAGGATTAGAAGTGAGTAAGTAGATCTAGGTTACAAGCAGCAACCTGCCTTTGTTTGGACAATGCCACTCCATACTGTGGTTGGTGACACTCTTTGCCATGCCATGCCATGCCATTCATTAATAGAATGAATAATAATACAGCTGCAGAATATTGGTTAGTTTGTATTGTGTTGAATGGTAAATAAAAACGCGGACTACATCAGGCTCCGCAACAGCATGAGGCTATTATGCAAGGTCAGTTGATACTTTTTGAAATACTGGCTTTAGTCCCCAAAGCCTCTTGCTTCAGTGTAGGACAGTGTGTACTTAGCAGTAGCATCACAGCCTTGGAAACCAGAAATCACATGATGCACGCGGGTAGCGGAGCATGCTCAGTGAATGAATAAATAAGGCCCATTTTTCTTCCTTTGTTTTACAAGCGCTTTGAAACTTCCTGTTGTCAGCCACAGCTGTGAGGAATGCTTAATTTGCATCGTATCGAGAAGCACAGGACGAAAATTCTGGCAGTGTTTGGTATTGTGACTGCTTAAACCTAGATTAATGCCGAACAAAACAATTCGCACTTCACTGCTGTGGGAAAGTTCAAGCTCCCAGCACGGAGACTTTCCAAAATCTACACGCAGGGAAATTCTTCTGTTAAGAGAGGGGGAAATTAGCCAGATAGAAATCACACAGCAGCAAGCATCCATCTGTCAAAACAGACAGACAAAAGCAGTTTGGTCATGTTGAAACTGCCTTCTGTTAATTGCATCCTATCATTTCCCATTTGTTTAAAAAAGCAGAGAGAGAGAGAAGGAGAAATTTTAAAAGGAAAAATCTACAAACATTTGTATTCCCAGCTTTGCACTTCCAAGTCAGTTCAATGGCCTTTCTTCTTTTCTCTTCCTCCTGTCCCGCCCCCTCACCCTTTTTGGGAGAGCAGCTAATTCTTCTGCTGTAGCGCTGTACACATTTGCATGCAAGTATCTGCCTAGAATTCCTGAGCAGCCCTTCACAGATGCTTGCCATGTTTTGGAGCTTGCAGCCGCAGCTATTCAAGTCCTGACCCACTCCAATTTCCCTGAAGAATAAGATCTCTGGTGGAGTCGTGCTAAATTGAGGTCATCCTATAGATACCATCAATACTGAAGTTTCCCTTTTTCTTAGATTATTTCTGCCATGACCTTGCCCTTGCCTCTTTTTTGACACAGCTCCCAGGACTAAAGCATTTGAAATAATTTATCTAACGAGTCTATAGCTTCAGTTAGAGCAGAATGAATAAGGAAAAAAAACTAAGTTATGATTCCTACTGGATGGAAATCTGTTTTATTAGAGGAGTATATTTCTGCTAATCCTTGTTAAATTTTTTGCTTTTAAAATTTAAAGCTATAAATGTCAAGCGTTCACAATATAAAATTTTATATAGCAGCTAAGTCAACAAAGAAAATAATAGATTAGGGTTTTTTTTGTGTATCTTTCTTACCAGCTCCACTATCCCATGCTCTGTAGTTCAAAGTAGTTGGAGAAGAGACTAAAATATTGTACAGTAATTGTAAAACAATTGAGATCAGGAAAATGATATTATTTTTGCAACACCATTAAGCATTTGCAGAGTATTCCATTCAAAACCATTCAAAACACTTCACGCATAGACATAGACATAGCCCAGGTATCCCGCCACAAAATACAAGTCAACTGTGACTAGCCTACGGGCTAAATCCTGAGCCCATTATCTCTGGTGGTAGGCTCATACCGAAGGCTCTGGGTGTTGTAAATGGGCTGTAGAGCACATTTACTGTACCAAGAGAGCAAGAAGTGCCGGTGCTGAACCTCAGTGCTGTGAGGATAGACAGACAGCGCTCATGCAACACCAGCCAGTGGTGAGTATTCGGTGGGTGGGCAAGTAGGAGGCGGGGAGTGGGCAGAAAGGGGTGGAGGGAGGGGAAGATTGAGCCCGCGAGCGGGATGGGGACAGCGGCAGCCTTTGCCCCCGAATCCTAACCATTCCCCTGAGCTGGGAAATTTGAGATGGGTCTCGTCGGCTCTGCACCCACTCAAACGTGGGCGCAGAGCCAAGGAGACCCATTGATGCTGCAGTGGCATTACTCAGGTTAGGGAGCAAATGCCAAGGACATCCCAGTGGTAGCCTCGGCGGCCACAGGATCCAGCAGTTGCCATTTTAGCACTGCTGGAGCCCTGGGCATCGCCAGCTTCAAAATTGGACTGTCTGACTCAAGCTCTGCTAATTCAATCAGAGTCTTCTTCATTCATAGCTCAATCTCACTGCACTACCCGTTGGCATAAATGAAGTAGAAATGATTACAATAACATCCCAGCACACGCTTTGGGCAAGATGCCATTTATTTAATTCATCACATGTCTTGCAGGCCTTATTCATGCATGGAAGCATTCGAAAAGAACACACAGGAGATAGTGCAGGTGGCACAATGGCCAAGTATTGGCAATGTTATACAGGCAGTTTCATTGCAAAACTGGAAGTGCCCTTTTTTGCTTTTTTCACATGTTTGGGGGCATGGAGAGCCCTGAGGAGGGCTCCCTGACCCCTCCCAAGACCCCCACGTTGGAGGCTGGTAAGTGCAAGCACCCCCTCCCATCCCCAGCAGCAGCACGATCCCAAAATCCTACAAGGGAGTTGGAAGCACTCTGAGTGCTTGCGGGGAAGGGGTTATGGCAGCAAAGCAATCCCCAGGATCACGCTGCTGCTGGGGCTGGGAGGGAGTTTGGGAAGCACTGCTATAGCATAACAGATTCTACTTAAAAAGCTAACAACTGAACATTTTCTGGCCCATTTAGAATCTCATTCTTGAACACAATTCTTAATATCTAATGGAGCCTCTAGAAGGCCTCCATATAGTCTTTAAAGTAATTACACATAGCATGCAACTATTCCATGGAAGATACTTTCTAAATGTCTGCCCAATTTTTGAAGCTGCACATCACAAAATAGTAACTATCAGCATCCTTTCTGGCATGTTAAAATCACATTATTAACTCATTTACAAAGTTGCTGCCTGTGCTGATTTCCAAGCAAATTACATTAACCAACATTATTAACAACTTGCAAAAGCAACCAAGAGGAAAAAGAAAGTGAATTTTTAGTGGTAAACAGAGTATTCTAATAGTAGCTAATATTAACAATGTTTAAGGTGCTAAGACAGATGTTGTAAAAGTACCACTATTGTAATGATGTTTCCAGTGCAATCCTTATGTGTGTTTACTCAGAAATGTCTCATTGTATTCCATGGGGCTAACCCCCAGATAATTGTATGTAGGATTGCAGCTGCAATCATGGTAGTTTACAATATTTATGAAGAATTTCTGTGTGCCTTATCCATAGAATATGACTATTTATGTGTGTGTCCCCCCCACCCTTCCTAGAGAACTCCTAACTTTACAACTGTGAGGTAGATGAAGCTGAGACTTATCCAGGCAACTGATTACATTTCATGGCTAAGTGGGGATTTGAACCTTGGTTTCCCATTTCCAAATCCAGCACCCCCCAATCACTATACTACACCATATCACATTCTTCATTTGCATTATCTTGAATACAGAAGCTAAGTTCATACTGGCAGGTGGGACCACTTAGCTATCTTCATGCCTAATGACTTGAGAACATAAGAAGAGCCTTGCTGGACCAAGTCTCACCTGGTCCAGCATCCCATTTCTCACAGTGACCAACCACGAGGCTCTGGGAAGCCCACAGTCAGGAATGAAGACATGCCACTCTCCTTCTTTTGCCCCCTTGCCACTGGCCTTCTGAGACATACTGTAGGTCTGCCTCATGACAATTTGCCATGGATCATGGAGGACAAGTCTATCCATGGCGAATTGTCAATGTGTCTAAAACCTTCTAAAGCTAGTGGTCATCATCACATCCTGTGCTACTGAACTCCATATGTGTCAGCAAAAATGTATTTCCATTTGTCCCTCCTAAATCTCCCAGCTACCAGTTTCACTGGATGTCCTGTTTCTAGTAATCCATTCAGTATATGAGTTGTCAATAAATGTTTCTATTTGAAAGCTGTACCACAGTGGCAGTGGATCTTCCATAGGCTATGACTTTTCCCTTGATGTTGCCAGTTTCCTGCAGCCTGAAAGTACTTCTGGACCCACAGGTGTCCCTGGATATCCAGGGGGGCTTTTGCCCAGCTTTGGTTGGTGCACCGGCTGCAGCCATACCTGTGTCAGTCGGATCTGGTGATGGTGGTCCATGCCCTAGTGACATCTTGGCTAAACTACTGTAATGCTCTCCATGTGGCTCTCCATGTGATCACTGGGGCTCGGTGTGCAGAATCTGCTATGCAATTGCTTTGGCTGTTCCATTGGTTGCCCATTCCTTTTCGAGCCCAACTCAAGGTGTTGGTGATGACCTATAAAGCCCTATATGGCATTGGACCAGGATACCTCAAGGACCGCCTTCCTCCATACATGTCCCCTGAGGCCATCAGAGAAGGCCCTTCCTAGGATTCCACAGTCATCTGAAGCCAGGGGGATGGCGGCAAGGAGTCGGGCCTTCTCAGTTGTGGCACCACAACTCCGGAACAAGCTGCCAGAAGACCTGAGAGGTGTCTGGTTTCTGGTGGGGTTTAAAGACCTATCTGTTTTGCCTGGCTTTGGGGGAGGGAGGTACTCCTTAGGAACCCCTTTTTAACTTTTATGCTGTTATACTATTTTATTATTTTATGTTGTTCTGTTCTTTTACTGTTGTTTTTTGTTACGTTGTTTTAATGGTTTTAATTGTTTTAACTTCAATATGTTGTTTTAATGGGTTTTCTATGTATACCGCTTTGAGTTTTAGAAAAACGATATAAAAGTAAGTAAAACAATCACCCCATATCAATGACCTGGCACAGGATTCAGATGTAAGGCTATTGCATCTTATACTGGACAAAATGCATTAGCAACCAGACAAATTGTAATACATACTTTCACATTCTGCCAAGAAAAAAGAAATACTTTTACCTCCCATATATAGGGGCAGTCTGAAGTGGTAAAAACAAAATAAAACACACATATACCACCTGTATGACAGTGGGGATTGATAATACAATAAATTACAATTATTTCTTCTAGTACTAGATGTCAATAAAACAATAATGAAGAATATTTATATACCACTTTTCAGCAAAAAGTAGTTCATAAAATGGTTTACATAGCTAAATAAACAAACTGTTCCCAAAGGGCTCTAGAAAAAGATGCAAAGGGGTACCAGTAACAGCCACTGGAAAGGATGCTATGCTGGGATGAAGAGTGACTTTCCCCTGCTAAATATAAAAGGTACCACTTTAAAAAGGTGCCTCTTTGCCCAGTTAGCAGGGATATTAAGCATCTCACCCACAGAAATTGTGAACTGGAATGGAATGCTTCTCCCTTCCCCTGCATCAGCTGAGGCTACCAAGTTCAGCCAACCCAGGCATACTTGTTTGCAGGAAGCAGCACATTTCAACTGTTGTGCAACAATTGCCATTGCTATTTCAACTGATCTGTGCAACAGTTTCTGGGCAAGGAAGCTGGTCTTTGCCATGGAACCAAAAGGCTTGGGCCCCTGGAGTACCTAAGGGATCTGGCACCTTGGGGCACCACATTTTTAAACACCCGCCTGGGGTGTTAACAACCCCCATGAGCCAGGTGCCCAGGACCCCCTTCTGGGAGGGGGTTGTGAAAACTGGAGGTGCCTTTCTCTGGCAGGCCTTCTGAGGCTCAGGATCTGCTTCCAGGGGTGCAGGTTGGCACACACCTTCAAGACATGGCACCCTGGGCAATGTACCTTGCTCAGGCAATTACATGAGCCTTGCTCCAAGTGCTTCCACTCAGGATAAGTAACACTGTCAGTCATTGCTGCAAAGCAAGCAACAAGACTCAGTAGCAGTTGGGTTCAGGATACCACCCAGATGATGTATGAATCGGAGGGATGCGGGATGCAGGGGCATCTGCAAAATGCTCCATATAAATGTTTAGCTATGCCATGATAATCAGCAAAGTTTGATTTCCAATGGGAGTAATATAATTTTGATGGAACTGTACTATCATCCCGCCGGAGCAACCGACACAAACAGCTGGACTCCCTATGTGCCTGCCAGAGACAGACTCAGAGCATATCAGGGCAGGTAAGGTGCCAGTGGTGGGAACAGGAGATGGCATTCTTTAAAAAAAAAATTCTATGTCATACACAGCTTTCACCCATGATACCAGGCGGTTGCTTGGAAACAAAAGATAAAAATGTCCTGTGAAATGTTGTGCATGTGAGCAAGTACAAGGGGACTTGTCAGATCTAGGCCAGGCCACAGATAGGTAAACTAGACAGAAAACAAAAAGGAGGAAAACAAAAAGCTTTCTAAAAAAAGAATTATGTGCATGTGCTAACAGTCAACTCACCTGTGAGCCATGTAGCTGAGTGGTCAGATCTCATCTCTGGGCCCAACCCAGGGGACCCTGGCTTGTCGTTCTAGCGTACAGAAGTCTAAGGGCGTAATCCTAACCTGAAGTTTGGCTGGTATGTTTGGTAAAGTATGTTTGGACCACTTGGAGTCAGCGAGGCCAGCACACAGATGTGTGCCATCCACCCTGACTCCGAGAGTGGGCCAAATGCGCCTTTTTGCCAGCCAAACTTTGCTGGCCTAACTCCAGGTTAGGAATGCATGCTAAGGCTCTTACCAGATGTGGTTATTCCATGTCAAAATGCATCTCTGACAAAATGCACCCATGTGGGGCTTGGAATGCTCAGTCCAATCTGGAGGGGGGCGGTTGTCAGGTAAAAGCCGTGCTAGTCCCTCCTCCATCACTGCCAATCATCCTTTAGCAGACTGCCAGCATCCCCATTCATGATGCCAAGTCCCCTGTTATATCATTCCAAGGGGAAAAAGTAGCTGAGGCAATCCCAGGAGATATGACTTCATCCAGGCGTGTGACCTAATGGCTCCAGCCTGTGTTTGCTGACAGGTGCAATTTAATGAATTGTGCCTCAGCACCTCTCCCAAAGATTACACCAAGGCTAGTCAAGCAAATGGCCTGCAGATCACATGTGGCCCACAAGGCTCTTTTTGACCCCACCGCAGCCAACATGCACCTCCTCCTCCCACTTCTGCAGCTTTTCTATCTCCCTGCCGTGCCATTACACAGTCTCCTTTGGACAAGGCAAAGCAGGAATGGCATAGCAAGGAGATAGAAAAGCCCCTCCGCACCCACCGCCAGCTGGGGTCAGGTTTCATCAACACCAGTGGAAAGACATCCTCATTTATGATGGTATGAGCATCGTAAGATACTAGTTGCCCTATGTGGAAACTACTGGTACTCATGTAAACTGTGGTTTAGCTATTTGGCAGGATGTAATGTTTTCTGGGTAACTTAGGGTGCACTCCTAACTTGGAGTTAGGCTGGCACAAGGGCCACCGTAAAGCACGTTTGGATCACTCAGAGTCTGGGGGAATGGCCCACGTCTGCGTGCTGGCCTCTATGTCTCTGAAAGTGGTCCAAACTTACTTTACGGTGTCCCTTGTGCCTGCCAAACTTTGCTGGCCTAACTGTGCCATCCTAACTTCAGGTTAGGATTATGCTCTTAATGTTTCCAAACTCTTCTGGCATCAGAAAAGACTTTTAAGGGTTTTTCCCCCTCTAAAGAAACTAGCCAGTTCCTCTCTCTCTGTAAAAGTGTATTGTTTAAGCATTCTGTTCTTTCAAACTCTTAGAAATCGCTTCCTACAAAGACTTTTTCTGGTTCTTAATTCAGTTGGAAAGAATGGTTTCTGTTAAGCACATCAACAAATACCGGGGAAGAACAAATTAGAATAGTAGGGGAAGGAGAATGTTGTGCAACAACCCCAAATGGATTGGCTCCTAGGCTTGCTCCCGGAATACTTATCTGTAGTATTTATTTATCTTGTCTACTTCTGTGTGTTTAATGGTGATAAAAACAAAGTTTTTACTGCACTATTTTATAAAGATAATGTAAATATGTCAGGTATCTATGATACTCAAATAAAGGTAATTCAGTTGTCATCTATTCTGCATTTAAAGGAGCATTATGCTGCTATTATTCTTTTTATATGCATTCACCTCCTCTTTCTGCAAATGCTTGGTGAATATTGTAGAACACCCGATTTCTTAAGGAGTATCTGAAGATATCATAATCATTTTTATAATGTTTTAATAGACACATTCCTCTTTCATAGTTTTTCGAAGTCATTGGGGATGACTGAATTTTTGAAATCCTTTCTACAAGTCCTTTCTACGCCGGCCTCCAGCCTCCTTGAGCCAATGCTGCTGCTAGCGCCGGCCCAACGGCACCAGGGCGGACATACGTGTGCTGGTCAGTGCTCTCGCGTCAGCGCTGGTGCCATTGGCAGACACAGGCGGCTAGCATCGGCCCAAGGGTGCAGGTAGGATTGCGCCCTGAGTCTAATTGGACCTGCACCACTTATTTCACTGGCTCAAGTCTGCACGGACCTGGGTCGGAGGATCGAGGCTGGGAAGGGAGGCAGGATATTAGCAGTGCCCCTGCCACCAATACTGCCCCCTTCTGGTCTCAATCTGCCCTCCTCCCTCCCACCCCTTCTGGCCATTGGTGCATGGACTCACTGGCCACTCGCTGCTTCTGGCAGTTCTGCATGGTTTGTCACATTTTGTGACAGCCATAAAGGGCTTTATGCCATTGGACCCCTATTAGGATTGGATCATAATTTTTTTTCATACAATACATTCCATACACAGCCAAATGTAAAATGTCAGTGGTGTCATCCAAATGATTTAGGAACAGGTACTCACTTTTGATTGGCACTTGTCGGAGTCCGCCCACCGGAAGTGACGTCATAACCCGGAAGTGATGTTGTGGCAGGAAGCGCCAGGCCAACCGGCAAGGAGCAGGAGGAGGCGGAATGGGCGCCCATCAGGCCGCGCGACCACGTGGGCGCCCGACCGAGCGCCGGGCCGGCCGGCAAGGAGCAGGAGAGGGAAAGGGCGACCAAAAAAAGACCGCGTGGGGGCTGGGGGGAGGCTGCAGGAGGAACCGGGACGCTGGATCTGCACGGCTGGAGGGAGCGGGAGCCCCAGGCAGCCTACCTTCTCACGCTTGCTGCCTTATTCCCGGGTCTCCCTCGCTGCTGCTGCTGCTGCTGCCGCCGCTGCTGCCGCCTCCGGTCCTCTCCCGCTGCTGCGGCCGCCACCACCACGCTGCCTTCCTGCCTGCCTGCCTCCTCACA
The DNA here is from genome assembly GCA_029204185.1 of Lerista edwardsae. Lineage (NCBI taxonomy): Eukaryota > Metazoa > Chordata > Lepidosauria > Squamata > Scincidae > Lerista > Lerista edwardsae. The sequence continues at coordinate 35,529,937 of JAJKFI010000004.1, read as the reverse complement.
GAAAGTGCAGGCAATGGCTGCGGGCGTGCAGTACGCATGCTCAGCTGCTGAGCCAACCAGCCGACGGGGCCAGCTTTGAGTGGGCGGGGCCAGCTCAACTTCTAGGAACCGGTACTCACGTAGTGGTGCGTAGTGGGTGCATGACATCACTGGTCAGAGAGTAGAGTTCTATCGTAGCATTCTCCCTTGTTTGCTTTGTGCAGGGAACTTTTTTTTTTTTAATGAAGGCACATTTAGTCATGTCAGTCCTCATGAAGTGATAGCTGTGATCTGAAATGGCACAAGCCAGACAAACTTTTACCACCACAGTAAGAAGTAGAGCTTAATCTAAGAATAAGGGTACAATCCTAACCAACTTTCCAGCACCGGGGTAAAGGCAATGCAACTCCAAGGTAAGGGAACACATATTCGCTTACCTTGAGCATGCCTCCATGACTACTACTAATGCAGAACATGTCCCCATTTCCACAGCTATGTCAGTGCTCGAAAGTTGGTTAGGACTGGGCCCCAAATTATCTTCATATGTATACTGCAAACATTGCCACTGAACTGGCATGAATCTGACCATTTCTCCACCCAGGTCAGTATTGTCTATCCTCAATGGCAGTGGTCTTCCCCAGTCTTATCTGCAGATGCTAGCAACATAAACTGGAACCTTCTGTATGCAAAATATGCATTCCCCCTCTAAACATTGTCTGGATGAAGAAACCGCAGCCTCCCGCGCATAGAAACAGCTCTGTGTGTCCACAGGGTCTTTCCTAGCCCTAGCTAGGCATCCTTGATGTAGGCATCCTTAACAGGTGCAATGGACTCAAAGCAATCTAGCTATTTATGTTCATAAAATTGATCCCATCTGTATGTCAATGCTAATATTCAAGTCAGCACAAATATTGGAAGTACAAAGTCTAAGAAGGATAAAAAAATCCAGTCTACAATAAAACTACAGCTGAGGTGCTTTGATACAATGCAAGCTGACAATCAAACCACAGTCAACCCAAATGTGGGAGCCAAATGTGAGACTTTGAATGCATGCTTTGGACTGCATGATTTTTCCTTTGATTTTCAAACAAACAAACAAACAAACAAACAAACAAACAAACAAACAAACAAACAAACATGGAGAGTGTGCAAATTGCAGCAAAAATATAACAAGCAGGAGGAGGGCTTTAATACATTCCCTCCTATGTTCCAGTCCCCATTCTGTGCCTCCCGCCATGCACTGTTTAAATCTTTGACAATTCCCAGATTAAAATATGTCACTGAGGCTGGACTTACCCAACTCAGATTGCAGCCTGCCCAGTAGACACAGGGCAATTGCCGGCCAGAAGACGCTGGAAAGGCCTCACTGGGGCAGAGCACCAGCCTTCGGTCCATGGCTGCCTACCCATGCAGTGAGTATCTGGAGGAGGCTTCCAGTCCTGTAGAAGAGGAGGCATAGGACCGAGAAGGTGACTAGGCTGGGTGGGTGGAACCAGGAAGAAGGAGCCAACCAAGGCCAAGGGAATGCAAGGATTGGGCCAGGGATGAGAAGGGGCTGGCTGAGGGCTGGAAGTTGGCTGGAAGAGAGACTCCCTGAACCCGTGAGGCTGGAGAAGGCCCTGAAGCGGAGGACAGATCAATCTGATCCTTGCTTCTGCTCTAGGCCCAGGGGAGAAAGACACCCCAGAGGCAGCAAGCTAGGTGGTGTGGCTCTAGAAGCTCTACATACTGTAGGCTACTGCCCCTATACAGGCAGGGACCCCAGGGATGGGCAGGAGCCCAAGACCCCCTTCTTTGGGCCCCTGACAATCACCAGAGGTCTCCTCAAGGAAAGTCCCTGTTGGCCAAATGGGTTAATTCTAGGGTTACCAAATACAAACTGGGACAGTGTGCCTGTACCTTTAACCATTACATAGCAGAGGGAATTTAGGCAGGTGTAGCTCATCATGAAGGGGTTTCAAAAGCTGCACCTGCCAAAATTCCCTCTCCTATATAATGGTTAAAGGTATAGGTATTCTGTCCCAGTTTGTATCTGGAACCCTAGTTAATTCAGATCCGCACCAGCAATATTGCTGACACAAGCCTGTAAAGGAGCATCAAGCCTGGGAAGGAGATACGGATTCGGTGAACATCTACCTCCTTCCCACCCCCTACACGATCTTACTTGGCTCAGTGGGTATCCAAGATCCACTGGTGTGTGGAGCTGGCTTGTGGCAGTTGTCAGCCTGTGCAGTCCAGCCTGATGCCTTTTGCAACAGCCAGAAAGCAACTGGTGCCACTGGAACGCCCATTCTTTGCTGAAGCAACTTTCTATGTTGAGGAAGGGGCAGAAGAGTCTGCTCACTCTACATGTCTTTAGAGTGGTTTTTACACACGCTTACCGACAATTTAGTGGACATCGTCTTAGTATGATGTTAAACAAGAGTTAAATAATTAATAGTCTTCCTTGAATGTCTGATGTGTGAAAGTTTTCTCATCCTATTGTAGAGAGCTGAGACTTTGCTTTATGAGAAATTCATAATCTCAGCCGGAGATTGCAGTCACTTTGACTTGTATTGGGCATGGTACAACAACCACTATCTTATTTGGGTTGGTAACAGCTCTCTTGCATATGGTTGTATGCAAGTGACAGCCCTATCCTATCTGGCACAAATAGAGTCCTGCAATGGAAAATGCAGAAGATTACCCTGAGGAGACAGGGAATGGTATGAGCAGTGGCCCCTTGTCCATGTCAGCCAGGAATTACAGGGTTAACCCCAGAGCCTTTGCCTGCAGCTAGTTCACAGCTGCAGCCAATTGGTAATAACAAGGGCCCTGGGGATAAAAGTAGCTCCTGGGAAGAGCAGTGGTGTGGGTGTAGAGACATGGAAAGAGGATTGTTGGGAGAAAAGAGTGGAAGGAGGAGTTTGAAAAGTGTGGCAGATGGATACTCGAGGCTGCTGGGACTGTGGTTATGGATGGAACTAAAGTTGCTACTGGAGACTGTGGAGAATTAGTGTGTGGCTGCCATGCCCCTGGAGCCACCAACTGGAGGACGGTGGAGGACCTGTGTGGCTGAGCAGGCAAGCTGACTGCATTTTGCCTTCACATGGGTGGTGGGGTTTAGTGGTGCCTTGTGTAAGACTAGGGTGGTTCTGGATGATAGAAGGGAAGCTAATTAGTCTGTAGACATAAGACTGCAGAAAGGGAATTTGGCACAAGTCCTGCCTGCTCAATGATGGTTTCACTGGTGGAAAAACTCTTCCACCAGCAAATGCAAACTAAACACCAATGCAATGGATGGAGCCAAAATGCTGTGCCCCTGCAAATGGAGCATAGATGGGGTGCCAGTGCATCCTCTGCAGTGCTGGGGCACTCCATGGGAGTGTCAGAGGTGTGTTGTGGAAGAGGTGCTGCCCCACAGGGCCCGTTCTGGACTGGCTGGATGGGCCACTGCTCTGCTGCACTGGCTGAGCTCTGGCCTTCACTACCTAGGTTCTAGCCCAGGTGCTGGGGGGGGGCAGCCCTGGTGCCAGTGACAGAGCTGGTGCAGACTGATCTGCCAGCTGACTGGGCAGCCCAGATAGCTGTGGGGGGTGGCAGCAGTCCTTCCAGTTCGTGAGTCAGTGGAAGTTCCTCCCCCACGGTGTGGCATGCTTGTGGGCCATATCCTGCTGTGCAGCTGGCTGTCAGTGTGGTTGCCCTGTGGGGCTACATTGAGCATGCATGCATTGAAGGCAGGCAGTTCTGGCTCTAGGCAGCTGATGCAGGAGGCACAGGCCAGGCCCAGCTGGTGCAGAACCTGGGAACAGTCATGCAGCAACAGGATGACATTCTTGTGGCCAAGGCACGATAGGATTGGACCACAGTGGATGTTGTCGCTCTGATCTGAGAACAAAGCCAGCTCTTGGGGGAACAGAAGCAGCTCCTGGGCAACATATCTGGGATGCTGCCTAAGAGTACAGAGCAGGGCAGTGGCCATGGGCACTGCCATCAGCAATGATGCCCTAGTGGTGGGGCTGGTGCCCAATGACTATTTCCATGGGCCCACAACTGAAAGACTGGCAGGTAGGTTTTCCATGTCTCTCCCCACTCCATATTCCACGTGCAGTCTCACCATGGGCATGGCGTGGCAATGCTTGCTGTAGCTGGCTTGGTTGTATACCTGAGCATAGGCAGCTGCCTGAGCATAGGTACCATGCATGACTGCCCTGTGCCAGCAAGCAGCTAGTGCACAGGGTGGTTGCACGTGCATCTGGATGGGCCACCTTGTGACCCATCTGATTGGATGACGTGTTTGCATATGTGAAACATTGGAGAAGTGTTTCTGATAATGTGGAACTGTATTTTGGTTGTCCTCTGGCAGTGTATGATGTTTGTCAAGCAAATGTGACTGAACTGCTAGGGTCATGCAGCTTGGACACCAACCACTACGCACACCCCGCTCCGTTGCTATGCCAACATTGCTTTTTCCATTGTCCCCTGGGCTTGTTGGGTCTTCACTTTTGTTCTATGTGCTGGTGGCCATCTCTTGCTGTTTCTGCATAGGATGTTACAGCAGCGCATGCAAAATCGCCACTGACTGAGTCCTGAGTGCTCCATCAGCAAGGTAATTCCTTTGAAAGTCAGCTAAAAATTCAGCATACGTGAGAAATTAGTACCAAATATTTTTCATCTTACATTTAAAGGTAGAAACAAGAAATTTCAACAGAGTGTACCTTTTCCTGAAATACACATGGAACTTTTTAAAGACCCAGAGCATAATCCTAACCTGGAGTTAGGCTGGCACAGTTAGGCCAGCACAAGGGACACTGTCAAATATGTTTGGACCACTCTTGGAGTCAGAGAGGCCAGCATATAGACGGGCTATCCTCCCTGACTCTGAGAGCACAATCCTAAACTGGAGTTAGGCCGGCATAAGCTAAGCCAGCAAAGTTTGGCCAGCACAAGGGCCACCATAAAGTGTTTTTGGACCACTCTTGGAGTCAGGGAGGTTGGCTCACATCTGTGTGCTGGACTCTCTGACTCCGAGAGTGGTCCAAACATGCTTTACGGTGGCCCTTGTGCTGGCCAAACTTTGCTGGCCTTACTGTGCCGGCCTAACTCCAGGTTAGGATTGCGCCCCTAGTTAGTGTCACTGTTTTCCCCTGGTGGCAGCAACTGCTGCAGTGCCATTTTTGGTTTAATTTTGCTGCTTCTTCCTTGCTTGATTAGGTCTGATAGGAATTATACTGTGCAACGAGGGATGAAGTTATGACTAGGATGGCATTACTATGCTCTGTGGACAATCAGCTTTGGCTATGGGATGATGTTGCTAAGTAAGTGTGGGGCCACTGATAGTGAGGGCCCTTTTTAACCCTTTTGCCTGGGGCACTAAATAATTCCTAAAAAGGAAAGTCCTTTTTGGTATGGCTGAAAATGCTCATGAAAATGCATTGAAGAATCTCATGGAAAAACTGAATTTTCAGTTATTTGCTATTAAGATGTTTTGTTTTATGCATGAAGCATTTTGGGCTCATGCAGGTAAAGGGGACTGTATGCACACCAAATTTGTTACAATTTATGAGCAGTAGGAAATGAAAATCTGTGACCACATACTTAAATGTATGCTGTATTTAACATAAAGCACCAATAGAACACAATCCCAATCTTCTAGGTTGCGTTCCTAAAAAAAAATGCCATAAACCAAAGAGAATCCTGTTTGCTTGGGAATCCAGCAGGAATTGTACACGTTGGGCAATGAGTACTGTCTGTACTAAAGTTCAGCACACAAAGCTGCATGCATAGCAATGTGCCTGCCCAAAAAGTGTTTAAGGAATATTAATGACTTTTGGGTTAGTTTTATAGCTCAGATCACACAGTCCCATTTAGCTCCACCACAACATGTTGGTTTCTATTTTTATAACACATTCCCATTGCTCAGCTGATCTCATGGCATCTTTGGTGGTCCAGTTTTTCTGTCTGGCTTATATTACCTTCCTGGTGAGTCAGAAAGGTCAAACAGTTAATGAACTTTTTTGGGGAGGGGGGATATCCAGTCTTTTTCTAACTAGATACTCAGCTCTGACAACATAAGCTTGCTGTGCCAAGCACCTATTCTCTTGCCATCTCTTTCCTGCTGAGAAACCCTTTTTCGAGATAATAAAGTGAGCACTCAAGTGTAGAAAGGGAAGAAAAGCTGGAGTATAAAAAAGCCTATCACAAGGGTGGAGAAAGTGTTAAGCACCAGCATGTTGCTAGCCATTTCTACTGCAGTTACCACCCTTCTATTCCACCTCTTAGTATCTCAGTGAACTGTTTTGAAGGAGAAACAGAAGGGATGTGTTCTGTTTCTACAGCTGTTAAAGAATAGTAATGTTAGACATATAATTGCAACAAAGTATTTTCATAAAAGTGGACTTTTCCATAATGATCGTGCAGTGGCAACATGAACCCAAGGGTTCTAAAAACTAGGAAAGTGCAGGATTTTATATGACTTTTTCAAAATGAAAGCATTAAAAACTCACCCAGCATAAGAATAGTACCCTTGTTTTCTTCAAAGGGCAAGGGAATGCATGTTTTGAAAGTATATGTATTAGTAAATCAACCTGTTTACTTTTGTTTTATGAAAATAGGAGACAGAACATCAAACCTAGAAATGCCTACTGTGACAGGCAGTTTTCTCCAAGCCCTTAGAGGTCTTTCTCACTATCTAAGAGATCCTCTTAATGGAAAACTGACCCTGAGGAGATCCTGGGGACTGATCATGAGACAATATGTATGCATCATGTATGAAAACCATGTGTTCCACCATTATGTTTCATGGCCCACGTCTAATGCAAAGTTAGAATTATCTGGGCTGTGGTAGAATAGATTTATTTTCATCCAACATTTCGCCCAATCAGAGAGCAGCCAGCATTCCATCAGCCTGTGTCAGGATTTTTGGGCTTAGATACTGACAGTTACACTTGGTAGTTTGGTAAGGCTACTGGTGTATCTCCACCCTTTGTCCAAACGCTCGAGGAATTCTGAGCTAGAACCCATTTCTGTCACATCTACTTTTCAATGTGTAGAGAATGTTTTATGTGGAGGAATTTTGGGTTTCCCAGCATGTCCAAACAGGACTGGGAAAGACCACTGTCCATCAGTGTAGACCAGTGGTTCCTAACCTGGGGGTCGTGAGCTCATTTTCACGGATTAATGGAGACCCCATTTACTACTGTAGATGCGTTTGCACAACATTAAAAAAGTTGAATTTTTGCAACATTTTCAGAGAACCTCCAAATAGAGAAATATGTTTTTGAGAAAATTTCAATGTATTTCCATATACCTAAAAACAACTGTTGCCTATAGTAGTCTACATAATGTTTTTATAGGCACAATTATTTCACTTCCTGCTTAATGGCATTGCTTCTATTCTTAGGGGGGCTTTGACAATACCTAAAACGTTATTCCCAGTGCTAAAAAGGTTGGGAACCAATGGCCAAGTCAGTTTCTCAAACTGTCGGTTGGGACCCACTTGGTTGGCATGACTTGCTGTCAGGTGGGTCCTGGAAAGCTGGGAGAAGACGCTATGGAAGCTGCAGACCTTACTCTTGCTGTATTCCTTTTGTGAGTGTTAACAGTTGGAATTTTCAAATGAGGGCTTTTTAATTTTGTTTTTATTTCATTGCTTTTAAATAATATTTTATCTGAATCTTGCATTCTGTCAGGGATGTTTCACGGTTGTGCAGTTGCTGCAGTCCAAGAATGCCAGTTTGAATTCCAGGAGCGTCATTTTATTATGTCGCAATGAGGGTACTTCCTGCTGGATGATGTCCTTCTGGCTATGACATCACTTTCAGGTTAATAACATCACTTTTGGTGGGCCCTGACATGAGTGCCATTCTAAAAAGTGTGTCTGGTCTAAAATGTTTGAGAATCGCTGGGGTAGACAATACTGGCCAGATGACAAATGGTTGAATTCATTTATGATAGTTCTATACACCTACTCAGTGGTCATGTTTGCATTCTACACATCTGTAGGTAATTTATTCTTAGGCTAAGCTCTACTTCTGGATGTGGCTGTAAAATTGTATCCGGGATGTGCTAGTTCAGAGGATGTGCTAGCCCTCACTTCATGAGAATTGATGCGACTGAATTCTCTTTCATAAAAGCCAGTTCTCTGCACATAGAACAAGTGTGTCAGAGAGAATGCTAGGATAGATCCCTGCTCTCTCACATTTACTTTTGTCAATGGACCATTTTATGCAAAGAAACATTTAATCATACTAAACTCCTACATGCCATGCGACCTGTTTCAGCTCCAACACAGAACATGGCACTTATATGTTTCATGGGCAGAAGATTTAGTCGAGAGGGTTAATGCCTCCGTTTGCCTGAAGATAAGAGCTGAAGATCTGAAGGTCGCCAGTTCGGGACAGCCGGAAGTCTCTGTGAGCAGCAGACCTCGTTAATTGCGACTGATTAACAGCTGAGCTTCGGCTGCCTTGTGTGAGGGGGAGTTGTGCCGAAGTTCAGCCGCTTCTCTGGTGGGAGCAGGGAAGCCGCTTATCAGCCAGCAAGAAGACAAATGGGTGGCCAGAAAGAAGGACTAAATCCAGAAAGATACATCTGTATGTGTGCAGTTCTTGAAAGATAGAACATTTCTGTATAAATTGTAAAAACCTTCGGGTTTCTGAATAAAGTCTGCCTATGTAAACCGCCATGAGTTATAGTCATCAGAGAAATCTGGTGACCTAAGAAAGGCGGTATATAAATCTTATTATTATTATTATTATTATTATTATTATTATTATTATTATTATTATTTATTATTATTATTATTATTATTATTTAGTTCTCACCTTTGTTAATTTGGTCTATTCTGCAGTATTTCTCAAATCTAGTTATCCACTACCTTCTTGGTATTTCATTCATTCAATAAACTTTTGCTAATGTCAACATGTGCCACAATTAAAAAAGGTTTCTAATTTATCTCTAAAACACAATTTTCTAATTGTCTTGTTGACAAAGACTAGCATGGGTACTCTAGACATGAGCATTCCCTACATATAATTCAGCAACAGGAAACATAAACAAGGATTTCCTACTCCTCTTTGGCATTTCATCATCTCAGTGCAGACGCAAGCAGAGATAAGGCTTCACTTCCCCTATCACTTTCCCTCAACTTTATAGGGTTGTTATTTCTTGTGGATAAAAGAATGATGTTAGTGAATCCTTATTCTAACCATTGAAATGGTGGCTGAAGAGTGTTCCAAGGGTGGAGACTTTTAAATCTCAGGCTGGCACTTCAGTTCATTTAATTAGAAATTGGCATGGCATGTGGATTCCACAGTTGTCTGATTCACCGCCCTTAAGCTCTGCTTCTTTTCTAGCAAAACTGATCAATTCCTCAGTCCATTTCATCAGATGCTTAAATGTTATTGTCAAATGACAGAGAAGTTTGTGTTGTGTGTGTGTATAATTTGCGTGTGTGCATGGGGAAATAGAAAAATTGGTTACAAGAGGAATCAAAGGATAATGGTGATGGAGACTTCCTCTTCTATGGCAATGACATCACCTCTTTCATCCTACAGCTGTATAACTTGTTTCCTCTATTCCCATATTTGTGTGCGCACATAGTACATGACAGCTTATCCTAACATAAATTTATTAGTCTTAAGGTGCTACAAAACTCTTGGTATCATTAGAGTGCTAAAAATGGCTTTTTCAATAAATTTAATGCCATAGGTTAGAATGGGCATCTGTTTTATTATAAAATCAAGGTTACTTTATGGAGATTACATTGTAGACAAATGGACGGTTTTATGCAGCACACGTGTTTGTAGATATTTCAGATCTATAAATGTTCTTTTTGCATTTACAGAAAGTGTTATCATGTCTTCCCAACAGATGGCAGTGTTAAGGCTTATTCTGCTATTCAACCGTATCTTTCTATAGAAATCTCAATATTAATTTTGTGTTTGCGGAACTTCTGTCCAAGATTAAACACAGAAAGAAAGGGAAGTCATTTCAGTGGGTGAGAGCACAATACTAGACAAATATTCCAATTATTGCAGAGAAAAAATATTTGTGTGATAAAGCAAGTTTGATGCTATTATAATATATTAAGACATGTTAGATGGTGTCAGAAACATGGAGAACAGATTATTATGATTATATATTATGATTATATACTTGACAAGTCTGAAATAAATGCATTTATAATTTGGCTTTATTTCTTCGACTCAAATAGTAATTTATCACAACAGAACAGGTGCTTGGCTAAGGTAGCCATTTACATTAAAACTTACGCTTTGTGAAATTATTTTGTTGGCTGAATTATTGGATACCATTTGCATGTTTTTCTGCTCCAGAATATCCACATGTTAATGGTAGGATTTCTGCTGTAATACTTCTTTCTTGGTGCAGTACCCAATGTATGAATTCGTCGACTCAATAGCTCTGTTTCTTCTTGCCCTTGTCCACATTGGTTCCCCCCCTTTCTCATCCTTGTCCATTACAATGACCATACAAATGTCTGGAACTGTGCCTTTAGAAAACACTGGATGCTTACTCAAACGTCTGATGGAACTGATGAAAGGCTGATGGATCTCCAGCATAGATGTGATTGGATCTAAGAACACAAAGACTCCATATCACCTCCCACCCAAGGACACTGCTTTTATAGCTCTGATGTTGAGGAGGTGTTTGAGAGTTGACATCATTAGCTCGTGCCAAGTAGTTCCCCCTTGTCGGCGCTGGTGCCATTGGACCAATGCTAGCAGTGTTGGCCCAAGGGTGCTGGCCCAAGGTCATGCCAGTCGTATGCCAGTCAAACTCAGTTGGCACAAGATCAGTTCTGGGTGGAGGGAGGGCAGGCGGAAGCAAGGAACTGGGCAGAGGGTGAGAAGCCAGGAGGTGTGCCGGCCCAGGGAGGGGGCAGAGTTGGGATATAGCCGGTAGGCCACATCCAAGCCTCTGTCCCCAGGCTGCGCAGCCCCAATTTAGGCCGCATGGCGTCTTTGGCTCTGCACCATCTAAATAGCAAGTGCAGATCTGAGGAACCTATAGGCAGTGGTGGGATTCAGGGGGTTCGCCCAGGTTCTATAGAACCGGTTGTTAAATGGCCGGGCCCCGCCCACTCGCTTACCTTGGCTGGCTTCGGGTTTTTTTTGGCTCTGGCTATGACATCATAGAACCGGTTGTTAATTCATTTGAATCCCACCACTGCCTATAGGGAAGGCTGGAGCCTCCCCTGGGGCAAGAGCGTGAACGTGCCCTGGCCCCGGGGAGGCTCCTGAGTGCTCCAAAGCTGTGCTGGATACAGTGCAGACCCGCAGGCCTTGCTGTTCCAGTGCAGTTTAGGATTGTGCCCTAGATCATCTTCTCTTTCTACAAGCTATATGGCTAATCTTTTGTTCCAATAAGCTCTATCTTATCTCTATCTAGAGATGAAGATATAAAACCCTAATAGCCCATTTCTGTGCATGTCTACTTCAGAGTCCCACTGCTTCATCAGGATGTATTGCCAAGTGCGTGTCTATAGGATTGCAGTAATGCTTCTAACTATAGAAGTTTCCTGTTCAATATCTAATTTATCATGAAGGTTATTCTGACTGCTCTGGCAAACATAAGGAGACATACGAGTATTTGTGAGCTGCAGGTATTAGGGACTTTTCTACGCAAGAACATATTGTGAAACTGAGGAGTTATTCATGAAACTTTTGACTTTTACTGAAAGTGGAATGTTTTCTATGTAACCGAAGCTGAGCAAATCAAGGGCAGAAAACGTTTTATTTTGGTAGGTTTCTAACAGAAAAAGTGCCACTGTAGCTATCCAACTCCCTCCATCCCATCTCGAAATTCATATATGCACCAAGCCATGTGCTGCAAATGAAGATTTTTTAAAATTAGGGCGATTGTACTGAGGATGTTGTTTCATGCAGAAGAGCTAACTTTGGATCTGTAGCAGGAAAATTGTCAAGGAATTCTATTAGCGCTCAAGCAGATCTCTGCTATATGTGGGCTTGAGACTTCATAACTACATTTTCAGAGTACAATGATAATAAGACGAAGTGCCACATGCTCTCCCATTGTAAACAGTAGCAAATGAAACATATGTTTTCAGAGTTCAGGCACCCAGAGCTGAGCATGAAAATCCCACATGCATGTTTGGCTCTGGATAATATCCAATGTATGTAATACATACCACAAGATGCATAGAGTTGGTTTTAAAGGTGCTATCAAACCGTAGAAGTTATGTTCCACTGTTGTATTTTATATTCCTACAATTTAATTCTAAGCACAGTGAATACTTTCCAACGTGATCCTAAAGATGAGGCATAGTATTAAGTACTACGAGCTTGTTGTTAAGAGAATTGTTACTCTCCTACGCAAAAGTTCCTCATATTGCGCATATCTTTAAGTCAATTTTTTTACTTTTGGAATTAAAGTTATACTATTGCTCTTATATGAAAATAGGATTTTTTCACCTTGTCATTTCATTGCATTTATGCTCAAAAACTAGGATTTTTAAAAAATCAGGATCCTTTCTTTCTTTCACTAAAAAACCTTTTCTCAATTATATAGATATCCAATGAGAAAACAAAGATTCCACAGTTAACAAAAACATCTCAGACATTTATGTTTAGTTCTCCTTTTCTACCATTAACATTCAGGATAGTTTTGAAGCTAACTGGCCTGGATATGTAACTTCTGGCTGTAACACATGTATATTTCATGTCCTGCTGTTCTGTGACATTTACAGATTAAAACAAAACAAATCATACACATAGAGATGACACAATGACAACAAAAATTACACAATGCTTGTTGATTACACAATGACAAGAAGAAAGTAAGTATTACTGGGTGATGCAAAGTTTGAATTCTTTATTATAAGTAGTAGTTTGGAGCATTTTACATGCTTTCTCATCTCTTGGAGAGATGGTTTCATGGGATAGCTATCTCAAAATATTTGGCTTGTCATGTAGACTCCCCAGAAACATGCAACGTGTATTATACTGGAACAGCAACTGGTAAAACTGCTGAGCATTAGTGTAGTGATCACCAAATGCTTGCACAATTTTGCTGGTGATGCCACAATTTCCATTCCATTGTGTTACTTTTATATATGTGCATAATTTGAAAAAGGGAGAAGTGCAGTGTTACCAGCAGTGTTTTTTTAAACACTTGTAACATGCCCATACAATACTGTGCAGGGACCCACTGTAATGGTCAATGGAGTGACTGTATAATTTGACCATAAAAGGAAAAAAGAGCCAAAGGTAAACAAAAGTTTACTAAAGTGATCAAAACCCACCAACCCACGCGGTATCCAAACTAAGCCTAATTTACGTGATGCTTAATCTAGACAAGAAGAATTATATGGTTAACATTCACAATAATGAACACATAAAGAAAGTGGTTAGAAGGAAGAGGGGAACTTGAGAGAAATTCCTTACAAGGAGAAAGGGCAGAGTGAAGTAGGGGAAAATAAGGGGAGATTAGGAATGCAGGGAGATCAGCATGGCTTCCCAGAAGAACCTGAGGAAAGGAAGTTTTTTGGAATACCAAAGAGAAAAGGGGGAAGAAGGAAAATGGTGGAAGTTAGCAGGACAGAAAGGAAAAATGTGGTGGGGGTTGTTGAGGCGACAGGAAAAGCCTGCGGTTGGAGGTGGCTTTCTGTAGCCTGAACCGAGGACTGCAGACAAGGCTACACCTAGAAACCATGAATGCACTTTACTCACTTGTAGTGGGGGAGCTTGTTTCTCCCACCTAGTAAACCCTCTTGACCAACACCGGAAGCCTCCAAGGGAGATCACAATGGGACTGTGAAAGTCTCCTTGTTTTCAGAGTACAGGTATGTCCTAGTAGCCACTGATTCGAAATCCACGGTTTCAGTTATCCAGATACTGGGATGCCCAATAAAAAGATAAGGGAATATTAAACAATTCTTTTTTCTACCTTGTTGCAGCAAAACCACTGATCTCCCCCTATTTTCAAAAAGGCATCCCCAATATCCACAGTTTCAGGTATCCACGGTGGGGATCTGGAACAGAACCTCAGCGGATACCAGGGCATGCCTGTATTTGATGCAGTGATGTCATGCACCCACTACGCACCACTACGCGAGTACCGGTTTCTAGCAGTTGAGCTGGCCTAAATCATTATTTGTTTGGCATTTGGACAAGTGCCAATCAAAAGTGAGTACCGGTTTCTAAATCATTTGGATGACACCACTGATTTGATGGGTCAGTCACAGGAGTTTTTTTGGAGAAGACGACTTGAGGCTGATTTCAGGTCTCCACAAAAATGTAAAAATAAGCAGCAAATTGCTCCACACAGCACTCACAGACAGAGAACGGTCACAAAAGACTAAGGCATGCAGTCAATACAGTTGCATAGCTGCAATTGTGTTGGGGGGGGATACTGTGATGCCAGGTGGCACATTGCAGCACTCCATGGGGGGTGGCACTGCTGTCACCCCACAGCAATTCAATCAGCTGTGCAGCGTGACCAGGCTTCTGAGGCTGATGGGCATTGCCATCCTGCTGATTTTCATAACAGCACCTATTCCATTTGCTGCCACTGCCAAGAGCCCTGTGAGTTTTGCAGCACCCAGTGGAAGCTCTGTGGGCAGTGCCGCCTCTTCTTCCTCCAGCAATTGAGCGAGCAAGCAGGGCTTGACTTCCCACATTGCCACTGGCTTTTGGAGCTCCAGTTCCAGGCAGCCCAAAGAATTCAGGCTTGCTTTTAAAAAAGCAATAAAAAAAGCAAGATGCACCTCACTGCTTTTTGCATCTTTTCATTTATTAACAGCCCTTCCAGCCCATTCTGTTCCCCCCTTTACACCACCCCTCTCTGTTCCTCTTGGGACCATCATACGCCTACACTTTAGATTCCGTGTCTGTTTCCAGGAAGCTTTAACTCTCCGAGATATGTGTTAGGAGATGACCTCCAGTGTTGTGCATGAGTGTCAAAATTTGAGTTGAGTCAATTCAGGAGTCTCTGCCCCCTCATGTTTTGACTCGTGCACAGGGGCGGATCTTCTTGAAATGGTGCCCATGGTGCCCAATGAAAAGGCGCCCCAGGGGCACTCATGTCATGACGTCACGACATCGTGATGTCATGACGTCGCGCCCCACCCCCTCTAAGGAGCGTGTTCTGTTCGCTCCCGCTGGCCCTTTAAGGCCACCGGGAGCGAACAGAATGCGGTGCTGCCCAGCGCCCCCTCCCGCTTCTCAAGGTGGAGGGCCGGACAGGGCGGGAGCGAACAGAAAGAACGCGGCCGGGGCGCCGCGTTCTGTTCGCTCCCACTGGCCTTAAAGAGCCCACAGGAGCGAACAGAACACGTTCTGTTTGCTCCCGCCAGCCCTTTAAGGCCAATGGGAGCAAACAGAATGCGGCCAGGGTGCCGTGTTCTGTTCGCTCCCGTGGGCCTTAAAGGGCCGGCAGGAGCGAACAGAACACGGTGCCGCCCAGTGCCTTTAGAAGCGGGAGGGGGTGCCGGGCGGCAGCGCGTTCTCCATGCTCCGGCTGGCCTTAAAGAGCCAGCCGAAGCACAGAGAACGCTGCGCAGCGCCCCGTCCCCCACTCTAAGAGGCGGGAGGGGGCGCCAGGCGGCAGCGCGTTCTCCTTGCTCCGGCTGGCTCTTTAAGGCCAGCCGGAGCAAGGAGAACGCGGTGCAGGGCCTGGGCGGGCCGCAGGCGCCATTTTGGGGGCGGGCCGCGCCATGGTTACTACGCCCCCCTCCCAAGATGGCGCCCAGGGCTCGTGCCCCCCTTGCCCCCCTAGATCCGCCACTGCTCCTGCACAAATTTTAGTGAGCACCCATAGTGATTCCATTCTAGAATTTCATGAGTCACTTTCATGAGTCACGAACCTTTTTGTGAGAAGCTGTGGGGCAGGTCAGCCATGCACGTGACTACTAACAGTTGAAATGGGAGGTGTGGCGGTGCAGTTGTCATTTCAAACTTAATGTTAAGATTTCAGCAGGTCAACAATGCGCTGCTGACAGCGCTTTATTCCTAACCAGCCACCTCAATGAAACCTCCCCCTCCCTGCCATTCACGTCACAACTGAAGAACGGAATGGAGAAAAATAGTCCTGGCAGCAGCATATCATTCATTCAGTGAGACCTGTTTCCCACCAAAGCTGGGCTGACCTGCGGCTGTTACATGAGTGAGTGAGCAAGCCCATTCAGCTGCAGGGAATCTCTGGCTCCGTAGAAAACCTGCCGCCACAATGAAAACTCCTCCCTCTATGGCTAAGCCATGTCCTTCTATGGCCGAGACTCTTCCCCCTCTTCTCTCCCTTGCCCAGAACTAGAACTCAGACTGCTCTTTCATCCAATCAAAGGGCTGAACCTTTGGAGATGGACTAGACAACTCCACTCCCTCCCCCTTCAGCTGACTGGCCGTGCCTTCCTCTGTCCAGGTCTCATGTTCCACACGCCTTGTGCTCACTGTAGCCAGCTAGCTGAAACAGAAACAGATACATTTTAAAACATCTTCGCTTTCAGGAACAAAACAACTGTTGGTCGTGGTGACTTTGTGGTGCTACAATATCATTCATCTTGGATTTCTTTTCTCCTTAACTTCTATGCCAATATTAGTGAGGATGGTCATGGGAAAATCTGAACACGTGTGTTCAGGGGCATATGTAATTGCAATGCATGCTTCCTAGAAAAATGTGTGCCAACAGCTGTTATCATAGGAAGATTTTGACAGTGTAATCCTACCTTTCTCTTTGTCTCGACACAATGTCGATGCAAGGGGCGCAGTGCAGGTGTGCGGGCGTTGAGCAGCACCCCCATGTCGGCACTCCATCTCTGAAGCCGATGCTACTTGTAGCGTTGGCTTCAGAGCGCCGATGGAGAGCCCCCCTTGCACTGAAGCCGATTGGCGCAAGGGAGGCTCTGTACCATATCGGGACGGGGATTGGTGGGAGGGAGGCGAGGGTGGGACGTGGGCGGTCTTGGGAGGTGGCCATACGGCCACATCCTAAGCCCATCTGCGAGGTCGCAAGGCCCTGATTTTGGCCGCGCAGTCTCCTCGGATCACAGATCTGAGGAGCACAAAGGGGAGGCTGGAGCCTCCCCTATGGTAAGGGAGCAAATGCTCCCAGGGGGGACTTCAGCCTCTCCTATGCAGCATTGGATATGGTGCTGCCGAGTCGGCTTTGCCATTCTGGCACTGCATAGGATTGCGCCCTGAAATAGATTACAAAGATGTATGGAAGATGATAGCCATGATAGCACAAAGCATAACCTTAAAGATCAAGGACAAATAACCCAATGCTAAGAAAATTTAGGATGGCTCAATCATAACCTGCTTGTAAGCTTTCTAGGGCCATCTATAGATTATTGTGGACTCAGAATGCTGCTTTGCTTTCCTGAAAGCAAGTTTCATGTTAATATCTGAACTATTTTAATGTTTAAACTTTTGCAGGGTTCTAAACACTGCAGCTGCATGGAAATGATCCAGCATTCCTGTTTATAGATCATTAATACAGAAGTGAGACTATGGAAATATTTAATAATGCAATCAATCATTTGTAAGAATTATGTTAACAGTGGATAATGCCCATTACAATGTTCAAAGCCTATTATTCTACCATGTGCCAAATGTAAGCAGAGCCAATTTTTTAAACCATACAAGATATTGCCAGCAAATCTGTCCACTGTTGTGTTCTGCTACTGCTTGACAGCTCGAAAAGACATAATAAATTACTAGAAAACAGGACACATGTGCCTCTGTTATTCTCCTGCAACATTAATCAGGATATGGATTTGGAAATCTGTGCTGACATCAATTCTTCTTTTGTATTCTGAACCAATTCTTTTTTCATCAGATGGGGCAAACCCAGTGAATTTTAGGGCACAATACAAGGGTGCCCTGAGGACGATGCAAGTCTCTTGCATCGACCCTGCACTGTTGTGAAAGTGACATAATAGGCACAGATCCGAGTAGCCCATATGTGCAGCTGGTGCCTACCCGAGGGCAAGGGCGCCCATGTCCCAAGCTGCACTGGCTCACAGTGCAGCGCAGGCTCAACGGCTTGTGCTGTTCCAGCGCAGTTTAGGATTGCGCTCTTAAAATTCTATCTGAACTTTAAAGCTCAGATTTGTATTTAAGACAGTAGAAAGTGTGTTCTTTACATCATTTCCCATGATGTACACACTCATCCTATTCCCCTTTCCACAACCAGAACTAGTGTTCCTATGGCAGGGCACACTTTAGGCCATCATAAACGGCCAACCAACAGCTGCATGGGCAGCTACTAACCTGCACTGAATGCTATTCCCTCTGTAGCAGTTTCCCTTTCTCTACTTAGTATAGGTACAAGGAGACCCTTATGGCGAACTAAGGTGGGTCCCAGGCAGTTTGCCATTCGAAAAAGTGAGCCCCAATCCTAAAAAGTTTAAGAACCACTGGTCTAGAAAGCTGATATGTACTTATACATTAGTAGTGTCTAAAGGAGGAAGTGCAGTATGAAAGTATTTTTGCCACAATTTTATTGAGATTAATTCAAAATTCAGTCAGTGAGTATATCCCACTCCTATGATAGTATAGGATACACCTAATTTGTGGCAATTATAAGCAAGACATTTTCTGTAGAGAGCAAACCACAATGCAAATTAAATCTGATTGATTGTTTTGCTCCACTTCTCTAATACTATGTGCTACTTCCAATATGTGATAAATGAGAAGAATGATTTAAGAATTGTACTCTTGGGGATTCCAGAAGTCTTTGAAAGCTTATCATGATTTTTTCACTGAAGTTTGTGATGATGGAAATGTTTACCTACAATGCTTGGTCACAAGAAAGTGTGGTGTTCACCATGTCCAATATTACGGGGTATGCCTTTTAGCACATGCATAACATCTGCACACAGTGGCAACCTATTGCATTGTCGCGAACCAAGTGGTGAATGGCATAGCTCAACCAAGTGGTCAACGGCATAGCTCAATGGATTGGCATATAAGAAAGAGGGAGGTGAGGGTCAAGGTATAACAAGGAAAACGTTTGTCAAGGCAATAATAGGAACGGGAATAAAAAAAAGTACTGCAATATATCCATTTAGGTCCCAATCTTATTCTAATCCAATCCTATTCTTTCCTAATCCAATCGTACTAGTGTTCTGATAGGACAAGGTCCTTTATGGCTGTCACAAATGGTGCCAGTAGCCTCATAACAACTCCCCGGCACCAGTACATCAGTGCAGGGGGAGGGTGGGAGGTGAGGTTGGCTGAAACAGGGCAGGAAGGGGTGGAACAGGGTGCACACCTGGGCAGGGGGAAAGATCAAGGGTGGGAAAGGGTGGTACCGATAATAATCCTGTCCCCCTTCCCAGCCTCGATCAGCCTTCCCTGGCATACTAAAACTTGTGCCAGCAAAATTGCTGGTTTAGGTCTGAGTAGACCCATTCAGCGGTGGAGGCTTACCCCTGGGACAGGGAACAAATATCCCTTATCCAAGAGACCTAGGGACTGCCTCTCTCGCAAGATGCAATGCAGGTTCCTGTACGGGTAGAATTGGGCTGTCAGTCACTCACTCTGCCCTAAAACATAAGGATTTACATTCCTCTTCCCCATGTGCTGAGACTCACCTAGGCATGCACACAGAAGGTATGACATGCCCACCCAGAAAGAGATCCAGGACACTTGCTAGGTAGAAGAGAGAATGAGGAGGAAATCCTTACAAAAGAAAGGGAGTTCGTAATGGCATAAGCAAAGATAGGGAAAAGGATGGCGAGAGAAGGACATAAGAAAATTGGGTGGATTACCCAGGAGGACTGGGGGATTTTGTGGTAGCAGGAAAGAAGAGGAGGAGCACTGGAGGAAAAGAACAGTGGTTCCCAAGCTGGGGGGGCTGGGACACCCAATGGGGTCACAAACTGATTTTTAGGAGGCTGTAAAGAGCTTGGGATAGCCATCTTAAAAGCTGGGCACTAACATCTTGGAAGCTTCATTTTGGCTAGGGAAGAAGCTTCTGCATTAAACTGGCACTTCCTCAAAGCTCATGGCTGTGAAAGAAATTAGCCTTGCTATGGGCTCATCTTGGTGTGTGAGTATGCATGTCCTGGATCTCTTTCTGAGTGGGCATGTCATGCCTTCTAAGGTCTATGTGCATGCCTAGATGAGTCTCAGCACATGGGGAAGAGGAACGTAAATACTCTGAAGACTTTACCACCTTGGCTTTTTCCCCTTGACCAGCAATGGCCTAGAGAAGCCACAGTGCGTTCTGTGCAATGTTGTTCTCAGCACTGAATTCAAAACTCAAACATCACTTAGATGCAAAGCATTCAGAGCATTCTGAAAAGGACATGGAGTTCCTTCGACTTTCAAAAAGTGTGAGTTATTTAAAAAAATCACTTCACTTCCTGATTAATGACATCACTTCTGGCCCTAAGTCTTAAAGGGGGGGGGGGTCCTGATAGATTGTCATACCTAAAAAGGGAGTCCCAATGCAAAAAAAATGTTGGGAACCACTGAGCTAGAAGAATCCCACAGTTCTGGCTGTAGCGAAAGACTGTGACTGAGGGCAATCCTTACTGCTAGCGTCGGCCCAGTGGCAGCAGCACTGGTATGAGGGTCTTGGTCGGCACTCTTGCACCAGTGCTGCTGCTGTTGGGCCTACATGAACAGCTAGTGTTGGCCCAATGTAGGGCCTAGGATTGCGCCCTGAGTTCCAGTCACGCATAGCCTGTACTAAAGCCTGCAAGGGAAGAGGTGCTCACCCTGAGCGGGCTGTGACATAATTTCACTTAGTTGAGGTGGGTGGACTATTCTCTCCCTCTGTAGGACTCCTCATAACCAGCACTATGGTCAATTGAAGGGGTTGCAACAGAACAGAACAGCTGCTTGAGCAGTCACCGCAACTGATGAGAGCAGGGATGTGTTCAAATCATTAAGCATGGCAAGTCTTGAGTCATTGACACTGCAACCTGATTTGAACAGTGAGTCATAGCGCGTGGCCATCATGACTCAATGAGCAAAATTTCAAGTCTTTTGAGTCACAAGTCTGAGTCATTTTCATTTAGAGTCTCAGACCCATCAGCCAAATTTCACCAAAAAAGGGAGGTGGTGGTGATGGGTACGTATGCATGTATGGTGTCATTTAACACCCCCAATGTCCCTATTCCACCTGCGCTCCAGTCTGCGAATGCAAAGTTCTCCTGAAAGGCTAAAATTGTTCCTTCTATGTCGCAAAAAACCACCCCCTTGTCTGTCTGCCTCCTTTTGCCCCTCCCTGGCTTGTGCAGAAAAAATATCTGAAGCCATTCATTCCTAAAATAAGCCCCTCCCCCATCCTGGACCTGCCTCCTCCTCTCCCCTCTCTTGTCCAGAAAAAAATTAAGCCATGTCTTCCGATACAGCAAGTTTTCTGACCTTACCTGCCCTGACTTCTTGGCCTATCTACAGCGTAGTGTAGCCGGAAAAAAATCAAGCTTTTCTTCTCCCCTCATCGTACTACCCCCAGCCCCGCCTCCTGGAACCTACCTATCCCATTCCCAATATGTCTGCTATCATGCTCTTCTGGTATCTGCATCCAGATCTCGCATGAGGTCTTGCAGCATGTTATAGAAGCAGCAAAGAAAAAAAGTAAGCAAGGACACACAAACAATGTAAAGATAGGGACTCAAAGTCATTTCAAGTCCAAAGACCATTTTCAAGTCATTGCCTTTGAGTACTGAGTTGAATGCGAGTCTCTGAGGGTAGTGACCTAAGTGTGACTTCGAGTCAAGTCTCCTGAGTTGAGTGATTAAGAGTGCCCACCTAAAGTAGCAGAGAATATCAGGGAAAAAATGAATGCTTCTTCTGATAGTGTATGGATGTCATTTAAGGGAATTACCATTAATTAGTTTACTGTCTCTGTCAATATATAATTCAGCTATGTGGCTCAGAGGATTGTGGTTATTGCCAGCATGATGAATCCCTAGAGAAATGGACATTATTCTACTACTCCATGTTGTTTAAATGGCATTCATTTGGCCAATTAAGCAGCTAAGTAGTTATACTTTCAAGTCTAACCCTTTCAGGCACTATGAGGACAAAATGAGGCAGGGTGGAGAAGTGATATCTTGGCTGTAAGGCACAGATAAATTGACAGCCCTAGATAAATCCTAAGCAGCACTAGATCAGGCAGGCTGTTAACCCCTGCTAACTGGGCAAGAGGCACTTTTTCAAGTGGTGTCCTCTTAAATTTAGCAGGGGGAGAGCAATTGTCCCTTTTCACCCTAGCACCAGCTGTTGCTGGTGGTGTTCTCCATTCCTTTAGATTGTGAGCCCTTTCGGGACAGGGAGCCATTTAACTTTAATGTTATTATTTGCCTGTAAACCGCTTCGTGAACTTTATGTTGAAAAGCGGTATATAAATACTAGTGATTGATTGATTAATTGTATCAAGTGCTGCTTTTGGGAGGCTCCCTGGCACAAGGGCACATTTGTGCCCTTGCACATGGGGAGGTGCTAGCCTCCCCTATGGACTCCTTGGATCTGTGCGTGCTAAACAGGCCATAAGGCCGAATCCGAAGCCGCCCCACTCCTGAGCCAGCACACCTGCCAGCCCAACCACAGCCTGCCCAGAAATGCCCTCCCCCACCCACTCCCTCCCTCCCTCCCTCCCTCTCACATTGTTCCTCCTTTGTGCCAGCAGACTTTGGCTAGTGCAGAAGAAGTGTAGCGCGGGCACACCAAGGTCTTAGTACGTTAGCACTGACATGGGGGTGCCGCTTGACGCCCCCACATTGGCATTAACTGAATAGCATCGATGCTATGATGTAGCATTGATGCTATAGGACACCTGGGATTGTGCCCAGAGAGCTCTTGAGGCTCTGGCTAGGACATTACAGTTTTTTCCTAAAGTAAACTTTCTCTGAGGGCTGCACACATCAAATATAAGCGCAACAGGACGACAACAATCCTAGGTAAAAAAATAGGGCTCTAATCTTCAGATTTAGCATCTTTAACAACAAATATCAATTTGTACCAGTAGCAGCTAAACCTCCAGAAATTGACACAATCTTTATCATGCCTCTGCCAGCGCAGACTGTTACAAACGTGTTGTAAAGCATGTTGCAGCAGCGCGTATACAGCAAATGATGGGGAAAGGCCTGTGCTGTCCTGCTGGTACTAGTGCAGGACCCAGAACGCAGGTAGGAAATTCTCTGAGCAGCTCAAGGAGAGGGCAGGGAGGAGGCAGAAGAAGACAAGAGAAGGATGGGTGTAGGGCAGATCAGGCCCAGGAGACGACCGGATTGGCAGCAGCAGCACACATTGTATCCTACTCTCCATCCAGGGCCTGATCCTCCAACACAGATCCACTTGGACTTGTGCCAGCTATTTAGCTGGGAATGTAGGTAGGATTAGGTTATTAAAATCAATATATCTCATGTTGAATTTTTAAAGGCTACTACTCACTGCAAAAGAAAGACGGCAAAAGAAAGAAGGAAAAAATGTGCTTTTACTTTTATTGTGTAGAATCACTTGGACATAAGCCATTTGTGCAAATGCTATTTGGCTTAAATCCAATCCATAACAGTCCTGCCAAAAAAGTCCCATTTGCATTGTCATAAATGGTTTTTAAAAGTCTCAAGGTACAGATTTTTTTCAACTTGAAAAATGGAGCGGATTCATATGATTAATAAAACACTTCCTTTACAAATTATGGGCATATTAGTGCCCAGATCCATACTACCTTGTTATAACTGGAACAGTAGCCCTAGAAATTATAACATTCTGATTGCATAGAATGTAAAGCAAATATAAGATCCAGAACTCTAGAACCTTTTTTTCTAAGTAAACCTTTCCATGACTTTCAGTTGCTCTATGCAACAGACAGGTAGCGGTAAAACAGGATCAGTTTTATCAGACTAACTTGAATATTTGCTTTAAAAAAAAAAGTATGACAGTATTTATATACTGTCTTTCTCATAGACACATAGACAAACTGAACATAAAGCACAGAGGATTTTTAAAAATACCCTTTTTAACAGTAATAGGTTTTCTAAAAGGTTTTTTTTCCTAAGAAGAATAAAAACCAATTCCAATAACTTCATGAAAGGTATGAGAATTGTTATCTACTCTCATTCTCCAGCCATTGCAATTTTAGTGCAATACCATTATACACAATGGGTTGTATTCTATCCATTTCCATACATGAATTTCATGTCATTTCCATATATGAAGAACTGTTCGTGACTGTGTGGGGAGAATTTGCAGGTCCCCTTTTCCTGCTGCAGCTTCTGCATGCCATTGTTACATGCCAGTCTATTTTGGAGAACTCTTGACCCTCAGGAACAGATTTTGGGAAGTTTGTGTGGGGCTGCAAAGGGGAGATAAGTGAAAATTGCCCTCCTCCCTTTGTATTAAAGGAAGTTACTGTACTTCATTCATAGTACAACTTAGGATGCAATTCACTGTATGCAACGTCTTTATATAGAGAACATTTAGTGTAATGCAATGGTTCCCAACCTTTTTTGCACTGGGATCTCCTTTTTAGGTACAACAACCTCCCCACCCCCAAGACCTAGGGCTGGAAGTGATGTCAAGAGATCCAAGAGAGACTTTATCATGTGCATACGCACACACCAAGACGAGCCTGTAGCAAGGCTAATTTCCCTCACAGCCACAAGAATTGAGGAAGTGGCAGTTTAATGGGGAAGACTCTTCCTTAGCCAAAATGAAGTTTCTAAGATGGTGGTGCCCAGCTTTTAAGATAGCTGTCCCAAGCTCTTCATGACCCCCCGAAAATCAGCTAATGAAGCCCTTGGGGGTCCACCATTGGTGTAGTGGCTAAGAGACTGGACAAATAAGAACAGCATTGTTGTAGTACTAAATTGGGGTGTTACCAAATTATGTTCAGTAAGTACTAAACATAAGGCCCGTGAGCTGGCTGCAGCCCTTGGGCTCTCCCAGCACCACCATCAGCTGTTCTCAGCTGATGAGCTGAGGTTTCAGTGCTGAATGGGCTACCTGTATGATAATGGGACCATATTTTGAAAATATGATCAAGATTGGCGTATTTTCTCTTCTGTCATTTGCAGCTAATGAGTTCCTAAGTGAGAAAAAGTGCTTATTTCTGTCATGACCTGCTTAATGACATCATTTCTTGCTTTATGACATAACTTCTGGCCTGCAGCATGAATACTATTCAGCCGGCTGTATGAAATGTTTGACACCGCTGTACTGCATCAACACAATACATGTGAAACACATTGCACAGAAAGTGCTATATAAACATTAATAATAATAATAATAATAATAATAATAATAATAATAATAATAATAAATTCCATTTACCAATGGTTGATGTTTGCATGACACCAGCTCAAGCCAAATGCAATCCATCACTTATGCAGAGCAGCCCACTAGGGCCATGGATAC
Source organism: Lerista edwardsae (assembly GCA_029204185.1). Classification (NCBI taxonomy): domain Eukaryota; kingdom Metazoa; phylum Chordata; class Lepidosauria; order Squamata; family Scincidae; genus Lerista; species Lerista edwardsae. The sequence continues at coordinate 35,504,624 of JAJKFI010000004.1, read as the reverse complement.
ATCGCCTGGTTTTATTGCCTGCTTGGAAATGAAAAAAATGGTGTCTATGAGTAGAGAATCTGCTGATCATCTGTCTAATGAACTGTGTTTGGCTTGATGAGTTAAATGAAGCCATGATTGCTGTTTGAATGGGAAAGGCTTTCTGGTAATCAGACTGGCAAATAGCTGACTGCACAACAAAAATTAGTATTTTTTTTTATCCTAAGGGACTAGTTTGAGAGAATGATACCAAACACAGATTGTTAGAACCTCAACATCCGCTTTTATAGTGGGAGGATAAGGAAGGGATCATAAGTGACAAGGGTGTAGCGTGCCCTGCCAGCACCAGGGGCAAGACATGTATTGCACCCTCCCAAGTCAGCAGAGCTCCGCCTCCCAGGAAAAAGCCACCCATGTTCTGTTAGCAGGCAGGCTTTGGCGTGTCCCTCCCAGGCACCGGGAGAGGCTTGTTGAAGTGTCAGAGCCCTGCCTCCCAGTAAAATGCAAGCTGCAGGCTTCAAGTGAATTCTTAGGGGTGCAAAAATTTGCACCCCTGAGAATTTTGCACCTGGGGTGACAGTCCCCACACACACACCCCATGCTATGCTTCTGGATAGTGAAGAATCATCACCAGATGACTGTCAGGATAATGGTTATTTGGTACAGCATGCCATTTGGATCAGCAGTCCACAGACACTGTATGGGAAGCCAATCTGTCAGTGAGGTGCTAGGAGCAGGCTGCTCTCTGTAATGGACCATCAGGGAACCTTGACTCACTAACTGCACAATCCTAATCTGGAGTTAGGCCAGCACAAGTCGCAAGGAGTGTCACAAATGCACTGTAAAGCACGGTTGCACCACTCTTGGAATCAGGCCGGCCGACACATATCTGTGCACTGGCCTCCCGACTCCAAGAGTCGTACAAACGCACTTTATGGCACATTTGTGACACTTCTAGCTGGCACAAGGGACTTGTGCTGGCCTAACTCCAGGTTAGGATTGCTCCCTTAGGCTCAATACAGGGGCAGCTCTGTGTTGTGTTCCCCAGTTATTACATTGGATTCCTGGGAGGCCAAAGGGTAGTTTTGTGGCTCTGGACTACCTAGTGTATAGGTGAGGTGGGGCTGGTTCAGCAGTGAGACTGACTGAAGCAGCTGCTTGGAGTAGTGGGCTTGAAGAGGCAGCACACTGACCAGGACTGCCTTGTACCCTGTATCTGGCTGCCGCCCTACCCTCCAGCTTGCTGCCCACCCAGCCACTTCAATCAGTGCAACAAGTGCTCCTGAGAGTGAGCAAGAGGAGAATTAAGGAGGCGGCAACTCACCTCTTCCACAAGCAATCATGGTGGTGCTGCCGCAGGAAGAAGTGGCCAGGTGACCCTTTTCTAATCACTTCACCTTGCCTGCCCAGCAAGGCCAGGTAAGCAAGGAGGCAAGCATTCCTGTGTTTTCATTGCCTTTATGTCCACTGTGTTCCACTTGCAGGGCCAGCCTTTAGAGCTGCGGGGCCCAATTGAAAGCATTCTTTGTAGAGCCCTGGGTTCACATCCAAGGTTTGTAGAATCTAGAATTATAAATAACATTATATCTGGAAATACCGTATAATGTTCTGGAAATGGGGTTATGCAACGAGAGCATGGCATAACATTATAAGCTGTACAGAATTTCTTTATTTGACAAAGTAGATTAGAGTACAGCTAGATTACCCTAGAGTGGGGGCCCTCTTAGGCGAGGGGCCCAATTGACTTACAGCTGATCCTACCCACTTGTTCTGGCTGCATTCAAATAAACAGGCTGGTCATGCTGGCAATGCAGTGTTCTTTCACTCACAGTGTGCTCCACCTAGCCTGGTGAATCCAGACAGGTAGGAAAAAGCATTAAAGGACCCGAGTTGGGGTGATCTCAGAGGCCGTGGTTGTTTGTGGGAGGGGAAAGAGGAGCTGTTTCCTGGCAGAAGCAGTTTTCACCACCACCAGATAAGTGGGGAGGTGGCAGCCAGAGATGATGGCCGCCTCGCCAGTGTGCCATCCCTGGACTCTGGGGCTCATCAGGAGGCTGGCCTTGCTTGCATCACTGCCTCCAGGTGTCCCTCTCTCCTGGTGTTGGGAGACTAGGTGTAGTGTTGGGAGGGTACACCATCCAGCAAGTTGCCCTAGTGGAGTAATTTGTGAAATAGCCTTAAGTGAAAGGATGAAATTTTGTATAGATTAAGGGTGCAATTCTAGCCTGGAGTTAGGCCAGCACAGTTAGACCAGCAAAGTTTGTCTGGCACAAGGGCCCCTGGGAAGTGCATTTGGACCACTCTCGGAGGCAGGGAGGATGGCGCACATCTGTGTGCTGGCCTCTCTGACTCGGAGAGTGGACCAAACATACTTTATGGTGTCCCTTGTGCCGGCCAAACCTTGCTGGTCCAACTGTGCCAGCCTAACTTCAGGTTAGGGTTACACCCTAAATCATTGTCCCTTATTTCAAGTCATCACAGTATCATGGAACATAATGGATATGCGGGTGCTTCAGGATCTACACAGCGCACACGTCACCTGGCATGATGGTTTGGGGTTTTTTCTCTCCGTTTAACTGTATTCTCCCATAGAATATACTTGGCGACGCCTTCCTCTGAGGCTTTATCTTTACGCATGTGAAGCGACTTTTGGTCCGTAGGCCCTCGCCCCTGCAGGGGAAGGTCTGCCTGGCGTCACTCCCGCCCTCAGGTTCGCTCCCGCCCTTTCTCGGCGGCCCCCTGGGGCAGCGTAGGGCGCGCGACGCGTCGCCCTTTTTGCCCCGGCTTCTCCTGTGTTCTGGCAACGGCGCAATTCTCCCCCGGCTCGTTGTAGCCACCCCCGCTGTCCCTCTGGTCGCCGAATAGCCGCTCGCCACCTGTTTCCGCAGCTAAAGGTGGACCCCGGGCGATGCAACGGAGGCTTTGCCGCCACTGCCGTGTTTCAGGAGGTGGAGCGCGGGCCGGGCCGGGCCGGGCTGTTCTTTTGGCACCGAAGCGAGCAGGAAGGCGGGAGAGCTGGTGGGACAGACCGAGGTGGGTGGAGGGGGCGGGAGTTATACGTTCCCTCCGGCAAAGGCTGAGCAGCCGCACATTTCCCTCAGGCGCGTGGCTAGCCCGGGAGCATCCCAGCAGCCTTTCCAGCCAGGCAGCAACAGCGAGCAGGGAGCAGACAAGACGTCCCTGCCTATCACGAGCTTCCCCCTCGCTGCTGCCGCCGCCTCCGCCGCCGGGCGCCTGCCGCTCCTGTGCTCCCCCTCCCCAGCCTCTCTCCGGCGCAACAGGGCGACGAGTAGAGGGACAGCCCGCAGGATCCTGGACAGCCGCGAGCCCCGACCCGGCACCGACCACCTCACCCCTTCCTCAGCAGCACAGGAGGAGTCCTGGGTGAGTAGCGGGTAAAGGGAAGGAACCCGGTCTTGTCTCGCTGCCTGCCTCTCTGGAAAGATGCGCGAGGCTGCAGGGCAGTCCCTGGGATATAATACAAGGCAGGGATTCTTGGTCGGGGGGGAGCTGGCGAGGAAAAGGACGGGTGCCACGCCGCTGCCTGCCTTTCCACCCATTGCAACGAAATAACCCCACGACCCCCAGCAGCAGGCTGCACGACCTTGCAAAGTTTGCATCTCCTGCACTTTCAGCCCTTTTGTGAAGCGAGGGCAGGCGATGCAAAGCAAAGGTTCTGTTGACAAAGTGGAGCAGGATTTCTAAGCCTCCCACCCTTCCCTATCGCCCCCCTCCCCTCTTCATTTTCCTTCAGGCTGAGAAGAGTCATGACAGCTGAAAAGGCGATTCCTATAATTAATGGCAAGCCAGAGGACCCTCTGGACCCTGAAGCCTCAAGCACCAACTTGGTCCACAGCAATGATAGGAAAGTGCATGAAAGAGGCCACTGGAACAATAAGGTTGAATTCGTGCTTTCTGTGGCAGGCGAGATTATTGGGTTGGGAAATGTGTGGCGATTCCCTTATCTCTGTTACAAGAATGGAGGAGGTAAGACTGCATCTTATGTAAAATCATAGCATACACGTGCTAGATAAACAGGAGGAAAAAAAGAAGTTGCATTTGAATAATGTCAGGAATGGATGTTTTATCAGGGAATGTTACAAATTCAGGCAGGTGTGGGTGGTATCTGTAAACCACTCAATCTGTAGCTCATACATTTAGACTGGATACATTGACTTTAATGGGGTCCAACTGATATAAGCAGAAGCATGTTGACTTAACTGATCTGCACATCACAGCATGCATATGTTCATCTAGCATGTTTGAGAGTTTTTTTGTTTCTTTTTAAAATTAATGGAGATTAGTTTTTGCTATCAAGTGGAAGTCTTCTTTTCCTAAAGTTTTCTACCAGTGAACATGAAATATTTTGGACAAAATCTCGAAGAGTAGCCATGTTAGGCTATTCTAGCAAAAACTTATGGAAGACTAACATATTTATTTGTGCAAGAGCTTTCATAGGCATAACTATACCTTATCTGTGCATGAAATAGATCGCGCAGGAAATGTGATATTGACCTGATTGCTCTCTCTTTATCTCAACCATATTGAAAACTTAATGCATCTGATGAAATAGTTTTGACTACAAAAACTCTTGTAAGGATATATTTGTTAACCTTTAAGATGCCACGGCACTGTTACTGTAGCTTTGAGTAAATTTCATTCACATTACCATCAGGAATATTCCCTACATCTTTTTTTTTTTTTTTAATAGTCAGGGGGATATATGGCAAATACCTGAAACCATGTTCTGTTTACAAACCAGGTAGAATTCATCTTCATTGTTATAAAACATCATTCTTGGTTTTTAATGGCTTTCAGAAGAGATTATTCCTTCAGGATTGGTCTGACTCTGGCTATTAGCCATGAATGTAGTTGGAAGTGAAACCATTGGCCACAGTCCAGTGCAGAATTATGTATTCATAAGATCACTGTTTAGCAAACTGAGGGCACAAGCCTAACTCCAAGCTGCAATAGGCAGGTCATCAGCTAGGGATTGGAGCTGGCTGCAGCACAATCCAGGACAAGGGGAATAGATTTCTCTTTCCCCTGGGTAATACAGTAGCAGCCCAAATGGGACTACTCAGATCAGCTGCCCCCTTGCAAGCTGAGCTTGGCCAGCATTACCAGGTGTTGAAGGCCCAGTCATCACTGCAGAGCTACCTTACTATGAAGTCAGCACAAACGCGCTTTATGGTGCCTTTGTGACAACACTAGGCCAGCGCAAGGGACTTGTGCCGCTCCATTGACTGCTCTGGATTGCCATCTTAATCGTACATTTGATTGTGTCTATCATGTTTACAGACAAACAACAAAAAATACATGCTTGGGACACTCCACTTGAGTTAGCACCTTTTTGTTTTGCTTCTTGGAGACAGATCAGGATCCAGAGAGCTACCTTAAGTATGCCCAAGGTTGTCTTAAGACATACAACTTTACTTCCATGCTGTTTTAGTTTAACAAGCATTGCCCTTTCTTAATTGTTTCCGTTTTGTGTTTTATTAAGGTTTTAAGGTTGTTTCATTTGTTTAAGGGCCCAATCCTATCCAAGTTTCTAGAGATGATGCAGCCATGCCAGTAGGGCATATACTGTATCCTGTGGTGATGGGGCAGTCACAGAGGCCTCTTCAATGTGGGGGAATGTTTGTTCTCTTTCATTGCGGCTGCAGTGTGGCTGCATCGGTGCTGGAAGGTTAAATAGGATTTGGCCCTAAGGCTACTTTAATGTTTATATATAACTTGTTTTAAATGCTGCTTTGAATGCCCACTAGGGAGATAAAAAGGTAAAGGTTTCCCCAGGACCGAATGGTCTAGTCGTGACCAACTGTAGGGGGCGGTGCTCATCTCCGTTTCAAAGCCTGTAGAGCCGGCGTTTTTGTCCGAGGACAAGCTTCCGTGGTCATGTGGCCGGCATGACTTTATGCCATAGCGCACGGAACACCGTTCCCTTCCCACCGAAGTAGTCCCTATTTATCTACTTGCATTTATGTGCTTTCGAACTGCTAGGTTGGCAGGAGCTGGGACAAGCAACAGGAGCTCACTCTGTCGTGCAGTCTTGAACTCCCAACCTTCTGGTTGGAAAGCCCAGCAACAGCAAATTAACCCACTGTGCCACCACGTCCCAATAAATAAAGGGAGATAAAGCAGGGTACAAAACTGTAAATAAATAATAAAATGTGTTTTTAATGTTTGTAAGCTGCTTTGGGTGTCCCTTGTCTGAGGCATATTGAAAGTGAGTGAAGGGAGGCAGGAGCATCAGGCACTGGTTGCAGCTGGGTGAAAAAACAGTGTGCTTTTTCACCTACCCACCCTCCCTCACATCTGGAACACTCCTAAATGGAGAGATTCCAGCACTGGGGTGTGTGGCTGGGTGGCACATGGGGCAAGGCGACAATGCTAGGGGGGTGGTGACATTGCCCCACGGCCGGTGCCCTGCAAGCCTGTTAGGGCTGTGCCCCTCATATAGAAAAGCTGAATATAAATGTAATATAAATAAATACACCTTGGCAATTCTTGCATCACTGATGGCAGGAAAAAGACAGAGCTGGTTATAAAACAAAGAAAGGATATGTTATTACAGGTTCTAAATAATATGCAGGATACGAACAGTAAAATACTAAAAGAATGTAACTTTAGGGAGAAGGCAGTACCTTAGGCTTTACTCCTATACATTTATAACTGGGAGTAAGTTTCATTAAAGTCAGGGGGGCCTACTTCTGAGTAGACGTGCCTAGCATTGCATTGCTAGACAGTGAAATGACAAAATAGTGTTATTTATAGCAAGCAAGCATAACATGCTTGGAATACTTGACAGTTTAGAATAAATGGGATAGCTGCAGTAGAAAAATGATCGATCAAAAGAAAAAAAACTGCTTTAGACATTTAGTATACATAGTTACACAAAGTTTTAAGGCTGTGATTCTATGCACACGTAGGGCACTTTTACATGCTGTATGGTAATTGGTTATCATAGCATATGGGAGCATTCTGTAAACAGGGAGAACGTATACAATTCTGCCATGTTTCCTTAAATACTTGAGGGCTCACAATGCCTTTTTCTGCTTCCGGGCCCAAGAGTCTTGTAAATATACTGTATATATCAACCCAGTGCCTCAAACATTGAAAGATTCACATATCAAAACAAATTGGATAAATGCTTGTAGATCAGCATGAGGAAAACTGTGTGTTATGGAGCGTGTACGCAAAAAGCCACAACAAGTTCCATCCATCTTCGGGTTCTTTGCCAACACTGCTAGGCCAAAGTAATCTTTCTTATTCTGGTTCTGAGAAGCACCAAGATGAATTTGGCCTATTTGGTTTGCTGCATTTCTAAAAGCATAGTGTGTAGGTGTGTTTGCTTTCCTTTATTGCCTTCTGTTGCTACACAGTGGCAGCAAAGCAAGATGAAAAAGACTTCTGTTCTTTCATGTCATGCTTGCTGATTCCTGCTGGTCCTGCTCTTGTGCTGTTTTTATTATGCGATAATTACTAAACTGGACTTTGTGATTATTTAGCATTTTTATGTTAATGACAAAACTTTTTTTTCCATTAAAGGCTTAATTTTATCAAAAATGTAAATAATAATTTTAAAAAAGCTAAACCCAGAGAAGCTCTATTATTTATTTGGCTTTCTAAACACACTTTTCGATGTGCAATATGTTTCATTTAGCCAGAATTTTGTTTTAGCACTGTTAATTTCAGTGAGGCTGCATTAGAGTTAGGCTTAATTTGTCACTATTAGCGTACAGCCAACCTAGCAGTTTGAAAGCACATAAAAATGAGAGTAGATAAATAGGTATCACTTCTGGGGGAAGGTAACGGTGTTCTGTGCGCTACGGCATATAGTCATGCTGGCCACATGACCCCAGAAGCTTATCCTTGGACAAACGCCAGCTCTATAGGCTTAGAAATGGAGATGAGCACCGCCCCCTACAGTCGGTCACAACTAGACCATTCAGTCATGGGAAACCTTTACCTTTAACCAAAGGAAACAAACTTTCTCCCTGCTAGCATTGCTCAAATTTGGAAATACAATGGAAAAAGGAGTTTGGTCTGAGGATTTTATTTAGAAAATGGCAGTGAGCCAGATCTCTATATAGAGCTACAGGCGGTGTTTATATTTTATTCTTAAATGATTTATATAGTGCATGTCCTGGGTACTTCAGCAATCTGTATAATTTACCATCACAAACAAGTTATAATTTGTTGATAATGCTTGATTGACAAGGAAAATATACAGATTTTCTTCAGGTAATTTTTTTAAGAGATGTGATATGCTGCTGTCTTGGTCACTCAAACACTCTTCTTCACCTGAATAATGATCCTAAGTATGCTTAGAACTGCAGCCTTGTAGAAGACACCAAATCAACAAAGCTATACATGCATAAGGTATATTACAGGGTTATATACATGTAGTATCAGTGAAAGCAAGAGAATGACATTTTGAATGTATTTGCAGGGCAGAACTGAGCTTGAAGATATATTTGTAATATTTAGGACTGATATCCCCAAGAAAATTTAGTCTCACACTCTTGGTCTTCAATATTGTAATTGCACCTTCTATTCTATAAATAAGCCCTCTTTTATAACTTTATTTTCAGTACTTGATTTTTCTGATGTTATCGGGTAAAACAGGAAAATTTCCTGGAAAATAAAGCTGCAGGGCTATATGCTATTAAAGCAAAGTGAATTAAACTAAATTTTAAAAGTAGGTGTGTTCAGTTTAATTAACTACTCCAATGTATAGTAGATGAAACACTGTTATAATCACTAATAGTCAGCGATGCATATGCAAGAGAGTAACAGCACAATCCTAACCTGTACCAGCTCAGGATAGGAGATGGCTGGACATCACCTTGGGGTAAGGAGATATTTTCCCTTTATCCTGTGTAATGTTCAGCCATCCCTATGGGGCTTTTGGATCTACGTCACCTATGCAGCTAGTACAAATTTGAGAAGCCTGGTATAATGCAGGGCTAGGCGTGTTTTTTTTTTAAAGGATATGGCATGCGCTGCCACTGCTGATCCCATGCCCTGCTGGGCAGGCGCACATGGAGGCCCGAGCGTGCCCCATGGCTGGTGCTGAAACCGCGCGCCCCTGACATTGCCCCGCCCCCGCACATCGCTCAGACACGCCTCCCTTACCCCAGAAACACTCCATTTCTGAGCGTAAGGGAAGCGTGGGCAGGCGGGAGGGCTGAAAACTACGCGGTCTCGCCTGGACCACGTGCAATGGCGCTCCGCCGCTGCCTGGCGCCCCATGGCTCGCACCATCCTGCGCATCGGGTAAGATATGCGCCTGCTGCTGGGATCAATCCTCCCCTGTTCTGCCCTCCCCCACCCAAAATTGGCCCCTACTGCTTCCAAACCGCCCTCCCACCCCTCTCACCATCCAGTACAAACCTACCTGTGCTGGCTGGCACAGGCTTAGGATCTAGCCCAGCTGAGCTGGTGCAAGCCTCTGTGCTGGCCCAGCCAGCTCTTAAGTTGGTGCAAACAGGCCTTCTGGATTGTATGCACAGGGAGGCCTGCACCAATGCTGTAAGTAATAGCAATTATAGAACCAAGTTCAATTTTTAAAAATAACAGTATGAAGTGTGAGGGAAAAAAAAACAGTTTCAGCTATGGTGAAGGAAAACTGAAAATCTGACCAAACACTGGCTAGAGCTCAGTATGAAGACAATTCCATGCCAGTATTGGTGGCAAAGAGGTTAAACTCTTCTGCCACCATTGTATCTGTGCAGACTCATCCAGCAGGAGTCTTTTGGGTGACTCAGGATTTTTTACCTACTGGCCTTCAAGCTGGGTGGAAGAAAAGGTGATTGCCTGCTATGACCAATTTGTGAGACGCATGCAGATAAAATTTCTTGAGTCCCTTCTAATCCTGAGCCCACATTGACTATAGCTGTAATAGCTATAACATCAGCACCCTTTTCTGCATCTTTGCCTTTTTTCCCCCATGGATGCTTTTTAATTAGTGTGGCCTGAACATTTGGACAGCATCCTGGGAAGTGTGTTTTATTCTTGTCCATCCTCTTTGCAAGTGAAGGAGTGCAAAATGTTGTAAATGCCTTCTTTATCTGAAGACCCTGTTTCATTGTGGTGAAAAAGGTGATAGTGAAGCTGCTTCTAAAGAAGCCACACGAGTGATGTGTTGTCATCTGCCCCCTATGTGTCCGGAGCAGTGCTTTGCTTATAAACAAAGCTCCTCATTCTATGGGGCAAGGGCACATTTGTCCCCTTGCTTCAGGGTAGTACCCAGTGGTGTCATCTACAAACAAGGAGAGGGAACACTGGGTGGGACTTACACTTTGATTGGCAGCCCGTCCGTTGCATTCCGCCGCCTGCCCACCCACCGCGTGGGGTGCCTGCGGTTGGCGCGCCCCACCGCTGCTCGCCCAGGCACCTGGTGCGCACCCCCCCAGCTCCCCCGGTGAGCTGGCACCCTCTCCGAGGCCAGGGCAGTGTGGGCAGGAGGCGGAACGCCACAGACGGGCAGCCAATCAGAGCATAACTCCCGCCCAGCGTTCCCTCTCCTTGTTTGTAGATGACATCACTGGTAGTATCAGACACCCCTGGGGGCTCCGTGCCTGCTGTTAGCAGGGGCAAATTGAGCACACCACATGGCCTGAATCAGGGCTGCGCGGGCTGGGGCCAGGGGGTGGGATGCAGCCTAAAGGCCCCCTCCCCAGGCCGGCCCACTTCTGGAACCCATTCTGCCCTCCCTCCTGCCTTCCCCCCACCTAGAATTGCCCCTGCGCTAGCTGAACTCAGCTGACGCAGGAGTGGCACACTGGGTGTGTGTGCCAGCACTGCTGCATTGATACAGGTGCCTGCATTGCTGCTGTACCAGAAGCTATGGCACACATGTGTGACAGCGCTTGGTTGGCGCAAGGATAATGGTGGATAATTGTGTTTGCAAGCTCCTGAGTGGCTGCAAATGTGCTTTATGACATGTTCACAACACTTTGGAGCCATCACTAGAGATTCTGCCAGCTTAGGGCAGCATTAGGTAAGTTGTACGTTGCTCTGGGCGCAATCCAAGCTTGCTCGGTCCAGTGCTGTAAGGCACATTCACGTCAGCACAAGGTGTGCTGGGCTGATGCAGGCAACTGTGTCAGCCCAGTCATGCTGAGGAGATGCCCGGGTAAGTCACCCCTGCTCCGAATTCAGGCCAATCCGGGCCATGGCAGGGTGCTCAGAACTGTACCTGCTAAACAGATTCAGGCACAGATTTGAGCAGCCCCATCAGCACAGCTGGGACTTATCCCAGGGCAAGGGAAACATTCCCCTTGTCCTGTGGTGAGCTCCAGCACAGTCCTTACCTGTGCAATGCAGGTAGGCTGGCCTGCCTGTTCCAGCATAGTTTAGGATTGTCCTGTTAGTACCTAGTGCTCCAGTAGCTTAAGTGTGTGTTGCTGCATACTGCATAAATGAAAGAAGAGAAAACAATGCTTAATGCTATCTTTGAAGATATACCCAATTAACTATTTAATTAGTTTAACTATTAACTATTTAATATTTAATTGATTTAATTAGTAAGTACATTTAAATTAAGATAGTCTAAATAGAACAGCGTTTCTCAACATTTGTTCCCTGCCGTACCACTTTACATGATCCATGTATTGGAAGTACCGCTTTGCATGGTCCACCTATTTATTTATTTATTTATTTATTTATTGAATTTATATCCCGCCTTTTTGCCTGAAGGCACTCAAGGCGGCATTACAATAAAAAAGCAATACAAACAAAGTTTACATTAAAAAACAATTAAAAACAATGTTAAAATACAATTAAAAATTTAAAAAAAATTGGATGATGTAATCATCAATTACTTCCAGAGTGGGAGGCCAGATGTGACACAACAACCACCTGTAATAGGTGTAACAGCCTGCAATAGGCTAATAGGCTAACCACCTGTAATAGGCTTCTTGAGCATGTGTAAGTGGAGCTGTGCCCACCAAGCTGAGTCTCCTACCACTGCTTGTTGTGTTATTGGTCTTGCTGCCAGGTGGCAGGGGTCTGGGGGGTCCCACATGTACCCCCAGACACCACCTCCAGTACCACCGATGGTACAAGTACCACTGGTTACGAAGTGCTGGTCAAGATCTATGTAATTCATCTTGTTAATCCTTAAAAGTTAGTTGTCCCATGTTGTGCTTTATTCTGCAAGTAGCTCCATGGATTTTCAGTGGAAGCTTAAGAGCTGGTAAGCACACGTTATATCTAACATGGTGATGCTGCTGAAAAATCCTCTACGTCAGAGATTCTCAAACTGGTGGGTCATGACTTGCTGCTTGCTGCTGCTTTTTTCTTACAAAAAGCAAAAAAAAGACGCCCACAGCCCCCCCACTATAGCATGTACTAGAATGCTTCTTTTTTCAATAGCAATAGAAGTGGACTGCTGCTATGCTTTCAAAAAAAGTGGCATCCACATTTTTTGCTTTTTTCAAAGGGATAGAGGCGGGCATTGCTCAGAGCAGCTACCCACTTCTATCGCTTTCAGAAAATGTGAAAAAGTTGGATGGTGCTGGGACTGCCACTGCTTCTGCTTTTTTTTTGAAGAAGCAGCGCCAAGTTAATGCCGTGAGGGAGGGGGGGCTCTCTGCTGCACTGCCATTTCACTCCCCTCATGGTGTCCCCCCACAGCATGCACTTCGCGCGCACTCTAGGGCAGTATTTGCATTTCTGGCTCCTGAGCAGCAGGAGAGCCAGAACTGCCAGTGCTTAGGACTTCTGTGAACTGAACTGGGCGACTTACTGCTGGGGTGAGTAGTTCTGGTCTGAAGGTGTAAGTTTTACTTTCCCCTGTTTGTGTTGTAGTAGTACTTACTGGTGTTAGGAAGAAGACCTGGGCTACGTTTCTACTACAGCTTTCATCCACTTTCAGTACAGTTCTATTCCCCCAATTTATCCTGGGGTAGACTGTAGTTTGTTAAGGAATCTGGGAGTTGTTAGAATCACACTTATCAAACTGCAATCTCCAGAATGCATTGATGTGATAGAAGAGTACTGAAAGTGGATTAAACTTGTAGTGGAAATACAGCACTGGATAGGCTGAGATTGAGGTATCCAAATTTATTTTGTATTAAATTCATTTTGTACAGTATAGTTTGTCATGGCCTTTGCCCCCACTGGAGCCTCAGGGATTTTGTCACCTCCATCCCCCCTCTCCTCAGGCCTGAATACACTCTGAATACACCTGGTGTAAACAATACACTCATCTTTTGGTGAGTTGGTCATTCACTTGAGATTTGAGATCATTTCAGTGTGTTATCATGTGAGATTTGCTCTTGTTTGCTCTCAAAGATCCACTTGCACTCCCGCCTAATATATTGCCACAGTGAAATCATTGCATGGCATTTGTCTTATTAAGACTGAGTCATTGAATAAGATGAGAAAGTGATTCTTCATGTAATAGCCTTAGAAGCATGTGGGACTTACTCTTAGAAGAGTGTCCATAGGATTGCTTCGAGCTCATCCATGAGGAACTAGATATAACTAATCCATATTCAATGTTCACTTTTAGGTGCTTTTCTCATACCCTATGTGATTTTCTTTATCTGCTGTGGAATACCAGTGTTTTTCCTGGAGACTGCCTTGGGTCAGTTCACTAGTGAAGGAGGCATTACATGCTGGAGAAAAGTTTGTCCATTGTTTGAAGGTACTACATCAGGTTTTCTCTTCCTCGTTTTTGTTTTAATGTGTACTGTAATTCTTTTTTCTGGTTTTATTAACACATGAAAAACAGCATTCATGGGTTTTGAAATTATCTAGAAAATGGAATGAACATTGTTTACTGCCCCTACTAATGATCTCATAGTCCAGTTGTCTCTGAATGCACACCAGCTTTACCTATGCTTTCTGCATTACTGTAATTTCTGACAAGTGTAGCCCATGTGTTGGAAAATCAGAACTTGTTCAAGTCTACTTCAGCCTTGAACTCAATGAATAGCCTTAGGCAAGCCAGTATTGCTGACAGCCCAATCCTATCTTTAAGGTACACCACCACATGTCCTCACATGCTGGCTCAAGAATGGCCCCATTGGTACAGAAATCTGTCTTCTGATGGACATCTCACGGATGCTGTTGCAATGTCAGAAAAATGCTGCACTGCTGTAACTCAGATACCAGCGTAACTCCACTGGCAAATAGGCCGGTGCTGCTGCCAAGAGGGGTGCCACACCCTGAGTGAGGGCCAATACAACCCTACTGGGCTCCTTCCTGGGCAACCCTATCACCAGCAGGGGGCCATGGAATATGCACTCTCCTTGCCCTTTCTCTCTTGGGGCCTCCCACTACATCTCGGGGTGTGTGTGTTAAATGACACTCTTGGTTCCTCCTCTGTGGCTGCTCCTCTCCCCCTTGGGTGGTGAGGAACATCACTCTGATGCCTCCTGCTCTCCATTGGGAGCCCTCTTCATCAGCCCTGAAAGGTAGCTTATATCAGTGTTAGGAGGGGCAAAAAGGTCCGCCTCTTTCAGGTCTCCAAAATCTGTCCCTGATCTTTTCTCCATCCTTGCCTTCCACCCTTACCCAACCTGAGGAGCTTGACTACCATGTGGGGAAATGAGTTGGTTGGGTCTCATCTTGCCTTGGTTTGCAGGCCTCAACTTGCAGGCCCGAAGCAGAGTTGCCTCCTTGCAGCCTCCATCCAGTTTGCCCTTTCAAGGGTGTCTTGGTTTTGCCCCCAGTTGTTTCAGTGAGTCTGCCTGGCGCTCACTCACTGGATGCAGCGAGCTCCTGGTTTTCTGTGAGTTTCTGGGGTGGGGCTTCCATTGTTTCACAGAAGCAGCGGACAGGCTATCTGTCCCCCAGTGGACTGTTGGAACTCGCTAGCTGTCATGCTTTCACGCAGGAGTCCCCAAGTAAGTTACCTCCCCGACAAGGCCAAAACAGAGAGGAGGAGGGACAAGGAGGAGTAGATGCCCACAATATTTTAATGTCTATTGTTCAGACAATAGACTTGGTCTCAGTGCTGAAAAAATGCCACACCAATCACACAGCTGATATAGGGAGGATTAAACCTATAGGGTAGTGTTAAACCTATAGAGCAGACCCCTGAACTGTGGGTCAGGACCTACTAGGTGTGTCACGAGCCAATTTCAGGTGGGTTCCCATTCATTTCAATGTGTATTTTATTTTTAACTTATTAGACTTGATGCTACTATGGTAAATGACTGTATCTGGAGAAATGTTACAGATCTGTACTTTTAACAAACTACTATGTATAGGCTTTCAACAATGATAGTCAATGGGGTTTACTCCCAGGTAAGTGTGGATAGGATTGCAGCCTTTGGAATGTTTGGGGAGTTTTTTTTTTACACAGATCAGTAACTGCTTTGGAGGGTTAGGAGGAAACTTTATTTTAAATATTTTAAACATATTGTATATTTACAATAACTAATTGTAATTAATGTAGTTAATTAATTTTGATATTATTTGCTTTTATTATATGGGGTGTTTAAAATTTTTATGCTTGATGATGTCACTTCTGGCCATGACATCACTTCCAGGTTAATGACATCACTTCTGATGGGTTCTAACACATTTCATTTGAAAAAATGGGTTTGAGAACCACTGTTATAGAGAACAACAGGGAATGGAAAAACGGTGGTAAATCAAACCTCTTGCCCATTTTCCTACAATGGACCAAAGGATTCTGACTACATGGCACAACCAATCACAGCACACCAACTCCATTACTTCAGCTCCTGCCAGCTCATATGATAAGATGGTTAGCATGGGGCTACATAGCTCTAACCTTTCAAGAAGGAACATTGGAATGGGAATGATGAAAGGACACTAGTCACACAGAGGGAGCATTTACACAAGCAATCCTTGTGCTTTACAACTTGGGTGGCAAGATATTTTATTAACATGCCTTCTCAGAATTCTTATTGCAGGTATTCTGCCCCAGGAGGATTCCGTATTCAAACTCACAACTAGAGCTACTCCCTTACCACCTAAACAGGAGAAGCAGACATAATGCACACCACACAGGTAAGCAAGGGAGGCAAGGGCATCCCATGTGCAATGTGTTAATTCTGTGCCTCTGTTCCATGTGTCTTTCCCCCCCCCCCCACACACACACATCCTGACCTGTCAGGATTGTTAAATGTGTCTTTGCTACAAACTGTGTGGCCTATCTCTTCCGGCTAAAAACTGGGAGTATCTGCTTTCCCTGGTTTCCTAGTCTGACATAGATTACAACCATTGTTACTGCTGGCCATCTAAATTGCTTTTCTTTTTCAGGATTGCACCATTGCCAGATGGAGTGGAGTGGAGTTCCATTGCATCCCCTTCCCCTGAGAGGGAAAGGTAATGTTCTGAGCCACAATATGCTTGCCCCCAAAAGGACACCACTGCATGTACACTCCGGTGACACCATCTCTTTCATAAATACCAAGTACGTATCTCAATCCAGAGAACATGTTTTATTGATGCTGTTGTCGAGTCCTTGTTACTTACCCTGTCTTTCTCCTTCCCACAGGTGGACATAGTGCAGACACCAGGGGAAGCCAGCAGCTTGCATATCTGCAGTGAGCCCACCTGCTGCTCAGTTAGGTTATTGACTGACTTGTTTAATCAGCCCCCCCCCCCATGGCTTTGCAAGCTATGGCAGACAGTGAACCAATTGGTGCAGCCAGAACTCATCAGCATCTGTTCCTTCACTGTTCGTTGGATAACTTGCAATGGTACAACAGCCCTGCTGGGAGGAGATGATTGACAACCCCACCTGTTCGTTTCTCTTGCAGATGCTGATTTATCACTGGTACATTTCAATAAAATCTTTGACTGCATCACCCTTGTTGTTACTTTGTTAGCAGATAGGGATCTTTTCCTCCTACCCTTATTATCATCCCAGTAGGCCTCAGGGTGGGGTTTCCCAGGGGAAGGGGCCTCTCTGCTCTCAGGGTCTGCAGCACCTTCATTGGGTTCCAATGGAGGGGATACTTCTCTGTGGTCACAAACTTTCAGTTTTCTTCTGCCATGGTCAATGAGGCAGGCAGTTGCGGGGGTGCAGAGGGCCAGCATATGGATATCAGGTGCCAACAATCACGCATAAGGCCTGAAATGGGTATAGCTAGATGGATGGGCTATTGTAGTAGGCACCCTGTGTTACATGGAAGCCCAACAATTGATGCATTCAGTGCTCCCTCTGATAGGCTATTGTGCTATAACCTGCCAGTTAGGTGTGTCTGTTTGTAGTGATGCAAGCTGTTAAATGCTGGATGTCTGTCTCCTGCTGTGGCTGGCATAGCTTTGTGGAGTAGCAGGTATGGGTTCTAGACCTGTCAGCCTTTGTCCTTGCCATGGGCTTCCCTGGTCAGGCATGCAAAAGGTACCGGTAAATGCCTTACTGGCTAGGCCAAGTCCCTTGACTGGCTTTAAACCCATCTTGCCTCACTCCCAACTTTGTGTCTTTGTGAAGTGCCTATGAGCACCCTGTTTTGCCTGATTGTTGTTAAGGCTCCTCTTAGTCCCTACCCTTGGAAAAGGGTTGCTTCCAGCTGGTGAATTGCTCCACAGGGACCTTGATGCCTTGCCATGAAGGGACATGTATATTTGTTGTACTTGGCTGCCCTGTTCCAAGGGAGGTATATTTCTGTGCTTGCTGTTCTATGATGTCATGACTCTCATGACAAAGTTCCTTCCAGTGCAATTCTGTGCAATTCTAATCAGAAGTATGTTCCATTAAATTCAATGGGACTTACTCCAAGGTAAGTGTGTGTAAGATTTCAGCCTTTGAAATTTATTTTCTTCATCTTAAATGTGCCAAGCTTACACCATCTCTTCCACTTACCCATTTGATACTGTTCTCATATCACTATCCATATTGTCAGATCCATTCAGAGACAGCAGACAACAGGTTTTACAGGTTGAATATACCTGCTATAATTATATTGTTAGTATTTCATTTTTGATTATACAAACCAGGTGATTTGTAAGATAAGCAGTGATAAATTATAAATTGAACCAGCAATGGATTGTAGACCTTTACCTCTTGTTTACTCCAAAAGAGGTAAAAGAACTTGTGTCTTTGTCTTTTGTAGGTATTGGATATGCTACCCAGGTTATTGAGGCTCACTTGAATGTTTACTACATCATCATTTTAGCATGGGCTATCTTTTATCTCTTTAACTGCTTTACTACAGAGCTCCCCTGGGCAACCTGTGGACATGAATGGAATACAGGTATGGGCATGGTGAAACTATTCTGAATGCATTTCTTTAAAGCATGTTTGTGTGTAGGATCATCTGCACATTGAGAAATATTTTTGAGTGGAGTGCAGAGAGCTGCATATGGAAACAGCAGCAGAAGACTACATATGATCTCTGTACCACGAATCTTACGAGTTTAAATATTCATAAAAATGTGTTGAAACAGATAAACTCTTTTAATCAGTACCATTACAGATACTCTTTGAATTAGTGCATTAAACTGAAAAGGGATACATACACTTAAATAAGATATGTTTTGTTTTAATATCCCTCATTTAATCTCTGTAGCCTTACAATGTTAGATAGAATTTTAATGTTCTGTCCCCATTATTGCTTTCATGATATGGACTCTAGTCACATCTGTTGCAGTTTGGATATAAATTAAAAGGCTTGCAGCAGATCTATTAGAGATGATCGGACTTCAGTGTTACTTTGGCAACTCTGTGGAAAAGCTTAGCTAGTACTGAACACAGTCCAAATACTATCTGTCAGCTAAGTAATGGGAGCACTGCTTTGATCTCTTGCCACAATTTTTCTTATGCCAGAGGTAGCTACATGCCAAATGGTAGCTTTCTCACTTGCCACATTAAAGCAATTGTTAAGTTGCTGCTGGTAGAAAGTGATTCCTGAGCCAGTAATCGGTATTGGGGATTGAAATGTAGTCAGCTGACTGAAGCACAATGCATAACTCCCTCTCAATC
>JAJKFI010000004.1:35388299-35485713 GCA_029204185.1 Lerista edwardsae | reverse complement strand
TAATCAGAACATATGATCAAATACTTGATTTTTTTCAGACTATTATAGCTGTTCTAAGAGCCCACAGTGTTGGGGTGGGGGTGGGGAATAGGGAGAATTGGGGAGGAAAGGGGGAATGAATTTTCTCTTAATATTCTGTAAGCCTATTGCTCTGCAATGGGCTTCAGACCTGTGCCCAAGTCTTTTTTTTTTTTTTTTTGTGCAAGTTTGAGGAGAAGGCGTGGGGAACTCCTGTGTACATTGCTGCTAGATGTACTTTCTCCTGCCGCCTCCCCATCCCAAACTAGTTTTGTCCCTATCTACCCATCCCACCCCCACCGCTACCTTTCCTGGTCTGGTGGGATTTGCAGGGTATAGCAATAGAATTGTGGTGCTGCTCCCTTTTGCATGCAAAATGGCCACTGTCAGAGCACTGGATGCTGTGTCAGCAGCCATTTACAACAACAGAACCAGCTTCTGCTGCCCTAAACCCTTCCACAGTACAGTTGGTGGCAGAAAGGTTTATGAAAAATATTATTACTAGGAATATTTTCATTAAAAACTAGTTTACAAAGAAGTTTAAAAAGTTAAACCAATATCAGCAATTTTATTTTGATCTTTTCTAGAGAACTGTGTGGAATTTCAAAAACTTAATATGAGCAACTGCACTCAACAGTCTTTACAGAATGCTACTTCCCCAGTCATGGAATTTTGGGAGTAAGTATTTCTGAACTTCTGTTCGAAATTAGCCAAAGTATTATATTTTTTATTAAGAACGAAATGAAAAAAGCATTGAGCAAACAAGTATAGCAAACTGTCAGCCTATAGTAATGTGAGAAGTTCAACTTGGCAGCTGTTTTAGTATACCTCATGAAACTGACACTGGGAGTTATTCCATTATAGGAAGAGGAAATAATGTTTCTTTCCTTTGGAAATGAGTAGATAATCTGTGGGAAGCACATATATTTGGAGCAGACCCCATTAAAATCAAATGTTTTACTACACAACATGGTTAGTGCTGCAGAGAGAGAATGCATGTGTACTTATATAGAAAGGGAGCAGGAGGAGATTGAGAAATACAGCAAGCTATGCATTTCCTTGGGAATAAAGCCAAATGTGTAGATAATTGGACACAGGATGATGGAATTTGGGAGAAAAGCAGATAACAAGAAGATATACAGCTGCTAGCCTGCTAACTGTGTCCACTTTGTCTTACCATTGCCTAAGCATTGCTCAAGCCAGGGGTTCCCAAATCTACCCCTGCTGTGGCGCCATTCGCCTACTGCACACTGCTACGGCAGCAAGATCACATGAAATCTTGTGCCATTGCAAGATTTCATGAGAATAGTGCAAGATCATGCCCAAGATCTTGTGCAATCTCAGTCCAGTGAGCTGGAAAGAAGAGGCTGTGTAGTGCTCTTATGAGTGTGCTGCAGATCCCCTGAACACCAGATGGTGCACAGATTAGGTCCACTGTCTTAAGCAGTTCCACTGCTTTCTGGTCTATTTCCAGGTCAATTCAAAGTGTTGGTGCTTACCTTAAAATCCTGCATGAATCTTCCTTTGTACTAAAATACTTGAATTTTTAGTGGGCCTTTTCCAGCTAACCCCACTGTCTGGGATGAGGTGGGTGGCAATGAGGGAGAGTGCCTGTTTTGTGAATGTTCTCATGAGTGAGGCTCACTGATGATGTATTTTCAATAGCAGGCAAAGACCTTTTATTTTCTCAGGTGTTTCAATTGTATTAAATGTTTTAATGCTGCTCTATCTGACATTTTACCTCCAATCCAAATTTATAAGCATCTCTATGTTTTCTACTGCTTGTTCCAAAGCACCCGCTGAGTCCTATACCTGCGTTGCACCGGCACTACGCTCTTGCACCGGTCCAGCGCTGTTGCAAACGTACCATCAAGCACGTCAGTGTTGGCAGTATGGCGCTGGACTGGTGCTGATTGAGCGAGGGTGTGCCGGGGGCGTAACTGGGTGGCGCAGTGGGTGGCGACAGGGGCAGTGATGCAGTTCCGAGCAGCCCCATAGGGCTGGCTGGGGCTTATGTGGGTGCAAGGGGAAAACCTCCCTTGCTCTGCACTTTGCTGCTGCTGTCTCCTAATGGGCTTTAGGATACAGTCCTGCTATGTTGGCCTTATTATGTCAGCCTTTCTTAGGATTGGGCTGTGAGTCTGACCCACAGCCCCAATTCATAATTTTATGTTGATACCTTAAGGCAGTGGATCTCAAACTGTGGGTCGAGACCCACCAGTAGTTGCAACTCAATTTTTGATGGGTCATGAAACTGATGAACTGATAATGAAAATATATTGAGTCCTGTGGAAACGGAAACAGAGCAGCATTGCTTGTTTACTTATAAGTAGGTATGTCCGATAAGTCCCGATAGAGTGTTGTCCTACAGGCTTATAGCATTGCATGCTGCCACCTGGCAACCAGAATGCTTGAAAAAACTCAAACAAGGTCAACAGAAAGAAACTTTACTTCCTGTTGACCCTCATTTGAGTTTTTTCAAGCATTCTGGATGCTGGGATGCAGCCTGCAAGGCGCTATAAGCCTGTAGGCTTATAGCTATCTATATAAGATTTGGGCAGAAGATTTAGCCGAGAGGGTTAATGCCTCCGTTTGCCCGAAGATAACAACTAAAGATCTCAAGGTCGTGAGCTCGAGACTCCCGGAAGTCTGTGTGAGTGGCAGACCTTGCAAACTGCGGCTGATTAAAAGCTGAGTTTCAGCTGCCCGTGGGAGGAGTGTGCTGAATGCAGCTGCGTCTCTGGTGAGAGCAGGGAAGCCGTTTATCAGCCAGCAGACGACAGACAGGTGGCTAAAGAAAGAAGGCTAAATCCAGAAAGAAAGATCTGTTTGAATGTGGTTCTTGAAAGATAGAACATTCTGTAAATTGTAAAAACCTTCGGGTTTGTGAAAAAGTCTGCCTATGTAAACCGCCTTGAGTTGTAATCATTAGAGAAATCTAGTGACTTTAAGAAAGGCGGTATATAAATACATGTATTATTATTATTATTATTATTATAAGCAAGCAGATTTTTGCCCCAGTAAGGCTTTAAAATACATTAATGGGCAAGGGGAGGATTTTCCTGTATCTGTATCTTGGATACCCCATATCCGTATTCTGTATGCTTATAGCTATCTGTATAGTAGAAATAAGCAGATTTTCGTCCTAGTAAGGCTTTAAAACATGTTAGTGGGCATGCGGGGGGTGTCATGGATGGGAGGTTCCCCATATCCCTGGAATCCATGGAATGTGTGTCTGCAGACATACTTCCCATTTTTAAAGAGGCAGAAAGAAACACCTACAACAAATACCCAATCCTAGCTACTGAGATATTTGGCATCTGTTGTACCAGTGTCTGGTGAATAAGACTACAACGTGTTATTAGCCTCATACCAGTGACTTGAAATAAGTTAATGAGGCCCCTTTTGAGAGTTTCTCATTTCAATATATTATCTGCTTTGTTGTGTCACTAGGCCCGGTCATCTGTGGTCCTGACACTTTCGCGTCTCCTTCTAATGGAAATCCGATGGTGTATGTTACTTTTGTTCAAACCTTTTCTTGTGTTTAAGAGCTTTCTTTTAATTTTACTGTTGGCTCTGATTGTATTCCGATTTGGTATTGATTTAATTCAGCAATATTAGGATTTGCTTGGATGTGCTTTATCTTAATGTTCTTCAGCCTTGGGGTCAGGACCCCAATGGGGTTGCGAAGTCTCAGGTTGTGGTTGTGGGTTGTCACAACTTACAGGAATGAAAAAGGTTGAAGACCACTGGACTAGAGAACCACCTGGTAAAGGGGGAGGCATCTGATGTACCCCTTCAAGTACCAGGAGGTTGTGCTCCAGTCCTGCACAGGTTCTTAGAAATTGTGCTAAAATAGCTTTTACTAGTGCCAGGCTTCATGGTAGCATTTTTGTTCTCCCTAATAAGAATATTTAGTTACAGTGAACAGTGCTGGGAGCAGGGAGTGGGTGGTGATGGGGTGGGCAGAAAGGGTTCTGGGAGGGGGCAGGATTAACAGTGGGGTCCTGAGCCTGTTTCATCTCAATAGTTCAGTTTTCTGTGGGGATGTGCCGTTGTGCCATCTATCCTGGTACAGGATATGGTGTTTAGTAAGTTATTTTTAGTATTTTTCTTGCTTGCTCGCTTGCATTTTTCCATGATGAAGAGAAGGACATGTCAGGGTTTTGTTCCTGTTTCTGCCCATCAGCTGCTATGTGTTGTATATCTAGTATATATTTTATATCTATCCTCTTCTGCTGTCAGTCCTCAACCACCCATGTTCCTATGGTGTGATGTTCTGAAAGGTGTCGATTGCATAATTATGGGTTTATGGCTGGTGCTCTTGTGGCGTTCATATTCTGCAGCAGTCCAGTTTTTAAATATTTGTGATATACTGTTCTGTAGCATTAACTAGTACACCTGTGTTTGCTATCAGTGGCTTATTAGAAAATTGATTAATTCCATTAGTACTTTACATATTGTTTTTCCCTGAGCAGATACTAGCTGATCAAAACTCTGCCTTTATTAACCCTGTGTTTGGGGGATGCCACTTCCAAGAATAAAAGCTATAATTTATTCAGTTCCAGCATAGTGTGTGGGCAGTGATTCTAGTAAATGACAGTAATTATGTTAAGCTAATTTCCTTGTTGTCTGGGCGATTTGTTTGCAATAAATTACTATCCTGTGAAAATCTGAATCATTGAAACCTTTGCTTAGTTCAGAACTATGATTTGGTACTGGAATAATTTGTACACATAAGCCACTAAGTCCCCTTTTTAAAATGATTGATGAGGGATGCAAGTTTCCATTTCAGCAAATGTTGAGCAGATTCACTGTGATTTTATCCTCATCAGTCATGCTGTGCTCAGTAGAAATAAGTTTCAAAGTGAGGGAATTAAGGTATCATATGTTCACAAAGCAATGTGCAATGAAGTGTAGACCTGTGTTTGCAAAGGCAACCCCCCCCCCAGCCCACAAAAAGTGAAATTAGAGAGGAACCCAAGACATTCCTGCCAAAAGTGTAAATATTGAATTTTTAATTCTACAATAGACATCCATAAACATTCTGTGGTGTTGGCCTTTTCAAGATCATTTTGCCACACTGGGAAATACTTTATTCATGTAAGGGTTTATCTTTTGAATACTTGTCTTCCAGAGGTAAAGTATCTCTGTAATACGGCATATGTACCATTTAAATTGCTTTGGTTTGGATTACACAAACATTCGTTACCATCTTAAAATCATATTTTGTGGATTTGTGATGGATAGAGGTGTTTGTTTCCCATGATAGTACAGCTTACTGAGCACAATGGGCTTACTTCTGAATAGAATACATAACAAACACTTCTAGTGATGAGTCAATACAATTTTAGAGGCAGTGAATACTAAACTTTACATTAGTGGTTTTGAGAAGTACTTTCCATTTTAGTTCTGATTTAATAAGTGGTTTGAGAAGGGAAATAGAAATATGCAGAGAACACAACGGCCCACGGAGGGAGGGAGGGAGGGAGGGAAGCCCAGGATTTGGCCATAAAGCCGAATCCTAAGCCCGTCTGGGAGGCTGCGGTGCCCCTATTTGGGCCTCCTTGGATTTGCACCTGTTGTTTAGCAGGTGCAGATCCAAGGAGCACACTGGGGAAGCTGGAGCCTCCCCTCCAGTAAGGGTACGAATGTGCCCTTGCTGTGGGGAGGCTCCAGCCTCCCAGATACTGTGCTGGATTTGGTGCAGGCCCACTGGCTTCACTAATCCAGCACAGTATAGGATTGCGCTCTTAAGTATTTTGGGGGGCTGGGGAATGGCTGCAACACAATTGCCATGATCATGTTCATGATCATGGCATTGCCAACATGATCATGTTGTTGGGGACTTGTGATTGCTAGTGTTCGGGGTTTGGGAGCCCTTCTACAGGGCTCCCCATGGGTCAGAAAATTAAAAAATGATCGTGACCCACTTCCGGTTTGTGATCGCGAAACCAGAAGTGGGTCAGGTTTTTTTAACCTTTCTGTTTTTAACCTGCAGATAACCTTTCTGATTTTAACCTTTTAACCTGCAGAGGAGCGTGCGGGGCTCCCTGACACCCCCCCCCCGATTTTGGGACAGGTAGCAGTAAGCCCCCCCGCGTCATTCTGTAGCCAGCATTGACACAGTTGTGGCAATCTTGTCACTGCCATTCCCCAGCCGCGCCACTTAAGGGGAAAGACTTCCCAGGCTGGTATGTTGTGATGCCCCAGTTTGAAAACCCCTGGGCTAACTGGTGAGCAAAAGCAAGTGGATTATCCGATCATTTACAGCTTGAAAAAGCAAAAGATTGAGTTTAGGATTTTTTTTACAAACTAGAGTCAGTGTCTGAACAATGTGACATTGTTTCAGTACACACACTCAGTACACACACTCAGGCTGCAATCCTATACTTACTTTCATGGGAGTAAGCTGCATCGAACCCCGTGAGACTTACTTCCGAGTAGATATGCATAGGATTGCGCTGTCAGGGTTGATTAGATAAAGGAAGCTATAAATGGTTCTCCCTTATATTCTGGAAATACAAAATCTGTACGTTAATTCAGTCCAGTCTAAACCTGAAATGCACAGATTACTTCCAAGGTAGAGACCAGGAAATGGAACAAAACAAAGGATCCAAACCTGATTTTTCTCTTCCCTCTCCCTCCCCACAGTGTGATTTTGGTATGAATATCTGGACAGCAAAATATGAGTTTTGGTTTCTGTACAGAACCAAATATAAGTTACTATATGAGCATTTATAAAAAGTATTCTCTGTTAATGAACAGTGATTCTTGCCATAGCCCTCCTCCATCTGGTGCATAAAAACATGTTAACACCAAATATAAATAACACCAGCTCAATTTTTTGTTGCTCCGAGGCTCTTATTGCAAAGTTTCTGAGATCTTAATAAGTTACCACAACCGCTGATGTCTTGTTTGTGTCACTTACAGTGCAACCCTAGCCTGCACTGTAACAGTGCAGGTTTGGAGGCCACTGGAGTTCACCACGGGGCTATTTAGCAGGCACAAGTCTGAGCAGTCCACAGCGGCCCAGATTGGCCCTGGGTAACTCTTGGATGGCGCTCTTAGATATGTAATTGCTGTCCATACTTTGCCCACAGGATATGCTGAAATGGTTTATCAGACTAGCTATCCATGGAGAGAAGATAACTTTCCACTTCATTGAAACTTTACCAAAAGCAGTGTTTCCCAAACTGTGGGTGGGAACTGTGCAACAAAGTGTGGGTTGTTGGTGACTTATGAAACTGACACGCTGATAGCTCACAAGGGAAATGTATTGAGCCCTATGGAATGTGAAACTGACCCAAATGTGTGTGTTACTAGCAAGTGTCTCAGTCCATTTCAAAGAGCATTCGGAGCTGACAAGGAAAATGTATTGAAGTGAAGATAAAAGTGAAGATGAAGACACAAGTACAAGTTTACTCACAAGCAGTCAAATGTGCCTTGGCTCCTATAAAAGAGAAATGCAAGACCACTAGAATGGTCCCCATCTGATGAATATGGAGCTCAACTAATGCTCCAGAAGGCACCCTCCTTAACCATAGTAAAAACAGAGGCTTGAGCAGCTGTTAAAGTGAAACTTCTTTAAAGTCTCATCAAGCTAGGTGGGTCTTGATAGAGTGTCGTTTTAAAAAGTGGTGCCCAGTGATAAAATGTTTGGGAACCACTGCACTTAAGGATAATTGTCATCTGTTAGTGTGTTACCAATTTTTTTAAAATTAGGGTTTCTTTTTTGTTTAAAAATCCTATTGGTATGTCCTATACAATGACATTGTATACGTGTTAATAATCTTCTATTTTGTTCACAGTGGTATATAATTTTGAATTTTAATAGTCCCTTATTTAGAGCGCAATCCTATACTGGCCGGCCGACACCATAGCCCAACACAGTATAGTGGAGGCTGGAGCCTCCCCGTGGCAAGGGAATGTGCACTCCCTTACTGTAGGGGAGGGAGCCTCCCCTATGCACTCCTTGGCTATGCGCTTGCTAAATAGCAGGCGCAGATCCAAGGAGACTGCACGGCCCGAATCGGGCATGTGCGGCCTCCCGATCAGGCTTAGGAAGGGGCCTTATGGCTGCCTCCCAAGCCTACCCACGCCCCACCCTCCCCCAGCCCACAATCTCCCTCCCCACCACCAATCTGCATGCCGGAACAGGACGGAGCCTCCCTTGCACTGACCGGCTTTGGTTGGTGCGAGAGAGGCTCAGCGTGGGCGCTGCAGCGCCGGTCCTGCTGCTCTAGCGCCAATGTGGGGGTGCTGATTGACTCTCCCATGTCAACACTAGTGACGTCGTGCCGACGCTATGATGTAGCGTCGGTGCAACGGGCAGTGCAGGATTGTGCTACCTGTCATTGATCTAATTCTTTAGTTGTGAGTGGCTCTAAGGCAGTGGTCAGGGAACAGGGGTAAATTACCCCAAATGGGGTAAAAATGAAATTCCTGGGGGTAATGGACAGATAGGAGTATACCCCCGCCCCCTTTTCCCTCATCCTTCCTTCATGACCAACGTTCTCTCTTCTGACCAATGGGAAGTTCCTCTCATGCTTGATGGATTTCCCTTGCTTCCACTAGGAGATTAGAAGCAGCAAGGTACTTGGCCCCCAATAGGCAGCGTTGTCGCGTCTCCCCAAGACTTATGCCCAGGTGGCATTGGAGACGACCCCAAAAGTGAAGGGCTCTCACACCAACACCTGGCATGTTCAGCAGAGTTACAGCTCGGTTGCACAGAGGAAACTGCCTTCCCAAGATAACAGCAAGGCTTCTTCTGCTTCAGCAAAGGAATGCACAACACACAGTCTTAGTGTAGATAAGAAATGTATTCAGCGTTGTCAGTTTCCAGGCAAAAGGTCTCATTCCATACAGATCAGTCAGGCATAGTACAGCATATAGGATAAGTCAGTTGGCAACTTACACAGCAGATCTTTTCTGTTGAACCGGACAGCATCCCCTCCTAATCAGTCTTACCCACAAGTTAGCACTGGGGATCTGTTTCCTCATATACCTGAGTTGAGGCTTGCCAACCAATCAGTGCAGTCCATTTGGTGGCCATTCACTATGTGCACTGAGACACGTACACCTCAACCCACAGCTGTAGCTCATCAGTGATTATCCTGCACTCAGGTGCCTTGGCCTGGTGCCATGAGCTACTGTACACAGAGAAAAGCCTGGTTCGGCTTTACCAAACTCTCTGTCTGTCATGACAAGCGTTCCCCTCCCTTCCCAGGCGGCCAAGAAGGCCGTGGTTATCGATCCCACTGCTGGTAGAGGGAGAAGGAAGCAACAGCAGAGAAAATGGCGGCTGTGGCTGCAACTGCGGCGATGATGGGGGAGCCGGCGAGGCCAAGCCTATTCCGGGCAGCGAGGCCGGCACAGACTCGCTCCCGGCTGGCACTCAGGCAGCCGTGGAGTCGGCAGTGCTCGACACCAGGGAAGAGCCCGATCCAGCTCCGGGTGGGGAGGCTGAGGAGCTGCCACTGTCGCCACCACCCAGGAGCCCGGCAGCGACGCGAGACGTACAGGCATGGGGGGGACCTCTGGTGAGCGGCTGAGGTGTGTGTGTGCATGTGCCCGCAGGCGTGCACATGTGTGTGTGTGTTGAGAGGACTTCTGTGGATGTGCCTCTTTGCTTGTGAGCAGCTAGGGCTCTCCCTGGGTTTGCCTTGTCTTGCTGTCCCAAGGAGTAGGGCGGGTGGGCAAGCGAGTGGGGGGAGGGCTGGGGTGCTGGGGACACAAAGAGAGGCGGGAGGCAACAAGGCAAGGCAAACAGCAGAAAACAAAATCAGAACTGCTGTTGCTGGCTTCTCTCTCTCTCTCTCTCTCTCTCTCTCTCTCTCTCTCTCTCTGTGTGTGTGTGTGTGTGTGTGTGTGTGAGAGAGAGAGAGAGAGAGAGAGAGAGAGCCAGCCAGCCCCAATCTGAATTCATTATAGAGAGAAAATTCATTCAATTCATAATATTCATTAGTCCAAGCACTTAAACCTGTTCTCAAAAAGGTAAGCTACTTGTAACCCAGAAGGGTTGAAGGGTTCTCTCAAGGTCTGCAGGTGTACCCAAACACTTTACAACTTTACAACTTCGTATTTACATAGCATTAATTAAGCTCATTAATTAATCAAATAAAAAGCAATGGGTTCCAATATTTTTTTTTTTTGTTCTGGCGGGGTGTGTGTGTGTGTGTGTTACGTCAAGGGGGTAACGTCGGCGTATCTAAATATATTTTGGGGTAAAAGGTAAAAAAGTTCCCTGACCCCTGCTCTAAGGGAAAATCTGTCTCTGGATAAGGTGGGAATATCTTCTGTCAGCTGGACATATTTGCAGCCCCAACATGTTGTGATAATTTGGGAGGCATTCACCTAGGCACCTACCTGACTTGCAAAGCTCCCTCTGTACTCTGTTGAGCTTTGCAAGTTTGAAAGGTGCCTAGATGTGTGCCTCCCAAATTATGTTACAGAGGGAATTTTCAGTCTGCAGGAAAAAACCATTGAAGTATAAATCCTTCCCCTTTGCACTAAATCTCCCTTTGTGATGAGTTGTGGTACTGTAGGGCTATTAAGGGTCAAAATTATTTTAAATTCTATTCAAATAATAGCCAAAGTTCTGTTAAAAATAAAATGGTGGAGATATCTTAGCGCAGTGATTCCCAGACATTTTTGACTGGTGGCTCCCTTGACCTACCAGGCCATTGGCTGTGGCTCCCTATTATTTACAATCCTATATATTGTACAGGGTGGCAGTTTTTTTTGTGAGGATTCTGCAGCTCTCCTGGTTGCTTTCTGCAGCTGCCCAGGGAGCCATGGCTCACAGTTTGGGAACCACTATCTTAGCATATACAGGCCTTGAAAAATATTCCTGATGCTGGCTCATCACATTATCGTGATCACAGGCATGATGCTGAAAACAGAAAAGATGTATATTCTGGGAATGATGGGGCTCAGACTGTCTTGGCAAGTAAATATTCATAGCAAAGAAGAGAATCATCCACAGAGAGAAAGGTGCGGTTGAAGGACTTTCACTTTATGTAATTTCTGCTTACTCGCTCTGTTTCAATCTTTTATGATGGTCAGGAAATGGAGCCTACTGCTTCGTAGAAAAGGGTTTGGGTAAATAGAGGTGACATGGTGTTGAAGTTATTTCTACCTCAATAGTTCCTTTGTTAGCTGAGTAACAACCCAGGCCTCAGCTAAAGAAGACCTAGTTCTTACTCTGTCATTCACTGAAGGAGGTCGCATATCCATGTTCTCAAGTAAAGTCCAAAGGAAAAAAAAAACATTTTTGTCAAAGGAAAAGGGAAGTCAAAAGGAGTTTCTTCTGCTTTATTCAGTGTGTAAATAACTGCAGGAGGCACATCGTTACTAATCCCCACAATCCATAAAACGTCATTCGCAGTTTTGGGCCTGATCCTTGCACACTTAGAATCTACACACTCAGGATGCAATCCTAACCTGGAGTTAGGCTGGCACAGTTAGGCCAGCAAAGTTTGGCCACACAAGGGACACCATAAAGTTTGTTGGGACCGCTCTCGGAGTCAGATGTGGGGTTGGTGCATGTCTGTGTGTCGGCCTCTCTGACTCCGAGAGTGGTCCAAACATACTTTACAGCATCCCTTGTGCTGGCCAAACTTTACTGGCCTACTGTGCCAGCCTAACTCCAGGTTAGGATTGCACTCATATTCTGTTCTTCTCTGGATTGGGTCATTTTGTGTTCAATTTGAGGAACATTGTGCTGTGCCAGACCTGTTCTGTCGGTTTGTGTTCAGTTCACAGGATGCCACGTGAAAATATTCTTCCATTTCGATGCACACAACTTTCTCATATGTCTTAAAGTCATGAGCTCTGGCTGGTTTTATTAGAAAGAAATAAAGAAAAATAAACCTTTTCTTTGATATTATGTCAGATTTTGAGTTATAGTAAGTAACTAATCAGTTAGGCTTCACATTGTTGTAGTCTTTTGAATTTCATTCTTTCAACTATAATTAAATATGACACCACCTCCAAGAATGTTTTGATTTATTTTAAATCAAAAATATGTATTAAACTTGTGGTCTCTTAAGAGGCTGCATTCCTATACAAGCTTAATGAAGAGTTATGTTCCACTGAAATTAGTGCACCTTACTTCCAAGTAAATGTGCATAGGATTATGCTGCATATCATGTTATGCAATTGATTGTTTCAAGAAAGCTATATATAACTAAACTAGAAAAAACCGCTAGAGGGCGACAACAGGAATATAAGAAAACCCTATTTCTACTGAGTGTTCTATTTTGCCTATTTCAGACATCCATGGAAAGAATATTGTTTTTCTGAACAACATCTGCATATGAAGGTTTCTTGGTCTTTTTTAAATGAAAAATAAATGTGTAAACTGATACATGTTATGGTAATGGGCCAGTGCCTGAGCATCTTACACATACAAGTGCCTATACAATCTTGCTGGTTGGGCTAAACATCCATAACGGCCATTTCATTTTGGTGTTTTGCAGTGATTCATGACCATGTGCCAAATTTTAGAACGTGATAAGATCTAAACTGAGTCTTGCACAGTCAAGCACTTGCACAGATTGCCCTGAAAAGCTCCAGCTACAGGCTAAAAAGATTGTTTGGTTATTTTGTTAGGTTTTGCTCATACACATTCTGATTCAGTTCAGGCTGTGTGTTTGTGATTAGTTGTGCATGAGAATGCTCAGAAGGTAATGCCGAACTGGTGGACATCTCTACTTGGATGCAGATTTCAATTTGCATTCAACCTCTTGCTGCAAGAATTTGAATATCCATGTGCTTGTTGTATGTACTTATTTTCCCCATCATCACTACATTAATAGAACGTACAATGTATTAATGTAGTGTAGCTATCCCAGGTGGCAGAGATGTCAAGGAGCTCTTTTTACCAGCTTCAGTGAATATGCCAACTGAGCCATTCCTGAAATGTTGAACTTTGCCATGTTCATCAAAGTACAAGTCATCTCCACTACTGCAGTTATCCACTCTACGGTTCTGCCCTTGAAGTTCAATACTCTTTTAAAGTTCATCTAAGACCTGGCTCTTTGGGACAGCTTTTGGGCTAAACATCCATTTTAGGGCTCAATCCTATCTAACCTTCCAGCGCTGGTGCAGCTGTGCCAGCGGGGTGTATGCTGCATCCTGCACTGGAGGGAGGAGGAAGTCACGGAGGCCTCCTCAAGGTAAAGGAATATTTGTTCCTACCAGTGGCGTACCTACCTATGGGGCAGGTGGTGCAGCGCCCCAGGTGCCATCTGGGGGGGGTCACTACTGAACCCCAAATTCCAAAAATAACGAGTTTACGGAATAATATGCTGTATACTGTTGGATGCGGAATTCCACCTGGAATTCAGTGGAAAAAATGGAGTGTAATATCTCTATTCTATCAAACGTTATGGCCAAAAAAGTAAAACCCGAAAATAAAACTTCTTTTGAACAAATGGTGATTTTTAAAATTGCAGTTTTCAGGAGTAATACCATCATGCTATATACCGTTGGATGTGGAATGTTACCTGAAACTCAATGGAAAGAACAGGAGTGTAATATCTCTATTCTAGGAAAAGTTATGGCCAAAAAGGTAAAAACCAAAAATAAAACTTTTGTAAAGATTGCGGTTTTTAAAATCGTGGTTTTAAGGAATAATACCATCATGCTGTATTGATGCATGTGGAATAATACCATTCCACATACTGTTGGATGTGGAATTTCACCAGGAATTCAATGAAAACTCCCAGAGTGTGATACCTTAATGCTTGCAAAAGTTATGGCAAAAAAACCCAGCAAAAAATAACTTATGTAAAATCACAGTTTATTAAAATTGCAGTTGTACAGAATAACAGCATCATGTTATATACCATTTGATGCAGAATTTCCCCAGGAATTCAATGAAAAAAACCGGAGTGTAATATCCTTATTCTATCAAAAGGTATGATAAAAAAACAAAAACAAATGTTTATGACAAACCAAAAAAAAAGCCACATTTAATATAAAAATCAGTTGGTTAAAATTGTGGTTTTATGGAATAATGCTATCATGTTATATACTGTTGGATGCAGAATTTCCTGAGGAATTCACTGAAACAAACCTGTGTTCAATATCTTCATTCTAGCAACTGTTATGGCCAAAACACACACTCACACATACCCCACCAAAAATAAAACTGTTTTATGCAGGGGTGTCAAATATACAGCCCTGAGACCTGCATAATGAGTCCACAAATGAGACCTGCAGAACCTGTAGCACCTCCACTCCCATGTTCCTTGCCTTGTTCTCTGGCCTCCGGCAGCAAGCCACAATGCAGCCCCAAGATAAGGGAACAAAAGTTCCCTTACATTGAGGAGGCCTCTGTGACTGCCCCTACATTGCAGGATGCAGCACATGCCCCACTGGTACAGCTGGATCACCACTGGAATGTTGGATAGGATTGGGCCCTCAATTGGTATTTAATAGGGCTTATGATTAGGAACTGCTTCTTTTTCCAGTGGGCAGGTTATGCTATTGTACGATTTTTATGACGACAGTGGTTATGGACTGCTCAGTTCATTAACTACTCTGCGTGGTAGGGAAAATAGTAGAGAAAACAGTGCTGCTGCTGAAAGGGCAGATTGTGTGATAATTGGGCTCTCCATATCATGAAAATATGATCAAGATTTGCATATTTTCTCTTGTCATTTGAAGTTAATGAGTTCCTAGGTGAGAACAAAGTGCATATTTCTTGTCAGTTCCTGCTTAATGACATCACTTCTGGCCCTCAAGAGCCACAATGAATGTTAAGTGGCCTCTGTAGAAAATGAGTTTGACAACCCTGGTCTTAAGTAACAAAAAGTAGATTTGCTTAACTCAAAAGAAGGTGTTAGTAAAGTGACACCCTTTTGTTGTTGTTGTTGTTGTTGTTGTTGTTGTTGTGTGTGTGTGTGTGTGTGTGTGTGTGTGTGTGTGAGAGAGAGAGAGAGAGAGAGAGAGAGAGAGAGAGAGAGAGAGAGAGAGCACTAATGACCAAAATTGTGGCAATTGTGGTTTTTAGGAATAATGACATCATATTATATATGTATAATTCAGTGTGTAATTTAAGACATAGCAATGTATGGCTGTGAGAGCTGGACCATAAGAAAGGCAGAGCGCCGAAGAATAGATGCTTTTGAATTATGGTGTTGGAGAAGACTCTTGAGAGTCCCGTGGACTGCAAGGAGATCCAGCCGGTCAATCCTCCAGGAAGTCAAGCCTGATTGCTCCCTGGAAGGACAAATCCTGAAGCTGAAGCTCCAATACTTTGGCCACCTCATGAGAAGAGAGGACTCTTTAGAAAAGACCCTCATGCTGGGAAAGATGGAAGGCAAAAGGAGAAGGGGGCGGCAGAGGATGAGATGGTTAGATAGTGTCACCGAAGCAATGAACATGAAATGGGCGAACTCAGGAAGCTAGTGGAGGACAGGGAAGCCTGGCGTGCTGTGGTCCATGGGGTCGCGAAGAGTCGGACACGACTTAGCGACTGAACAACAACAATTTAAGACAGGTTCTTTCATTACATTCTTATTGAATTATCTGAGTTCTAACAAAAGTCATAGCCAAATAAACAGGAAAAACAAAACTGACTTATGTAACAAAAAGTGGATTTCCTTAAAACTGACCAATGTGACTGTGTTCTGAGTTAACAAAATGTTATTATGATACAGTACGTTAAGGAACCAATAAGTTATTATATCAGCATCCTTTACCATGTATCAGAACTAATATTTGAACTCTTATTCAGTTGTGTGAGTGCCATCAAGTTGTCCATTGATTTTTTTTTTATTGATTTGCTGGGTGACCTATATTGATCAATAGTTAAATAAATAACTAAAGTTACTGGGGGTGACACCATATGTTATCTCACTGGGGGTGCAATCCTAACCTGGAGTTAAGCCGGCACAGTTAGGCCAGCAAAGTTTGGCTGGCACAAGGGCCATCGTAAAGTATGTTTGGATCACTCTTGGAGTCAGCGCACAGATGTGAGCCATCCTCCCTGACTCAGAAAGTGGTCCAAAAGGGCTTTAAGGTGGTCCTTGTGCCAGCCAAACTTTGCTGGCTTAACTGCCGGCCTACCTCCAGGTTAGGATTGCACCCTGGGTGACATCAATCCTAGTTGGCATCACTGGTGGGAAGTTTGGGTGGTGGTGGTGGTCATTGGCTTAGATGACTTTTAAGGTGGATTCTAAATATGGTGGACTATATCAGTGGTTATTAACCATGTTGGCTACATTGAACCTCCAGATGCAGGGGCAGTATGTCATTGTGTACTATGTGCAGAGGAGCAATAGCAGGGGAGGATTCAGGTGTTCATCCATTGCTTGTGAGGGAATATTCACTGCAATTTTCTGGCCATTATTATTATTCATTTCCTGTCATGACTATTACTATCTCGGCCTCACCTCCTGTGCAGGGTTGTTGTGATTACCAAAGAAGTGCAACCACCACAAGCTCCTTGTAGGTATAAAAAGTGAATGAATAAATAAATAAATAATTTTGCCATATGGGGGGGGGTGTTAAAAAATTAAGTAGCCCCGGTGTAAAATGGCTGAGCTATGCCACTGTACCTTGGGGCTACATTGCAGGTGACCCCCAGGATCTCACAGAAGATGATCTGGAATTAGCTACTGTGGAAGATATTAGAGGGTACAGGGGGCCCTCATTATCCAGGGGTTCACAACCGCAGATTTCACTATCCATGGTGCCGACCTTCCCCCCACCACCTGAACTCAACTGGAGCTGTGCTCTGGTCAGGTCTAGAGACTTTCTGAAGCCCAGAGAGGCTGTGCACATCTGTCAATGCCTGTGCACAGAGTGCTTTAAAGGAAACTTCCAGTTTTCAGCAAAAACTGGAAGTTCCCTTTATAATGCTCCAGGCTTCATTCTGAGGAATAAATGGGTGTGTTCAGTAGATTTCATGATTTAAACATTGGCCACTTGTGTTTAATAAAGTTAAACCTCAACCACAATCTGGTGTCTTCCTTGGGGATGGTGCAAGGGTACTAGGCTACCTCAGAATGCCAGATACAGGGGAGTAGCAGCGAGATACAAGTATCTGGTTGTCTTGTGTGTTATGTGTTCCCTGAGGTGTCTGGTGGGTCACTGTGAGATACAGGAAAGTGGGCTAGATGGGCCCTTGGAACTAGATGGGAACTTTTATGTTCTTATGTTCTAAAGCCCACAGAGGCTGCAAGCAGACACACATGGCCTCTCCAGGCTTCAGAAAGCCTCCAGACATGACTGGACCATTGCTCCAGTCTCCTTCAGAGGTTTGAAGGGCCTCCAAAATCCACAAATTCCAACATCCATGGATTTTGGTATGCACCGTGTTCCAGGAATGGAACCTCTGCAGATAACGCCACTGTATTTGTGTCCTTTTCAAGTTAACTTGTATTAGAAATAACAGCTGGAAAAATTGGATTGCAAAATTCTGATCATCAGCTACTAAAAATGAAATTGAAATCAAAGATCTTAAAAAATGTTTTACAAAACATAAGGGGGTATGTGAATTCATTCAAAAAGTGGAAAAGCATGAGAAATCCATAATTACTTGGGAAAATGTTATTGGGCACAAGAAGAGAAAATTGGTGACACTTTTAAAAAAGTATTGGGAAATAAGGGTTAGGTAGAATGCCTGAGCAAGAAAAAGGAAACAATGTATAATTGTTACCATCCCTACCTGCTATAGTTGGTGCTATTTTTACAGGCTGCAATAACATTGAATTGCTTGTTGAATTTCTTCAAACATGGCAAGGAATAAATAATATCAAGAATGAGATGTTATGCTCTTAAAATCTTATAGTCCAACTAAGGTCACAAACCTGTCCAGCTTCCCAGCACTGATGCAACCGCAACAAAGGGGCATGCACTGCATCCTGTGGTACAAGACGGGGGGGGGCACTTACAGAGGCCTACTCAAGGCAAGTAAATCTTTGTTCCTTTATCCCAGGGCTGCATCAGTGCTGGAAAGTTGGATAGGATTGGGCCCTAAGATGGCAATTTCTGTGCCCGAGTATATGCCAATGTAACTAGTTGATATCCTATGCTCTTCCAGAATCAGTGTTAAAAACACAATAATATTAACAAGCAAAAGAGACAACATAGCAATAATGAAAACCACTGATGGCCCTGATGGCCATCCTCCCCTCCCCCCCATATAGATGGTGCAGGTCCAAGTAGACCTATAGGGCTGGAAGGGGCTTTGGGATAACATTTGCTTTAATATAAGTGTTCCCTTGCCCCCTGGAGGTCTCCAGAGCCCACACCTCCCCTGCAGGATGCAGCAGAGGTCATGTTATCACTGCATCACCTTATGGAAAGCTAGTTAGGATTGGGTTGTAATGTTGTTCATTTTATTGTGTCACACAACTAGTGTTATTAGGCGGGGTGATTTTTGGGTGAATGTGGAATGGCTTTGGAGTAAGTAATAATTTTTCTGATTGAAATTGTTATAATAGTACACAATGCATTGAAATAAGAATTCAATAATAATCTGGATATCCAGATGTTCACTATAAGGGTTGTTTTCAGAAATGGATTAACTTATTACATATTAAGAGAAAAAGGTACATATTTCTTTCATGTGCACTTGTATTCTTCAGTAAAATTTAGCTTCAGCAAGGTTGCTACAACATGGCCTTTGAAACCACAATCCTAATCCCTTACAGCCTGCTGAAAATACCTAAGGCTGCTAAAATAATATGTTCCAGCACTAACAATATTTTACTTTTTGACACTGCAAGCATGAATACTGTTTTTTGTTTTGTTTTTTGTTAACGAGCCAAACAGCTTCTTTAGGTGTGCTCAGCCACTTGTGCCTGACCAGGGAGACCTTTGACTTTGTTTGGCTTAGTAACTTAGACCCATCTGCCATACCCCTAACTATTTTTAAAACTTCCCTCACAGCCCAATCCTACTCCCTACCACTTCATAGCATGCAGCCATGCCAATGGAGCATGTGGTGCCTATTTCCCTAGGGAAGCCCCTCAGTTCTTGTTATCTTGCTATCGAGTTTTAAGAGAGCTGTTCAAGCTTGCTTTTTACCAAAGCTTTCCGAAACACTGTATGTTGTGTTGCTTTTTACTGCTGTTAATGTTTTAAGGAGCACAATCTGTGTGCTATTGCATTATTCATTTATTTAGCTAGAACCATCAATGAAGGCTGCAGGCAATATAGTGGGCAATTAGAGAAGAGCAGTAAGAAAGGCCGAATGTAAAGACTGGGAGCTTGTGCAGGATCTGGAAATGATTTGGAAATGAACACCACTACAGGGGTTTAAGGAGGGTTGTGATGTAACAGAGCCAAAAGGAGAGGTTAATGGTTTTCATGGCAGAATCCTGGAAGTGAGGTGGTTTTCTTTTACTTGATATTGCCTTGAGCTCTTGTAAAACTGGAAATGTTCAGTATATTTAGTGCAAAATAATTACAATACACTCACAATCATGGTTCTCTCAACAATGAAGGAAAGGCCCTTCAAACATGAAATACTCTACTATTCGGTCCAAGTATGTATGCAAAGAAAGAATCCTCACGAATTCATGAGAGGAGGCTTGAAATAGTCTGTGCATGCCTCTGCTCTGTGCACGTTTTCTTTTCCTCACAGCAGCCTTCTCCACCCCATTCAGTGTGAAACAGCTGCTCTCTAAACTCAAGAAATCTTCTAAAACAGCACATGATGTAGTGAAACAGGGCTGCATTTACAACAAAGCCAGTAGGTATATTGCTGTCCACATGCAAATAGGCTAATGCATCTGAAACAGTGTTCTTCAACCTTGGGGTCGGGACCCCAATGGGGTCGCAAAGTGTCAGTTGAGGATTGCAGCAACTTGCGGGAATGAAAAAGGATGAGGACCACTGGAGTAGGGCACCAACAGGCAAAGGGAGAGACATATGATGTACTCTTTCAGGTACCAGGAGAGTGTGTCCCAGTCCTGCTCAGGTTCTTAAGCAATTGTGCTGATATAGCTTTCATTAGTGGCAGGCTTCATGGTAACTTCTCTCTAATAAGAATATTTAGTTACAGTGAGTAGTGCTGGGAGTGGGCAGTGATGGACATAAGGTGGGCGGATAGGGTCCTGGGACTGGGTGGGATTGACAGTGAATAGAACAGAATTTTATTGGCCATACATGGAATTTCACCATACATGGCATTTTACTTTGGCCCAAATGCTCTCACATATACCTTAAACTAATAAATAATACCATCACATTAACAAGCCCCCACTAACGCTAAACTTAGCCAAGTCAAAACCAAAACATCAACATAATCAGCTATTCAGTAGCTCAATAGCACAGGGGGAAAAAAAACTGTTCTTGTGTTGTTCTAATATACCATGTCCTATAGCAACGTCCAGAGGGAAGAAGTTCAAACAGATTACGGGCAGGGTGTGAGTGATCTGCAACAATCCTCTCTGCTCTTTTCCTCATCCGAGCAATATATAAATTGTCTGCATACAGCAAGCTGACTCCTATTATTCTTTCTGCAGTTTTGACTGTTCTTTGGAGTCTATTCTTATCCTGTTTAGTCACTGAACCAAACCAGGCTGTTATAGAGTTAGAAAGAACAGATTCAATGATTCCTCTATAAAACTGATTCAACAGCTCTTGAGGCAGGTTAAATTTCTTAAATTGGCGCAAAAAATAATCCTCTGCTGTGCTTTCTTAATAATGGAACTGATGTTAACTGACCATTTCAAGTCATGGAAGATTATAGAACCCAGAAATTTGAAGGACTCCACCACTGATACCATACTAGTATCAAATAGATATCGGCATAATATGTATGATGTTCCCAAAAGTGCCAGTTTTTGCAGATCTGATGGTGTTATTTCTGTAAGCTGCAGTTGTTTAAAATGATTCACAAAACTTTCTGAAAAAGTGCCCCAATGACAATGGGGACCACTTTGGTGTACTTTGTCCATAGCTGTGTGATTTCAATGGCCAGGTCTGGGTATTTTTGTCATTTTTTTTCTAGTTCTTTTTCATTGTCTCTGGTATCTCCAGGAATTGCAACATCACCAAACATCTTGATTTTCTATTGTTGTTATATCAGGTGTGTCATATTAGAGGTGTCAGTTGGTACTTTGGATTTTAAAGTCCCACACAATCTTGATTTGCTCATTCTCTAACACTTTCTCAACATGATGATCCCAAACGTTTTTCAATGTTGGCAAATTGTACTGTTTTACAAGATTTACTGTTTTACAAGATTTACATAAAAACAAGTGGATTAATTTTGGATCCCTGTCATGTCTGTCTTTATAATTTGTCTGAGTGATTTTACTACATTCCCATATCAGATGAGACAAGTCTCATCTTATTCTTTGCATAGTAGTTTCTTGATGGTACCCAGTTTCAGCCATGCCCAAGTCAAGTTGTTATCACTTTTTCCTTCAATATCTTTCAGGTGTTGTCCATGCAATGGTTTATTTTTCCAGCTATTCAACCTTTTTAAAAATTGCTGTTTTTTGTATTCAGCCTTGTTTTCTATAGTTCTAAAATTGACAGCCATTTTTACAGCCTTCAGTAGCTTTTTCACGCTTTGTTTATATAATTGCTCAGACTTCTTTTATCCTTTTTCTATTACCCTTTGTATTTGTACAGCCTCATTTTACATGGTAATAATCTGTGAACATCACTTTTTGGATGCAATTGAGGATGCATATTCTTTAATTTTTGTCTTTTGCAATCTAACTTTTCTAATTCATTCTGAGTCCAATCAGTTAGTCCAGCTGGGTATCTAATTATTGGGATGGCCCATGTATTTTTGGCTTTGATGGTATTTCCACCATTTAATTTTGATTTTAAGATTTTTTGTACTCTTTTGTGTTCAGTATGTTATCTGCTTCTAAGATTCTTAAATACTTGTAACATTAATTATTTGACAATGATTGTAATGACAATGTCGTTATTTGACAAATCGATTGACAGCCATTTTTGAGTTCTATTCCATCTAGGTTCCATCTAAAAATACATGTAATGTCTGCCATCCCTGCCCCCCGTTCTCCAGAACCCCCACCCTTGCCTGCCCCCTTGCAGCTCCTCTGAGTGGCTTCCTGGTGCTCTGCCCCTCCGATACACAGAGTAATGGTGGGGGCCATGCAGGTGGTGTGTGTGCGTGTATGCATTGCGTCTCTGTCCCCCAAGCTCAGTGCTTGGGGCATTTGCCCACTTTGCTCCCCCAGGTCTGCCATTGATAGTAGATGGTTTATTTTCCCAGCTCAATCAGTTTTCTTAAGACACATTGACAAGAGTTAAAGAGATGTTATATAGTAACAGTGACTACTATTGTTGTTGATGTGGCTGTTGTTGTGGCTGTTGCTTATCTTTGATGAGATAATGTCTTCCAAGGTGCCTATGGAGATTGCTCTCAGAAGGTGAGCTTTGCCAATGAGTTACATGTTTTATTTTAGGGAGGAGTCCAGGGGAGGGGAAGGGTGCCACCAGGCCATGGAAGATACAGTGGTGGGGATCAGACAGGTCGTTCCAGGGGAAGGAGTCTCCATTAGAGAAATATTGTTTCTCTCTCCCAATGCTCTGACAACTAGATGCCTTGGTAGTAACTCCCTGAGTCTGAAGCTATGCTCCTGATGTCAGATCAGTAACTAATAAAATCTGCATCATCTGGGATTCAATCCTGGATGAAGGCATTGACCTAATGTGCAATATGGAAACCACATTGGATAAGGTGGGACAAGTAAGTTTTCCCAGCATTGTCCATCAGAATTCTTGGTTTTGCAGCAGCCGTAATTGCAAGGAAGGGAAGGGTGAGCTGCAAGAGACTATCTCTCTGGCCAGGTTTCCTATCCACCAATCCACTGGGTTCAAGTATCTGCACATTGTGTTGGAAGTAACAATGACTACTGTTGCTGCTGCTGCTGCTGGCCCATGTTGCTTATCTTTGATGAGATAATGTCTTTCCATAATCCCATGATTGGGATTAGGTTGGTGTACTGCCCACCTTGCTGCCCAACAGTTTCCTTGCCTTAGCTGACTGAATTGGTCTTGGATGTGGCGTTGGAATCTCCCCATTGATTGGTGCTGGGACACTTCATGTCGTGGCTCCTGGGTTAAGTGTAGCTCAGGATTTCTTGGGTGTCTTGATAAGCATGGGCCTGTCCCAGAGATTTTTGGCCCTGACATACAAGGCAGGACATGTGTTGGACCTGGTGTTTATTGCTGGGCAAGAGGGTGGTGAT
This sequence comes from Lerista edwardsae, assembly GCA_029204185.1. Taxonomy (NCBI): domain Eukaryota; kingdom Metazoa; phylum Chordata; class Lepidosauria; order Squamata; family Scincidae; genus Lerista; species Lerista edwardsae. The sequence continues at coordinate 35,462,494 of JAJKFI010000004.1, read as the reverse complement.
CTGGACATGGAAGAGATTGAAGTTACTCCATAGCCATGGACAGATCACTTCCTGGTAAGGTTTAGGTTTAGTTTAGTTTAGTTTATTACGGTCTTAGACCAATACAAGATGCATCAGCTCAATTACACAAAATGTAATCCTTAAATATAATCTTATGTACATAAATGCGTCACAAGTGCACAAAACAAGCATATGGACAAATAAGCCAGAATCCAAGACAAACTCAAGATTACACATAGAAGGCACAGTAAAAAGGGGCAAGAAAATGGAAAAAGGACTCTACAACATCCCTAAGATACAGGGAATAGGGACCAAAAGGGGAAAAAAAGGGAACTTATTGTACCTTCTTTGGGACACTTAAAAAGGGTCCGCATTAAATCTGGGTTATAAGGCAACCACCATTCCTTGAGGTCAATTCAAAAAGAGATTAAACAAAAATCAACTGACAGAAAGGGTTGACTGAGAAGTGGCGAGCATAGGACTCAATGCCACAGGATCACTGGGATGACTATCTAAGGGCCAGATTCCAAAAAGATCAGAAGGGCTCCCAAGGGGCAGCCGAGTAATTTAACTTTAACAGTAATTTTTTACCACAATACTAACACATGTGACTTCAAAACTCATGGAAGACACAGTCGTTCACAGAAATACCCCTACTGACAATATACAATTGGAGAACTGTCTGGTTGACAAACTTAGCAGTCTTATATAATTGGCCTACAAGTTCTCCACAGAGTTAATAAAATCATAAGTCAGAGGGGGAACAGTTTGAGCCTGGGCATCAACTAAGGTAAAAGGTTTAGGTTTGTTGTGACCTCTTATTTCTACAGAGGTAGGGTACTGTACTGCACGGTCCACCCCCAGACTCTAATAGATTTCTAGGGTTTCCTGAAGGCTTTGGTGGATTTTCTAGCTGCCAAAGCCAGAGACTCTTCTGAAATCTAGATTGATCTTTAGTATAGGAAAATGGCCAAGGACCAGGGCAGTGGATCACTTTGCTCCTAAGTGCCCTCTACCTTGGCAGATGCTCAGAATGGCCTTACTGAGAATGATGACAGCTTAGATGGCTTGAGCCACGGTGGTGGAAAACACGTGATGAGTTTGACAGAACATGGCCTAGAGCTTATTTTAGAGCACTAATTTTCAACCAGTGTGCCCCAGCACATTGGTGTGCCATGAATGACTTGCCGGTTTGGCTGAGGGTCATTTATTAATTGGGGCATTGGGGGATGTGAGCCCCCCCCCACTAGCAGTGTGGTGTGCCTTGACAATTTTAACACCTTGTCAGTATGCCGTGAGATGAAAAAGGTTGAAAACCACTGTTTTAGAGCCTGCTCTGTGGCAGTAAAGGCAACAATGTAAACTCTCTTTCTGACACCTTTGTGTGTCCAGCAGAACTGCTCCAAGTTGTACAAGGCCTATTCATCCAGGCCCTCTAACGGACTGGAACAAACAGAAGTCTGTTGTGACATGTTTGTGAGGCACTTTGTGCATAAAATTGCTCACATCTGACATGACATGTATTCCACATTGACAATATCTGATTATGTCCTCTTAGCATCTATCAGTCTGTTTATATTAAAACAGGCAGTGGCTCGCCCCCTCTTGTAAAAGCTCTCCATGGATTTCAAAGTGTTGGGTAATTTACTGATCAGTCTCAGACCCCCTGATTTTGGGCAAGTGGTGGTATCTGAACCCTAGAGAGACCTGGGTGGATTATATGGATCATTCTAGCCTCAGGCCAGGCTTTGGGCAGAAAGAGCCTTGGTCGCCTTGGTGGATGCCTTACACTGGGGACTGGACTGAGGGAATGAATCTCTGTTGGTCCTGCTGGGCTTCTCAGTGGCTTTTGACATAATTGATCATCATGTCTTTTTGGGCCAATTGGCCGATTTGGGGGTCTGGGGTACCAATTTGCTGTGGTTTCACTCCTACTTGGAAGTTAAGTCCCAGGTGGTGGTTCTGGCAGATGCTTGTTTGACACCCTAGTCCTTGAAGTGCAGGATGCCACAGGGCTCCATCTTCTCCCTTATGCCAGTGGTTCTCAAAATTTTAGCACCAGCACCTACTTTTTAAAATGACAAACTGTCCAGGGTGCACCAAAAGTGATGTCATTAACTTGGAAGTTATGTCGTGGCTGGAAATGTCATCCTTCCAACTCCAGAGGCTGCTGCTTTCCTGAGCATGCAGCAATAATTTTACTTATTATTTCTCAGCCTATTTACAACCTTGACTCAGGCAAAATAACCACACATCCCTCCCCCTGTCCAGTGTCCCATCTTCCTGTATTTTTAATGGTGACTGCACTCTGTGCTACATTATACACTTGAAATTGACTCGTAACCCACTAATAGTATGTCCCCCATGTTACTTAGCTGTGAGTCATGTTATAGGATGGATACAAGTGATTGAGGGGTCGCAGCTCCTGAGCCTTCTACTTGCTGCTATCACTGCAACCCCACAGAAATATAGTTCCCATAGGCAATCAAGAGGGCAGCCTTCCTTTACTTGCTGCCACCAATTGCCATCATGTCACACAGAGATGCAGAAGGAGAGGCCAAGTGAGAAAGCAGTGGCTGTGCTATTCCTCCTCTGCACTGTCAGAGTAATGTGGCTCTAATTGTTAGTGGACCCCTCTGCTGGTGCATGGGCCTGGAGATACCTGATCAGGACAACTTCTGGCAACAGTCAGGTATACTTACGTGTTGCCTTATTCTGTATTGGTATATACTCCTTTACAGCTTTATTTGCTAGAAGGCTTGTACTAAGCAATCACTTTTTAAAAGATAGTTAATTGAATTATTTTTCTTCATTATTCATATGTAATCACCCCACTAGGTTCAGCAGGCTGGTCAAAATGTGTTGGTGGGCTAGATGAGGGCTGTATTTTTTAGGGGGGGCATACTCTAAGAGCTGACAAGCATGACATGAACATGATCTCTTATTTCAACCCAACATCAAATATTCTTATACTGCAGCTGTATATGGAGGTTCCATTTAGTGCGGTTCCCTGGCCCTCAATAGGTGCCATCAATCCAGTTTGGCCTGCTGTATGAAATACTGTGTGAAACCCTTGGCTTATTCGTTGTTACAATTGTTAATTCAGTGTGTTCACTGTTTTTAATTAATAAGATAGACAAATATTGCTTATATTTGTTAAATTCCAGTGTGATTGCCACTCTGGCTCTCCTCATCTATAGTTGAAAACTGTGTGCCTGTCATTGGGGGGAAAGCAGTGGGGAAGGGCTATTGCTATGCCTAAAGGTGGGTTACCTGCAAGCATTTGACTGCCACTGTGGGAATCATAGAATCATAGAGTTGGAAGGGACCTACAAGGTCATCTAGTCCAACCCCCTGCCTATAGCAGGAAATCCTCCTAGAGTATCTCCAGCAGGTACCTGTCAAGCCTCTGCTTGAAGGTCCCCAGTGAGGGATAATCCACACCTCCCTTGGCAGACTATTCCATTGTCGTATTGCCCTTATCGTCAAGAAATTCTTCCTGATATCCCGCCGGAATCTCCTCTCTTGCAGTAAGTAAGATACTGGATTTAATTGACCTTTTTCCTGGTTCACAGAGGCTGTTATTGCTTCATATAAGCCAAGTGTTCAACTATCCTGGGATAACATATGCACCACATACAGTATATGTGGGCTAATCATATGACAGATGTCTCGCAATGATTAGAGGTCCACCTTACATTAAATTATGAATTTCACCACCGTAAAATTGTCTTGGTTTACTGAGTATGCTTTGTATATGAGATTGGCCATGGGGCAGTTCCTGTTTGTGTCAGCTTCAACTATGTGATGATTTGGTTTGAAGGGAAATTTTCTTTATATCTGTTGTAGTTAAGTGATTATTGATAAATGGTTGGGATCTTTAAGGACTTTTTAAATTAAAGATTTTAAATTCTTGTTGTCATAATTCTAACTTGCATCTGTAATGAATTGTAGAAATGATTACTAGTTTTTACTTAGCTGCAAGACAGATTCTTAGCACTTTTTAACTTTTTGTAATAAGACATAATCCTAATTCTGCCCTGAGCTGGCCTAAGTACCTCCTAAGTGTTGTGAACGGGCTGTAAAACACATTCACAGGTACTCAGGAGCAGGCTGGAACCTGCTCTGGGACAAGGTGAATTTTTGCTGGCCTGGGCAGACCAGCACAGGGGGCAGGAGGGCCGCAGAACTGTGGCAGTTTTGGGCAGGGAAGGGGTGGTCTGGGAAGTGGATTGGGCCAGGAGAGGGGTGGGACTGACCTGGGTGACTTAGGCCTAACCCCCGTTAAATAATGGGCGCATATCCATGTAGTCCCATAGGGTGGGCTTCGTGCAACACAGGAGAAGGGGAATAAAATCCCCTCACTCCGAGTTGTGCCCCAGCCTGCTCCTGTGCTGCAGTGGATACAGAGCAAGCTACTTGGCCTACCTGTCCCAGTGCAGGCTAGGATTGCACCCTATAGCTTCTTACAGTTACCGAATGCTTTATTTCACTAGGGTTCTAGCAATTCATGGTTATATATATTTTTGTAGACGCAGGGTTTTGGCCATATCAGATGGAATTGAACACATTGGGAATCTCCGTTGGGAGCTGGCATTATGTCTCCTTGCTGCCTGGACTATCTGCTACTTTTGCATTTGGAAAGGAACAAAGTCAACTGGCAAGGTAAAAGTAATGGTTTTCTATATTATGTAATGCTACAGTACCTTGTCACTGTGTATTAAAGCTAATGCTATTTTATATATTTATATGCATGCATGGCCTATCTGTCTTATAAAGTTGTGTTCTTTTCTCAACGATTCCTTTGCCGCTCAGACAGTTGTGCTGGTTTAACAGCATCTGAACTTTGGCGGTCACCATTTGAGGTTTTTGGACCAGTATAGTAGGGATTTCAGAAACAGAATTGTGTGGATCATAATGGATGATTATTCTGTGTACTGAGAAGCTTCCCTTTGTAGTATCTTTCCAAATGCTCATTGTTTGAATGCATATTTCATGTAACCCCCCTACATTTTTGGTGTGTGCATTAACAAAGTAATTCTTAACATAACCTTTAAAATAACCTAAATGTATAAAGGATTAGGTTGTCTTGAGCAAAGTAATCTTTATTTTTCATCTGTAAAATGGAAATAAGAGATACTAATTATGCAGGGCTGGTGTGTGAGGGCTGGTATTATAATTTTGAAAAAATCTTCACATTAAAATGCTCCATAATTGAATAATGAAAACATGGAGAAACAGACAATCATTATGATGTGAAATATAACCAAACCAAAAAGACAATAGGTGTCCCGATGCCTCTTGATCATATTATTAATTTAAGGAATTGCTTATTTAATTATTGTTGGAAAAGGTAGGTCTCCCCCCCCCATCTATTCCATCTTCATAAGAAGTGATTTTATGTATTTGGAAAAAGCAGTTGTATCCTGTGGACATTATTGGGACAGAGGCAAAATTTGGCCCCTGTTCATGTCTAGTACACTTGGCAGGTTCTCACCACCCCCTGCTCTGTCCCAAATTAAAGTCAATGTATCCCACATAAATTGTCCACATAAATGAATGAGAGCCATTGAAAACTGATCCAGCCACACACTGGGGTTTCTTGAACATACTTAATTTATGGAAACCTGAAACTAACATATCTTTCTATATAAACAAATTCATATTCTTTTTCAGTGGTATCCACAAAATATATACTTGCTTTCTCCAAATACATAAAATTGCTTCTTATTGAGACAAAGTAGATTGGGGGGGACCTACCCTTGATGCTGGTGATCCAGCCTTCATTAGCTGAGGCTCTCTAGGGATGTAGTGCTCCTCCTCCAAAGAGTTCTTGTAATAGGGCAGAAGGTCTGGTCGAGAGGGTTAAAGCCGCAGTAATTGCTCTAAGTTAAGATCCGAAGGTCGCTAGTTTGAGACCACTGGAAGCTTCCATGTGCGGCAGACCTCGAGAATGCGGCTGATAAGCTGTCTCAGCTGCCTGTGAGAGGGGGAGTTGTGCTGGATGGCCAGCTGTTCTTTGGTGAGAGCAAAGAAGCAGATTATCAGCTGGTAGAAGGCAATCATGCAGCGAGAAAGGAGGACTGGATGATAAAAGTGTCATCTGCATGTAGTTGTTCTTGAAAGATTAGAACTTTGTGATTTGTAAAAACCCTTGTGGTTTAGAAAATGCCTGCCTATGTAAACCGCCTTGAATTAAAGTCAAAGGAGCAATCTAATGACCAAGAAAGTTGGTATATAAATACCAAATGTTATATTATTATTATAATATGGTGGCACTTTCTCCACACAAATTCTACTTGTCAGAGTGACAGGCAGTTCATTACTGTTTATCAAAAAATTGGCTGTAGCTGAAAATGCACATTTTGGTGCAACTGGAAATATATTGTCAAGTGTAGGGAAAGTAAATGATTTGCAATCGTGCACCGGTATCCACTGATTCCGTATCCACTGTTTCCATTATCAATTGATGCCATGGATAGTGGGATGCCTATTAAAAAGATATGGGAACATTAAATAAATCTCTTGTTGCAGCAAAACCACTGATGTTCCTCTATCTTTAAAAAGGCATCCCCAGTATCCATGGTTTCAGGTATCCACAGTGGTGTCTGGAACAGAACCCCAGTGGATACCTGGACATGCCTGTATTATAAATTTGATCCTTAAAGTGCCAGCAAAAAAGATTCATTGGCTGCTGAGGGGCTTAGCATTATTAAGGAAAAATAGTTTTGGTGGGTAATAGCACTGAATTGGGCAGTCAGAAGGATAAGATGGAAGCCTATAATAAGCATAATTTTAAATATTTGAACAGACATGGTACAAACTACAGCTGGGAACCACCATTCACTGTCAGGGAGTAGGCTTAAATAGGCAAGAGATGTTATGTCTCTGCTTTCTATTGTTTCCTTCTGCATACACCTGCTACATTTACTTTTTTCCTCGCTTCTCTTTTCTAAAATGCAGTTTCAGACTGAAAAACGATAAAAGTGACCCATTTTGGAGAGTTGCATTCAGACTTCATGCCAAACTGCTTAACTTTTCTGCTAAAAAGCGTTCTCCCAATACATGAAAAAGATGGAAGAGTATTTTCAATTGTGTGTGTGTGTGTGTGCGTGTTTTTAGGATGAAGCTAGGAATTATGATCCTATTCTTAAAGGCTTTGAAAATAGTTGACAGCATTCAAAGAGTGTATGGTTTCCTACAGAATTGTCAAAATATAGTTCACTGTATTCATAGAATTTGAACAGAATTCTATGCGGAGCTGCATTTAAAGAGCAATCGGTGGAGAATGCTGGAAAAAGATTGTGAACCAGATTATTTTTTGGGAGCATGTGACTTTCTTGTAATAAGAACGTAATTTGCTACTGATTCATTTCCAGATATATGATAACGTTCTGGGTTGTGACCTTTGAAGTCATACATTATTTGAAGACACTTCCTTCCCTATACTGTAGCTCCTAATCATTAGCCAATGTTATTTCCCTGGAGTTCTCTTTGTCCATAAAATTATCAGGGGCTGTATCCAATGTAGGTTGGGCACAGCTTAGTGTCCCCTGCGCAGCCCAAATTGGGACTTGGATACAGCTTAACCGTTGAAGCCAAACTCTGCCCCCCAGGCCTGCCTGCCTCCTGGCCAGCCCTCCCCCTACCCTGTTTCTCTTAAGTATATCTTTATATCTTTGTGGTATGTTTTTGCTTCTAATTTGCATTTTGAGAAGGATTAGAGAAATAATAATAGTAATAATTATCACAATAAATGTATCTTTAGTTGTGTCCTATTGGTAGGACCTAATTTATTATTAATTTTAGTATTGCCATGGGTGTTTTAAGCATTAAGTTGAGGGTTGAAATGTCAGAGACCTGGAGGATAAGGTTTGATTGATTGGATATGTGTGGATTGGGTAAAAATGATTGGGCATAAGTGAGCTAAATGGAGAATGACTTGGCAGAATTTGGGAATAGTTAATTGGCTGAGAGTTAATGAGAATTTCAGCCTGAGGTTATTTAAGGGTAGGAACTCTGAGATGGTGACCTCTCACATGGCAGCTGATGCAGAGCACTCTATTCAATTGTTTGTTCATCCTCTCAACTTTGGACTAGGATAAGATAGGTTAGAATAGATCACAGAGGTTTCTTATTTTATGAGCTCTTAAATACTAATATTTGTGTGGGCATTTCTCTGGTATCCCTTTCGGCTGTAATGCCGGGGGGGGGGGCCTTAAATGTCTGTCATTGACTAATAAAGATATTTTACAAACTACTGGGTGTGTGTAATTATTTGGCCAAGGAAGAAAGTTCTAATGCCTTAAGAACTCATGCCAGAGAGCGCAATCCTAACCTGGTAGGCGGGCACAGTTAGGCCAGCAAAGTTTGGCCAGCACAAGGGCCACCGTAAAGCGCCTTTGGACCACTCTTGGCGTAAGGGAGGGTGTGCTGGATTCTTTGACTCCAAGAGTGGTCCAAACATACTTTACGGTGGCCCTTGTGCCAGCCAAACTTTGCTGGCCTAACTGTGCCAGCCTAACTTCACGTTAGGATTGCGTCCTGAGAGCGCAATCGTAAACTGATGTTGTGCTGGCATAGTGCTCTTGCGCGGGACCAGCACCGTTGCTAATGTGCCATAAAGTGCGTCTGCACTGCGGAATCGGTTGCTGGACTGGTGCAAGCAGCAACGCTGACGCACAGGTGCCACTGTGCCCATCAGTTGCACGGGTTGAGCGCCAGTGACACTCAGCCAGCGCAGGACTGTGCCGAGGGCATGCCAGAGGTGTGCTAGAGGCGTAATAGGGTGGCGACGGGGGTGGAGATGGGACAAGGCCATTGAACCATATCCTAACCCCCATCCCTGGGTAGAGTGGCCCTGATTTGGGCTGCTCCCGGCCATGTGGACCTGTGCCTGAAAATCTGCAGGCACAGATCCGAGGTGCCCCATAGGGCTGGCTGGGACTTAACTCAAGGCAAGGGGAAAACATCCCCTTGCCCCATGCTGAGCTGCTGCTGCCTCCTAACATGCTTAGGATGCAGCCCAGCTGTGCCGGCCTGGCTATTATAGCGCAGCTTAGGACTGGGCTATGAATTGGCTTGAACTGCCTTGTCCTTCTCTCCCTGCTGAATAGCAATGCAGATAAATAACTGAAAGGACTGCATTTTGGTAAACTAAGTGGCTGAGCAACACTGTAGGGAACGTTGGTGTACTGTTATACTTCGCAAAACTGTGGAAATCTCTACAGTTCACAATATGCACAGTTGCGGCACTGAGGCTGGTAGGGAGTCATGAGTGGTGAACACAACATCCATCATAAATATTAATAGTGATATACAGCTTTTTTTTTTTTAAAAAGGGAGGTTTACAAAGGGGTTTCAGTGAAAATCAAATCAATACATTTACATCTTACACATCTTACCTTGCTTATCTTTACTGGCAGGTATGGTGAACTTTGGTTGCATTCTGATCTTCGAACAGAAAATTAGAATGCAAGCCAAGTCCAGCTACTCTGCCAGCTGAGACAGAGTAATATTTGTAAGATATAAAGTATAGACCCTAGAGTCCACCTCTTGCACAGCTCATCTTAATAAAGAGGAGCATATTTCTTTTTTCAAGAAGCTCCAGTTTGAGCTAATACTAGTTCTCTCTAAACTTATATTACTATTTCTTTTAACGAATTGCAGAGGTTTTTGTCTCAGTTTTTATAGTTCTTGCTATGCTTTCAGGTAGCCCAATTGTGTCCAATGTTGATACAGTAGGCCTGCTGGGCCCACATTGTATCCAGCATTGGCTTTGAGCAGGTGGGAGGTCTTCGTGGGCTAAGGAAACATTTATTCTCTTATCCCATGTAGTGGCTTGGATTTGTGCCAACTATTTAGCTGGCACAAAACCAGGTAGGCCCAGGACCGGGGTTAGGATGTGGTGGAGGTCATGCACCATTGATGTGATGCCCAAGAAGCAATTGCTGCATCCACCCAACCCCAATATCAGTGGCCAGAAAATTGCTGACTTGGCCAATGTGCAATTGGGGCAATGTGTTTCCGACGCTGGAAGAATACCCCCGGGCTAGCCACTGGGAATGAGCAGCACAGAAGCAGGCACCTCAATTAACCATTGTGCAGTCCACAACGACACCGCACATTTGCATGCATGCACACATATCTATAACACAAAGATGCCACAACACCCTCAATTCCTGGAGGTTCTACAGTGTCATCAGCAAAGAAGGGGCTAAAGCAGATACCTGCTGGGAACCCTTATATCCTTATCAAACCCAAACAGATGTGCACAGCTAAGGCATGCCTTTTTGACCACAGCAGACGAAGGGCAGAAAGGTTGCTCCCTTGGAAGAGGGCAGCCATTGCAACAAACACATTTCCATGGTGTGGGTTCAAGTCACTGTGAGAGAATTCACCACCTAAAATGATCCTTTTAGCCATGGGAGGGACTAGGACAGTCACAAGGAGAACCTCAACAGCTCACAGGCACAGCAGGAATCTGGTAGCTCACTGCACAATGAGGCAGACTGGGAGCCAAGCAAGATGGGTTTGGGCCGAGCTAAGGAATATGCCTTAACCAGCAAGGCACTTAATTTTTTCATGTCTGGCCAGAAACACTCATTGTAGGGACAAAAGAAGATGGGGAGGAAGGTCTAGAACTCACAACAGCAACTTCAGAAAGCTGTCTATGTATATGCACCTATCAGAGGGAACACTTCATGGGTTCCAGTAGTGGGCCAGTCATTGGGCTGTTGTGTGACACAGGGTGGCAATGGCAGCAGCCCACCAATCTAGCCACACTCACAAACACCCATACCCTTTGCTTCATCATTGGCACTTTCCAAGGCCTGATTTATGATGCTGTCCCTGTAGAAAAAGAGCAAATGGGAGAGCTGGTGATTTGATCACAGAACAGCAGCAAAGGCAAACTCAAAAGAAGTATATTTGTGTTATAGGGAGGCAAGGGAGAAAGAGCACCACAAGCAGATGCAACATGATGCAAACCTTTCAAAAGCAAAGAAAATGTGAGAGAAGAGCCTCTAACCCTCTGTACAAGTAATCAGAGAATCCTATCTAGGAAGGCAGTTAAAATTTTAAGCAACAGAGTTCTCACCCTATAACTCTTACCATGCACTTCAGACACCCACTGCCATCCTTGTACTACAAAAGCTCCACTCTTGCAATGGCTCACTGTGATCCTAGCTCTGGTTGAAGGATCCTACCAATGATTCTAATGGCAGAAATTCCTCTGCATACCTCTGAATCCCATAAAAGAATGATGGGAGATACTATTTTTCATTCCCTCCGAACTTCTGCACTGCTGTTGCTACCTAAGCTATGGAAACAGGAAGCTTTTTAAAAATTTTATAGGGGAAAAAAAAATCAAGTGCCCCAGATCTGCCATTGGAAGCAAACTATTCACACTACTTCATAGTATTATCCTCTCTGGAAAGTATTAGATATGAAATAAGAACAATATGAATTATAAAATGGGAATGAATCTAAATAGTACAATGGATGTGCCTTATCTGCGTGTTTGGTATCTGTGGATTTCACTATCCACGGAAGCTTTTTAAAAATGTTTTATGAAGTCAAAATAAGTCAGAAAATAGTCTTTCTTACTGTAGCACTGCAAAACCATGCCATTTGCAGGGCTGCAGGGCACTCAGTGGAATTCTGAAAGCAACATTTGGTGTGAGCCAGGGCTGAGGGAGCTTTCAGAGTGCCACTGAGTGCCCTGAGGGTAAGCCCCAGCAGCTGCTATTGGTCAACTCAGACGTGCACCACTTCAAACACTGGTGCAAGCCTGCATTGCTCTGTTAAAGCAGATCAGGTCCGAGAAGGGGCTTAGGATTCTTCATGCACCCTGCTGCTGATCCTGCCCTCCTCCCAGGCCTGAACCTCTCTCCTCACCCCATTCTGCCTACCCCCCTTCCACTTACCCCGGTTCTACTCAACTGCCATCCCACCTCCCTTCAACCCTGTGCACATTTATACGTCATATGTTATCTTAAGGGTATATAAGGAATGAACATTTCAAAAGCCTTCAGTAGGATGAATGTTCTTAATCCAGGTAGCAGTATTTCATACTTTGAACTGTCTCATAAACTTTGCCAGAAAGTGATAGTTCTGTCTTTATTTGTAAAAATGGTCATTTTGTCTAGGCTGATTTATGTGTGTTTCATATCTTGCTATCTTTTTTTTTGCCACACACATGAATTGACAAAATATTGGAAATACTCAGAATTAGTAGCAATAACAGAAACAATTTTCTTGGTGGCAGTGGAAGACCACACTGACAGTGAATGGAGAGGAAATTGGTTGTATAGACATCAGACATGGAATATTTCAAGGAGACTCACTTTCATCTCTCCTGTTTGTAGTTGCTGTGAAACCACTAACAGCAATGCTAAAGAAAACAAACTGTGGCCACAAAATATCTAAAGGAATGGGAAGAATGTTGTACTTGATGTATATGGATGATTTTGAAATCCTGTATATGGAAAAACAGAAGTGGAAATCAAATCTCTATTAAATGTGGTCTGTATATTCTGCCAGGACAAAACAATGGACTTTGGAATTGACAAATGTGCAACACTGTCAAGAAAAAGAGAAAAAAGTGCTGACTCCGAAGGAATACAATATGAGAATGGAAAGATGATGAAAGGTCTAGATAAGGAGGAAAATTACAAGTACCTGGGAATTTTGAAAGCTGCAGGAATCCAGCATGCTACAGTGAAAATGATCAGCACTGAATACACAAAACAATTGTTGAAAGTACTAAAATCAAAACTAAATGATAGGAACACAATCAAAGCCATAAACACCTTGGCCATTCCAGTGATTTGCTATAGTGCAAGAAATATTGACTGGACTCAAGCAGAATTAGATGCACTTGATTGAAAGTCTGGAAAAGTTATGCCTTTCATCCTTGCCTTTCATCCTCGCAGTACCTTGACCAACTGTACCTACCAAGGAACATGGGGCTCCTAAGTACTATTGCAAGTTAAAGAAAAAGAGGGGAGGAAAGAGGGCTCTTAAGGACTGCATGAAGAATAAAGAAAAAATGTTGGCAGAAGTTCATAAAGAGGATGTAATAGAAGCTAATGAAACAAAAAAGGCATACAGGGAGCAAACCATGAAAATTAGGTAGGCATATGGCATAATAAACTGCTGTATGGCCCATACATCAAGAAAGCAGAAGACAAAGGTATATAAGGGCCCCAACTGGAAGTGTTTGCTGCATGGAAGACTGAAAAAAGAAACAGAGGGAATGATATTTGCTGCATAAGACCAGTGTTATGAAGGCAAAAGTGGAAACGATCTTGAATGATGCCAAGTGTAGGCTTTGTAAAGAACATGATAAAATGATTGATCATATAATAAGTGGGTGCAGTAAAATCGCACAGAGTGATTATAAAAATTGCCTCAATAAAGTTGTTGTGCTCCACTGCTATTTGTGCAAGAAATATAGAATAACATCAATAAAGAAATGATGGGAGCATATTTCTGAAAGTGGTAGAAAATGAGCAGGTCCTAATCTTGTGGATTTTGGAATTTCACAGTCCAGACAGATTAATAAAATTGGAACACAATGCACCAGCTCTAACTGTGGCTGAAAAGAAACAATGCTTATTGATGTGGCCATTCCAGGAGCTAATCGAATTAAGGAGAAACAATGGGAAAAGATCACAAAATATGAAGCCCTGGAAATTGAAATACAGCACCTTTGGGGAAAGGAAACAACCACCATCCCTAGTCATTGGTGCACTAGGTGCAATCCCCAAGGCCTTTGAGAAGGATCTGGCCAGTATAGGCAAGATAACAGATAACTGCAATGAGCCAGAATATTATTAACATGGAACATTATACAGCAATATCTCACCAGTTCTTAAACTCTTGGGTAGAGTTCCATCTGATGAGAATCCAAAACCGCAGTCCAAGCAACTGGTGGCCTGTGACACCACTGAAAGGTAGCATTTGTATAGTGCTTTCTGAGTGTGCAAGTGTATTATCTAGATGGAATCCTTACTGCAAGGATTATTGGAAGGACAACCTTACCAAGTAAGATAAGTGCTGTTATCCCAATATTGCAGTTACAGAGCTGTGTCCAAAGGGAGAAACTTGCCTAAGGCCATCAATTAAGTTCATGGCAGAGGCAAGATTTGAACTGAGAAAGTCCTGAGTCACAGTTTAGCCTCTTAGCCACTATCTTCCACTATGACTGGTGAAAAGGGTCTGAACTGAGAGAGTTAAAAAAATGTTGATGAACCTGAACAGAAACAGCATCCACATTTTTAATTGTTTGATCCAGTTTCAAAGATATTATCATGAAACATTCATGGTTTTATTTTCTAATTATAATGACTTCATGTTTTACATTTTACTAAACGAGATGTTAATTTGCTGTAACCATATTCAGCTTCTGATTTAAGCATGGCTCCTTAGAGCTTTATTCTGCCAAATACCTGTCACAAGCTGACATGTGCAAAATACTTGAATAGAAGCCATGAAAAGCTAAAAAATTTGCTGCCTATTTGTTTTGATAACATAGTGTATTTGATCCAAAGACTTGGAAGGGGTCACGTATATTTTTGCAATGTCATGTAAAAGAAGTAAACTTATAAGAAGTTGCAGTTTAACTTCAAAATGATGTGACGGAAAAGATTCACACACACACACACCCCACCCCACCCCACATACCCCCTCTCTCTGTGATTATTATAATCCTCCTATACAAATGTATGGGGTGATCACATTTGGAAAACTGTCCATTTCTGGTTGCCAAACCTCAGGAAGATTGGAAATGGTTTAAAAGGGAGCAACCATAATGGTCAGAGGGCTAAAGCACTTTCTTTATGAGGAAATGCTACAAAGTTTGAGGTTCTTTTGTTTGATAAAAAGGGGTACTAAGAAGGGACATGACTGTGACATAAAATTATGCAAGTTGAGAGAGCGAGTGTGTGTGTGTGTGTGTGTGTGTGTGTGTGCGTGTGAGAGAGAGAGAGAGAGAGAGAGAGTATTCTTTTTCTTACTAGAACTAGGGATCACCCAATGAAACTGAGTGGCAGGAGATTTAGGTCAGACAAAAGGTAATAAAGTATATCTTCACACAGTTACAATTCTGTCCTGTACTGGAATTGGCTAGCCAGCTCCTTACTGGTTACTTCTCACCAGTTAATTTTTGTCTGCTCTGCTTAGAGAAGAGCAGACAGAAAGGAAACTAGCAAGCATTGGGGGAAATTAAGCACATGTAACATCTTGACAAACCCATAAAGTACAGAAATAGTGTCTGCATACTTTTTGCCTTCTACAGGACTTCCATCAGAAGGAGTTAAGCTATGGTTGCCAGCATTTAAGACTCAGTCAGTAGTTCCACAGAGAAAACTTATTTTTTTCAATAGCAGACTATATAAAGACTCTAATGGGTTCAATGAGGCATAAAGAAAGTGTAAAGGGACAGCAGAAGAAACTAAAAGAGAAAGATGTGCGAAAAAAGAAAGGAACTGAGGCCCATTGTAAGGCCTCAGGAAAAGGAACTAGGCAGCAATGATTGCATCTCCTGAAGTGTCTTTTGTTTCAGCTTGAAGTAATAGCTGAGAATAGTCCTTCATAGTGAGGCTTTAACATGCAGTCCAAGATTGATCTCTGTATTCATTGAAAGAAAGTGGAACATTCATGAGATGCATGCAGAGTTTAGGCTTTCCAGTCTTTTCTGTCTAAAGTTTTAAAACACTGAAAATATTTTTTTCTTCCCTTAACACAACATTGAGCATTTAAGGACATCTCTGAGCTGCTAGTTATGGAAATCTTGATGTGGGACTGAAATATGCTTTCCAAGCAATGCAGTCGTAACTGAATTGGAATAATACGCAAACAAAAATTAAATTTTTTTCTTGTTGGTTTTCTGTAAGAGATATCTTTAATTGGTAGTCCACTTTAGAGCCTAGATTAATGAAAAGATATGCAGCTTTGTTCTAAAAATTAGCACAATACAAATTCCAGTCTCATTTTACTTTTTTCACTCGATTACTGAAAGGAATAGTTCTGTTTATTGCTCAGAACTTTAGATGTCCCCTCCCTTTGGCCATTTTATTTTAGATAGTATTGTTTTAGGAGGTATTGCCTTAATGTGGTACTAAGAGTAATAGACAACAGTTAACCGAACAGATACAATGAAATGGCTCTACTTGCATGCAAAACTACGATCATTATTCAATGTTAATTCTTTTTTTTTGAAAATATATATATAGAGGTATGGGGAATGGAGGAGATAATACATAGGAAGGGGATACAAAGGTTCACACAAAGGATCCACACTGATTATAGCTTAGTTGTAGATAGGTAGATCTCTTCAGTCTATTTTACATATATAATCTCATATAATTGTAATTCTGTGTGTATGTTATTAAAATGTCCATATATGATATCAAATTAGATAAAAGGTGGTTACAGTGAAACATTTGCTAAAATTTTTAATGTGTTTCAGCAAAAGGATAATTTCAAGATTTTGCTATTTCACTTATTGGCTTCTGCTGGGGCAATCCTATGCAGAGGCAACAAAAAGTAAATAAAGCCAGTTTAAATGTTTAAATATTTGAATCCCAAAGGAATATTTGTTGTCTTACACAAAATCTGTTGTCAACATTTGCTCCTTTCTTGCTAAACGACAAATGTAGAGAAACCTGAGTAGAGGCAGAATGCAGCTGTGGAATAATAATGTTGTGGGATTGAAGAACTACTATTAATGGGTGGGGTTTTCACTGAAAAATCAGCAGGTAGGAATTAATTCTTCTTTTTGTTACAAATATACCCTTTGGATTTTTTTTTCCTTTTCCTTGTCCAGCTGAACTGTGAGGGAAGATTGCTGCAGGGAAAATGGGCTGGGATGCATTTGCAGCCTGGAATTGCTCAGGATGGGAAGGAATCAAAACCTTCATCACCACTGATCCAGCCCTGCAAATGCCCCCCAACATGACCTTGCATTCACATTTACTAACAGACGCATGTTTATGGCTCACCATGTGTATGGCTCACCCTTGCCCTAATGTGTTGGATGGTCCCTAGATAATCTGCATCTTCATTAATAATGTTGGCAAGCCTCTTCATTATCTGGTTTAGAATACAAATTGGGGCCATTCAGAACGCATGCCTGTATTCAGAACTGGGCCCATACCCTGCCTCTCTCCCATCCTCATCCTTCTTCTTGGAGTATGTCCCACTCCTGTGTAGAGAAAATAGGAGGGGGAGGCAGGAAATGAGGCCAGTTCTGAATACAGTCATGCATTACAAGAGTGCCAAGTTTGTAGTAGTTCTGGTTGTAGCTGTAATAGAAAGTCAGGCAAGCCTTCCTCCTCCCTGCTTCCTCCCCCTCTTCCCCTCATTCTCTCTCTTCTCCCCTCTCTGCCCCTCCAGTGCTTGAAATAGTACTTCAGGAGACAGAAGAGGAAAGGATAGAGGGAGAAGGGCAAAGAAAGAAGGAAAGGCGTAAAGTCTCCCTTTGCCACCTTCAGTGGCGCCAAGAAACCTACAGTTATCAGATCATGGGATTTTGAGGCTTATGGGGAAAGGGGATCTCAGATAGCAGGAAATTATGTATAATGTACATTTAGAACTCTAGGGGAAAATATTTTCTTGAAGATTCTTCAGTGTTGCTGACTGGTAAATTTCAAAATAATTTGTTGACATTTAAGCTGGTTAATGAGGCAAGACTTCTCTTTGCTGAAGCCAAGACCCTTCTTCAATAAGACTTCTGTATATTTAAGTAATACTTTCCCCCAATTTACTTGGACAAAACATAGGCAACAATTCTTTAATATCCTAAATTTTCCTATAACTTTTTGTTAATGGTGGTATATTTGCAGCCTTCCAGTCCTCTTGTAAAGAGACTAAATTTATAGATAAATTAATCTCACATCTGAGTTCCATAAGAACTCTTAGGCTGCCATCCTATACACACTTTCCCTCCTTCCAAAAGAAATCCTTCTAGTTTCTCAACAAGCCACCTTAAATTTTAAAGGTCGAACTACATGTTATGTAGTTCTACATGTTGTATTTCTACATGTTGTAGAAATAGTGTGGGAAAGGCATACAAAATGGCCCAGAACAGAATGGCCCTATATAGATAAATAAATAAAAGTGGTAAAATTCAACACAAACAAACAAAATGGCCCAGAACCATGGTGGAAGGATTTATTCTAGTTCCCACACGTTTTATAGTAAATAAACAAAAAACCCATATGTCAGTGGAAAAAAATCTGAAATTTTCAAAAATATAAACATTACGAAGTGGGGTGTGTGTGTGTGTGTGTGTGTGTGTGTGTGTGTGTGTGTGTGTGTGTGTGTGTGTGAGAGAGAGAGAGAGAGAGAGAGAGAGAGAGAGAGAGAGAGAGAGATCTCAGGATAGGACCTATGGTGAATGTGTGAGTGAGTGAGGGCATATGGTGAGCTCATCAACACTTTAGGACATTCAGAAGCATTCAAATTTAAAAAGAAGTTGGCTGTGCATTTATTGTAATGAGTAATTTGGCCCTTAGGGGAGAACTTGGAGATGCATTTATTTTTAATACAACAGTAGCCCAGACCTAGGCAGGTTTACTCAGAAGTCCCATAGTAGTCAATACTAGAACTTACTTTCAGTAAGGTGGGCATAGAATTGCACATAATTAATGAGTTATTTTACATTGGCTGCCATATTTAAACAAACCAAAAAGTGATCATCTGCCCTAATAGCTCTCATGCCTATAAATGTTGTTAAATTTGTAAAAATTTATAAGATTTATTAATATAGTTTTTTTTCATTATAATAGTATGATCATTTGAAAGAGCTTCAGGCATAGAAATGTCAGCTGATTAGTCAAGTGATATTTAAAATTTATTCAATTGATTTCAAGCAGTATCTTGCTTGACTGAAGCAAGTTTTAAAAATTAGATCCATTTTGGTAATATCTCATTTACTATTTAGGCATAATTTACACTACTTTGCCTTGCCATTATTTCTCAGGTTAGTCTGACAAAGAACCTTAGTTTGTGATAAAAGAAGAAATTGGTTTCTAACAAGATTCCATATTTTCAGTTTGAGAAGAATCTGACAACAGAAGATATAGAATAGGTTTTAAAGAAAATTAAAAAATAAATCAAAAGGCAATCAAAAGAGAAAATGTATAGAAAAGCTGAATGAAAGAGATGGAAATAAGGAGTGAAGCTCAGATGTTGCAAAGGCATAAACAGATTATGAATAGAAGACTCTCCTAACTGTTTCAGAGATGATGATTGCCATGTTTAATTTGTGTGTGTGGAGTGGTGGGGGGAGGTTGACTTGTTTGTTTAAATGTGTAACCTGGCAACCTGGCCACATTAATGAGTAGCCCAGTCCTAAGGACTAGGCTGCCCATTCTGACAGCAGAACTCAGGTTTGAAGTTGTAGCTTGCCTCTCAGCAGCTTTTGACACCATCGACCAAGGAGTCCTTCTGGGTTGGCTGGCCGGGTTGGGGCTTGGAGGCACTGTCTTGAAGTGGTTCCGCTCCTTCCTGGCTGACAGATCCCAGAAGGTGGTGCTGGGGGACGCTTGTTCGGGGTGCCGCAAGGTTCCAGCTTATCCCCCATGCTGTTTAACATCTACATGAAACCGCTGGGAGAGGTCATCCGGGGGTTTGGAGTGGGGTGCCATCAATATGCTGATGACACCCAACTTTATCTCTCCTTTCCCCCTGATTCTGAGGAGGCAGTTGAGGTCCTGGATTGCTGTCTGGAGACGGTTGGGGGCTGGATGTGGGCAAACAAGCTGAAATTAAATCCAGATAAGACAGAGGTGCTTTTGGTTCGGAAATCCGCAGCTCGGGTGTTGGACTATCGCCCTGCTCTGAATGGGGTTGCACTTCCTCTGAAGGAGCAGATCCGCAGCTTGGGGGTTCTCCTGGATCCACAGCTACTCCTGGAGTCCCAGGTGGCGGCGGTGGCCAGGGCAGCCTTTGCTCAGCTTCGGCTGATTCGCCAGCTGCGGCTGTACCTGAGCTGTGCGGACCTGGCCACAGTGACCCATGCTCTAGTGACATCTAGGTTAGATTATTGCAATGCACTCTACGTGGGGCTGCCTTTGAAGATGGTCCAGAAATTACAACTAGTACAGAACGCAGTGGCTCGGGTAGTCGCTGGGGCACATCGGTTTGACTCTGTCGAGCCGTTGCTTCGGTGACTACACTGGCTGCCAGTTCTGTTCCGGGCCCAATTCAAGGTGCTAGTTTTGACTTTTAAAGCCCTTTACGGCTCAGGTCTGGGGTATCTGAGGGACCGCCTCCTTCCATATAATCCTACCCGTCCTCTTAGATCATCTGGGGGGGGGCCCCTTTTGACTGTGCCGCCAACAGGAGAGGTGAGAGGGGCGGCGGCCAGGAAAAGGGCCTTCTCGGTGGTGGCCCCCCAACTTTGGAATACCCTCCCCTTCGAATTGAGAACTGCTCCCTCTTTGTTAACATTTCGGCAGGGGCTGAAGACCTTTTTATTTCAAAAAGCTTTTAACTGTTGACAGGATATATTTTGATTAAATCTTATGATCCATGGGGCTTGTTTTTTTAAAATTTTTAAATTGTATTTTAATATTGTTTTTAAATTGTTTTTTTTAATGTTAATTCTGTTTTTATTGTTTCTTTTGTTGTAATGCCACCTTGGGTGCCTTCGGGCAGAAAGTCAGGATATAAATCCAATAAATAAATAATAATAATACAATTATGCCTAAAGCATGGCAGCATCCATTTTGGTTCTGCTACTTCACGTGGTGGTGGTGGTGGTGGTGGTGGAGGCTTACTGCCACTATCAGCTACCTTTAGCAATGAAGGAAACCTGGTGGGGGTGGCAGGGGTGGGTGGAACAAGGTAGGGAAAGGGAAGGACATTCTAGGTGGGGCAGATGTGAAGCGGAACGGGACAAGGAAGGATGGATATTGGCTGCACCATGTGCGCCAGTTCCTAATCCTGTTTTCTATCCCCTTCCCTCTCCCTTACTCTTCTTGGACTTGCACCTGCAAAATAGCTGGGGCAGATTTGAGGAGACCTCTTAGGACAATGGAAGCCAGAGGCAGATCTAAGGGAGGGCAAAGAAGCCTTACCTTTTTGCCTTACCTTTTTGCAAGAAGCCTTACCTTGCAGTGGAAATCACTCCTCTCCTGCACCGTTCTAGCCGATCCTCACAGGGAAAAGCAACACCTTGGCATTGTTTACTGGCTACAGCAGCAAGGGAGAGGAGGGATTTACATGACAGGGTAAGGCTTCTTGCAACACTTAGAGCTTTGCCCTCCCTTAGATCTGCCTCTGATGGAAGCTTCCCATGAGTCAATGGAATGAAGCAACGCTTACTTGGAGAAGGCCTCTGGGCTGCCACCCCCTCAAGATAAAGCAGGTGCTCCATTGGCACAGCTACATCAGTAAGGGGGATGGGATTTAGTTAAGATTGGACTGTGAATCAGTCCATGACACTAGGCAACCTGTTAAGGCATGTGAAAAATATACAGTATTTTTAGTATATATGATCATTGTTTCAAATTAGATTTTTATTCTTACAAGATGTTCTTCTCATAATAATTCTGTTTTTACATCTTTTGCCTATATACAGTACTTCATCATTAAATTGATACCTTTAAAACAACAACACAGTTCCCCCAAGGTGATGTGGGCCTCTGAAGGCCTGCTAGCAGAAAATGATGGTAGGCTGTGATTACAAAAAGGAGACTACTACACATGTAGCTTGAGAAGTGCCAAGTTCATACTGTTGAGAAATGCCAGTGCATACTGTTAGTATTTCCACCCAGCCTCTTGCAATCCTGCAAGTCCCCTTGTGCATTCTTGCAGGCAATTGCATTGGGGTCCTTGAATAAAATCTTACAACTGTGGAATGGGACAGTCTACTATTAAAAATGGGCATGCTGCTTTGATCTCACATGTCATGTCCTGAGACTTCTTAAAAAGCAGGATTGCAGCTTCAGAAATCTTTTAGATTTGAGACAGGCAAGAGAGAAGACAAATTTCTTCATTCCCTTTTCATCTTTACAATCTGTTCTCCTCAGGGAAGTCTTCCTGTCTCTTATTTAAGTGAACTACTTAAGGGAAGTCACAAAATGAAGAGTTGTGGCAATCCCAGTTACCATCTTCTAAGCTAGGATGCATCTTAGCATCTTCTACATCCTGGTTATAGATACGTTTTATTATAATGAGGCTGGGTATTCATAATTTTAGAGGCCTGTCTTATCCTCCCACCTTCCAGGAATTGCTACACCAAAAGCAGGTGCACTGTATAGGGGGGACCAAGAGGCTTCAAAAGTGAAAGGGGATTTAAATTCTTCTACAGTACTGTAAGGCTCCCACTCCACAGTAGGTCTACTCAGTCCTGCACTAGAAATGTTGCAAATCCAAGGAGAGAAAGAGGTTAGGAGCCTGCAGGAAAGGGGATAGAATCTGGCATTCACCATTGCCACTGAATTGACCCCTCCTGTACCTTCCCCACCCCATTATGCCCCTTCCTCACTTAGCAGTCCTTGCTCCTCTACGTGTTTTAGGATTTTATCTTTGATGAGGCTTTCCACCATCTTACCCGGAACAGACGTTAGGCTGACCGGCCTGTAGTTTCCACGGTCCCCCCTTCTCCCTTTTTTATAGATTGGCGTGACATTGGCTATCCTCCAATCCTCTGGCACCGTGGCCATTTGAAGGGACAAGTTGCATACTTTAGTTAAGAGGTCAGCAACTTCGTTCTTTAGTTCCTTAATACCTCTTGGGTGTATACCATCTGGGCCTGGTGACTTATTTATATGTAGTTTATCAATTTGATCTAAAACATCTTCCTTATTAACCATTATCTGCTTTAATTCCTTAGTTAGGAAGGGCTGTTCAGGCTGCGGTATCTGCCCAAGTTCTTCTGCTGTGAAGACGGACGCAAAGAATTCATTTAATTTCTCCGCAATCTCCAAGTCCCCGTTTATCTCATCTTTCCCTCCCTCATCATCCAGCGGGCCAATCGCCTCTCTGGCAGGTTTCCTGCTTCTAACATATTTGAAGAAGCTTTTATTATTCCCCTTTATGTTGCTAGCCATGCATTCCTCAAACGCTTTCTTGGCCTCCCATATCACTTTCTTACTTGTCTTTTGCCAGAGTTTATGTTCTTTTTTATTCTCCTCACTGGGGCAAGACTTCCATTTACGGAAAGAAGCTTCCTTGCTCTTTACAGCTTCTCTAACTTTGTTTGTCAGCCATGCAGGCACCCTCCTGGACCTTGTCGAACCCTTCTTTCTTTGAGGTATACACTTCCGCTGGGCCTCTACTACTGTTATTTTAAACAGCCTCCATGCAGCCTGGAGGGATTGGACTCTTTTTACCTTCCCTTTCAATTTCTTTCTAACTAGCCTCCTCATCTGAGGGAAATCTGCCCTTTGAAAGTCAAGGGTTCTTGTGTCAGATTTGCTCTGCACTCTTTCCTGGACATGCATGGCAAAACCAATCGCAGCATGGTCGCTGTTCCCCCATGGCTCAGTTACACTTACATCCCTAACTAGGTCCCGAGTACCACACAATATTAAATCCAGAGTCGCCTGTCCTCTGGTCGGCTCCATGACTAGCTGCTCTAAGGCACAGTCATTTAGCACGTCAAGGAATCCGGTCTCTCTTTCTTGACCAGAGCAGCAGTTGACCCAGTCAATATGAGAATAATTGAAGTCCCCCATGATTACAATCCTGTCTCTCTTGGTCACTGCCCTGTTTTGTTTCCTCATTTCAAGGTCACCTTCAAGTTTTTGATTGGGAGGACGGTAGCACACCCCCACTATTACATTGCTCTTACGGCCTGGTAGTTTAACCCACAGTGACTCCATGGTGGAGTCCGGCCCACCTTCAGTTTCTACTCTGCTGGATTCTATCCCCTCTTTGATATAAATGGCCATCCCTCCGCCAACACGCCCTTCCCTGTCCCTCCTATAGAGTTTATAGCCTGGGATTGCAGTATCCCACTGGTTCTCTGCATTCCACCAGGTTTCCGTTTTGCCTACTATATCAATGATTTCCCTAGCTACCAAACATTCCAGTTCCCCCATCTTTGCTTGGAGACTTAGGGCATTCACATAATAACACCTATGTATGGGGTTCTCTAAGGAGGGACTGTTTTTTGATCTCTTTTCCCCTCCTCTCTTTTTACTGGACAAATTCCAGTACACACAGTTGTTTCACACACAGTTGTTGTCTTTCAGATACTATTGTCATATTTCTTGCTAATTTGGCATTTGCTTCTTTCTTGCATAAAGGGAAACTTTGCAATCACTTATGTGTTATCAGGTTTGGGGAAGATATAGCTACATTTTATGCAATCTGTTCAATTGACAGCAGATAATTTGTTGTTGATAAACAATCCAGAAAAAATAACAGCTGATACTGAGCGGAGCTGTACTGTGTGAAAGCACAACATGGAATTAGCAATTTTATTAGTCTTATTCATCTCTATGATGTAAAATTCTACAGTAAGCTAAAACTTTGTATACTAAAACATGAGACTGGTTTTTTTGGGTGCGGGGGCATGTTGTGTCACTGAATATTATGAACCTTACTGAATAGAAAGTGTAGAACCCTTGTTCTTTACCTTAAAGTTAAATTGTCCCAGAGGAAAAGGCTAAATATAGCAGCTGGCAATCTGCTTAAATGAGCAGGCAATTCATTTGTATTCTCATCAGAACTGTAGAAGAGAATGGAGGTGGATTAGAATTAGTGAATTACAGAATTCACTGTAACCAAATATTCATATTAGAGAGAGCAGAAAAAGTTACCATGAAGCCTGGCACTAGTGAAAGCTATTTTAGCACAACTGCTAAGAACCTGAGCAGGACTGGGACCCAATCTCCTGGTATCTGAAGGGGCTTCATCAGATGCCTCCCCCTTTACCTGGTGGTGCTCTAGTGGTCTTCAACCTTTTTCATTCCTGTAAGTTGCTGTGACCCCATAACTGAAGCTTCAGGACCACATTGAGGTCCCAACCCCAAGGTTGGAAGAACACTGATCTCGTCTAAAATGCTGTCTCTGTAGGATACTGTCATGGGCAGCGCCATCCTAAGGGGCCTGTTGCACCAATGCTACATCACATGTCAGCGCAACATCATTAGCGGGGGCTCTGAGCGACACCCCCTCATTGGCACAGAGACAATGAAACCGGTGCTGAAGACAGCGCTGGTCCCATTGCGCCGGCGCTGTGCTTCCCTTGTGCTTGCGCAGGGGAGGCATCATGTTGGGGCCAGGGTGGTCATGGGTGGGGGGAGGGCGGTTTTGGGTAGGCTGTGGGTGGGTTGTGGGCTGGCTGGCAGGTGTGCTGGCCCAAGACAGGGTGGGCTTGGGATTTGGCCTTATGGCCAAAGTCCGTTCAGGAGGCTGCCCAGCCCCAATTTGGGACATGTGGTCTCCTCAGATCTGCACCTGCTGTTTAGCAGGTGCAGATCTGAGGAGCGCATATAGGGGAGGCTGGGGATTCCCCTACGATGTCCAACGTGCCCTTGCGCTAGGGAGGCTCCAGCTTCTTGCGCTCTAATTCCAGCACAGTATAGAATTGTGCCCTGAGACTGATCCCATCTCTGGCTGTTATTCCTTGGCATGACATTGCAGAGGCAAAGAAAGCTGTGAGGCTTTTTTTTTTCCTGAGAGATACCCTAGTACTGGTTCTAGAATGTTACACTTAGATATTTCAATGGGTAGCACAATCCTACTGCCCATGTTGTATCGACACTACGTCACTAGCGCCGATGTGGGGGTGCCAAGTGGCACCCCCATGTTGGCAATAGAGCTGTCAGGCTGGTGCTACGGGTAGCGTTGGCCTGATAGCGCCGATGGCAAGCCTCCTTTGCATTGGCCGAAGCCAGCCGGCGCAAGGGAGGCTCTGTGTCTGTCTGAACATGGGATTGGCAGGGGGGCGGGGTTAGGGTTGGGATGTGGTCGGGCTTGGGATTCGGCCATAAGGCCGCATCATAATCAGGAGGCCGCGCAGCCCCAGTTCAGGCCGCGCGTCTCCTTGGATCTGCGACTGCTGTTTAGCAGGCTGAAGCCTCCCCTACGGTAAGGGCGCAAACATGCCCTTTCCGTTGGGAGGCTCCAGCCTCTCCAAGCAGCGCTAAGATTTGGCACAGGCCCATCAGCCTTGCCAATCCAGCACTGCTTAGGATTGCGATCCCAGTTTCAGATCCTTGCTCAGCCATAAAGTACATTAGATAGTTGTGAAGAAGTCTATACAAGTGAGCTTGCAATATCCGCAGATTCAGAACCTGTGAATTTCAGAATCCATGGGTTCTGAACCATGAATTCGGACCCATCCCGGACTCTCTGAACACAACCAGAGGGTTTTCTGAGGGCCAGGGAAGCAATGTGTGGCCTCCCTGCCCCTCAGAATTCCTGTCTGGGGCAAAAATAATGACCTGGTTTCTTAGAGGAAACCCAAAGCGACGTTTTTATGCCTTATAAATAGGTGTGTTTATTTTTTAAAAAAAATGCATGAAAACACAAAACTGCCTTATGGGGGTTAAAATATCCAAATAAAAACGCAAAACAGCACATTTTGGTTTTAAAATATTTTTCAGAAATTAAAAGAAATTACTTTTTCAATTAGAAATAATACTGCGGCTGCATCTGCTGACACTGTGCGAGTAATCCTATCCTGGAGTTAGACCAGCAAAGTTTGGTGGGCACAAGGGCCACCATAAAGAATGTTTGGACTACTCTCAAGAGTCAGGGAGGATGGTGCATGTCTATGTGCTGGCCAATTTCATTTCATAAAAATTAGCACTTGAAATGAGAGAATAAAAACACATAACACTGCTTTCTGCCTTTCAGATAATAAAATCTGTGAAAAAATAACATTTTCAAACATCCCTACTTATAAGGCATTCTGAGGCTCAGGCAGGGCTTCCTCAGGCAGCATCCACAGCATTCAGCAAACCTCCAGACAATTCTGGTTTGGTTCAGATGGTGGTGGTGGCCCAAATCCACAGGTTTGAATACCTATGGATTTCGGTATTCATGGGAGTTCCGAAAACAAAACCTCTGCAGATAACAAGGGCTAACCTGTAATCCTATATACTTACCTGGGAATAGGTCCAATTGTATCCAATGGTACTTTCTTCTGAGTAGGTATGCATAGAATTGTGCTGTTAATAACTCAACCTGATCAATTTTAAACTGTTGTTATAAACCTAAAATGGTGATGTGAAACTCTCAGAGAAGGGGAAATATACAAATGTGGAAGTACCAATGAAAATGTCAAGGAAAAGTGAGGTACAGACATGCCCCAATATCTGCTAGGGTTCTGTTATAGACCCCACCATGAATACCTGAAACCGTGGATATGGGCCCTTTTAAAGACAGGGGAACATCAGTGGTTTTGCTGCACCAAGTTAAAAAAAAACCCCGATTTGTTTAATGTTCCCCTATCTTTTTAATGAAGTCCCGGTATCCATGGTATCTGTGGATAAACTGAAATTGTGGATAGCAAATCAATGGATACCGAGGCACACCTGTATATTGGGCATGTTAGCCCCCAGACACTTGAAGATAGGAGGAAGATTAGGCAATAGGGCAAGCATCACCAATGTCCCAGTTGAAATTTTCACCCTATGCAAAGTCTATTAGATTAACTTGCATGTCCCACTACAATAACATTATAGGTCTATACATGTACTGAAATATAATGAGAAGAAAAGACACTGCAGTTGTCTAGTGTTAAAAAAAAAAGTTTGGCCACCAAAGACCAATAATTTGATGGGCATAAACAAGCAAAGAAAAAGAGTAAAGTTTACTCCAGCCAGCTCCTTTTTCTTGATTTGTTTTGATTTGATGCTACTATGATGTCATGCATGAACATCAAACTGACATGCTTTGTGGTAGTAGCAGCGTGAGAAATCTATTTTTAACTTTTCTGGTTAAATTCACCATGATAAGTGCTGCATGTTGTCTCTCAACAGGTTAGGAGTGTACTGTTTTGTTCCTCCTGAGGCTTGTCTTACTTTTGTATTACTTTTCTTATGTCTGACTGGCTGTACTATAAACTATGTACTGTGATTTTTGATCAGATAATTTAGAAAGCTTGGTTTTTAGTGTTTGTGGTGAGTCAAATGGCTAGTGCAAACAGGCTGGAAAAGTGAACATTGTTTTCTCAGTGCAGACACTGACATTGCTGGGGCATAGCTGTGATCTGGAGGAACTATTTTGAGCATTGGTATGCAAATTAATACACTAAGTAATTAGAGGTAATTAAAACAGGATCTAGTTTAATTAGAAACACTTTTGTTCATGTTTTATTAAAAGAAGCTTGACATGTTGGGGGAAAAAGAAAAAGTACAAGACTCTTTCAAAGCTTATTGAGATGTACCCCATCTTAAGAACAGCAACAAAAACTCAGTAATCCCAGCACAATTTAGCTTGATCAAAGGGCAGAAGTTGTACTTAAAGGTTGGGGATTTGAAATGCTTTACAGCAACACAATGTTAAAATGTGATCACATGACTCAAGATGAATCTTCTATATATATGAAAATGGATGTATGTGTGTATGTTCCAGCATAACTCTGGAATGCCTGGAACAATTTATACCAAACTTGGTACACATATGATTTACAATCTGGAAAGAAATACTGTGGGGGTAAGACACCCCTAGCACCCCTAGGGGTGGGGGTGGGAAGGGGTGACATGTAAAAATAATCGAAAACGGCTGACATTAGTGTCGAATCCATAGTTGTTGGGGTCACTGAGATGAATAGTGACACTCCTAATGCTGTTTAAGTCCAAGTTCAGCCCCCATCAGCATGGGGGGTGAGAAGGGGTGAAAAATTAAATGTCCAAAATGACCGACATTACTGTCAAATCCATAGTTTTTGGGGTCGCTAAGCTGATTGGTGACAGTTCCGATGACATTTACGCCCAACTGTAGTTGAATAGAATGAATAGAACTCTGTAGAACCTTCTGGAAATTTCTAGAAATCATTAGGCCCCGGTCTTGGATTCATGATGTTTGAGACAATTCCAGCACCCACTCGAATCTCAGATGGTCGTATTTAAGGGAAGCTAACTTGGCAAATCTTGCAGTTTATCATCGTTCAGTGAATGTGACAGTCCATGAAATCATATTGCATTAAGATTTAGTCTTATTGCGTTACAATTTCCACACGGGCGAAGCCGCGGGCAAACAGCTAGTGGGTTATAAGTATATATACTGTAAGCCCCAAACTTCCAAATACAGTCATGCCTCAGCATCTACAGAGATTTCATTCCAGAAACCCCCATGGATGCCAAAACCCACTGATAAGAAATCAGCAGGTGCCAGACCCTTGGAGCACCACTGGAGCTGGAGGTCTGCTGAGGCCCAGGGAGGCCGCATACTGCATAAAAACCTATTTTCCCATTTTCCCTGATTAACTGATTTCTTTTGCCTTTAGAAGGCATTCTGAGGCCTGGGGGAGGCCATATGAAGCCTCCCCTTTGCTCAGAACACCCTGCAAACATGACTAGAGCATACCATCTGGGGAGTATAGGTCCGGCCTGCACTGCAGGTTCAGAACCCATAGTTAGTTAAAAACATGCATGTAGAATCCACAGGTTCAATGGATTCGAACATGTATGCCTAAGTTATAATTTTGCTGTGGTGCTGATAACAAAAATGTGAAGCCATTGTCCTGCCCAGCTCCTCTGTGTGTGAGGAAGAAGACCCTTCCATGTAAATATGAGGTGTCACAGATTTCTACCCCAAGCAACAATTACCCATACTTTAAACTGCCCCAGGGGACCCACAAATAGTCAGAAGAGGCTGGTGGGAATACAGGGGAATATTGGTGGGAGAGTAGAAAAGCCCCCCACTGAATGAACTGAAGCAACTTCATACTGTTTCTGTACAAAGCAAAATCTTTAGTCAACTACTTAGTGAAAATGTAAAAGAGTTCTTAATGCATTATTTGTTATATTTTAAAATTTGTTTTTGTTCTGATGGATGCAGCTTCATTTGCACTTTCACCGCAGCTCTCATGGAACCCAATTTCAAACTTATTTTTAAAGATGATTATTGCTATCCACTCGGATTCCATTTTAGAACCCCCAGTGGATAGCAAAATCAGTGGATACTGAAATCAATGGAAAACTAACTTTAAAGACTCATTTCCAGGTTTCTTGCTCTTCCACTGTTGCACTGGCATAGATGCTATACCACATTCAGCCACTAAATGGGGTGAATAATAGAATCTAATGGAAGGAAGGAAAGTAGGAAATGGGAACTTGGTCCCTTTTCCCCTTCTTACAACGCATTTAAAGATAGACCCTAAATCAGTGGATCAGTTAGTCAAATCAGTGGATACCGAGGTCCCACTGTATTTGATTTTTAATTCTGTACAGAGCCTGCCCATCCATGATGTGAACCAAAATGTTCGCATCAGGTGGCAGATCAGAGTGGGGGAGCAGGCCTGTTGCCTCCCTCCAGTGATGGGACCTGCCTCCTTCCCTCTCTCCTTCCTCTATGTGGACACTTTAAATAAAGCAGAAAATGCAGCTAACAAGAGAACAGTCCCACCTTGCTCCATATTTCCCACTTTGTTTAAAGAGCCCATGAAGAGGAAGGAGGGACTTAAAATGGATGTGTAGGTTTTGGAGGGAGTGTTGAGAGGAGGAGTATTGGGCTGCCAATAGCTTCAGCTAGCCCTGCTTTAGCTAAAAAACTAAAGAGATGGTTCTAGTTTTTAAAGGTTTCTTGCTGTGCACATAGATATTCCATACAGGTCCATTCTGGAACCCCCTGTGGATACTGACGTCCCCATTTAAATGCTCTTAAAAAAGAAAGAAGCATCAAAATCACTTTTCCTACATGTGCAGTCAAACCATACCGATTCCCAGGCTGTAGAGCTATGTTTAGCCCTAAAAGACCCGTGTGCATCCCCACAATGCATCAGAATAGATGCACTATACCGCATTCAGCCCCTAGAAGGGGCTGAATGTAATTTAAATGGAAACCTCAGTATCCACAGGCATACACAGAAACGCAAATCTATGGATGCTGGATCCATGGATGCTGAGTTCCCACTGTATAGATTTCATCTAAAGATGTCTTCCTTTAATGAAATCAATTCTGAACACAATCTAATAAACTATTTGTGCTTACTAATACCTGTAATACCTTTGTTACTAGTACTTGTAATGTTTAAACACTGTCATTTAAGATCCTGTAGTTCCTAGAAATATTTTTTTCTTTTTTCTCACCTTTATTATGAACTGATAAATTACTGCAACAGTTTGAGACAAAAGCATTTACTATACAATTTACTGTTACAATATATAATAAACCACAATAGTCTAACAAGGTGGAACTATTTGCTTATTAAAACAAAGCCAAAATTCCATAAACATTTTCTTGTTAATTGTTTGTGTCTGATGACGAACTAAGCAAAAAACATGAACCTCAGAATTTGTTCTCAGTTTTTCACCAAGATCTTGAAGCCTTTGACAGGGAAATTTGCAAAGCTCTGTTTGCGCTGTCATTAATGTCTGAAATGAAATGTCGGAATGAAAAAGATACAACATTTTTAGAAGGCAGTCAAATGTATGCTGAAAAGCAGAGATACCTGTCAACAATGAATGAGAAACACTAACATAAATATCTTACAGCTCAGCTCTAATTTTCCCACATGGTAAGAAAAGGTTTCTGTGAAAACCCCTCCCCATATGAACAGAACTTAACTGTTCCATGGAGCAGTCTATCTTTGTTCTCCCCCAAATCTAACTTTGGCCAGTTGCTTCCACATTTTGTTGAATATGGCTCTGCACCTGGATTTATAGTCTCCCTTTGCACCGGGGATGGACCTCAAGTTTGGAGACCATTGCTCTAGAGCAGTGATTCCAAAACATACCATGGTCATAGCCATTTTCTTTCATGGCGGCCTCTTCTTCCTGGCTCTCCTAGGTGCCACCATCTTTTATCGCATGAGATCTCACACATTCCAAGATGGCAGCACCTAGGAGAACTGGGAAGAGGCTGCCAGAGATGTCCTGTGGTGCTCCTGTGGATTTGCTACAGCACCCTCAGGTGTTACAGCACACAGTCTGGGAACTACTGTGCTAGAGTCTTATTTTTGGATCACAAATCTTCCATTGAATCTTCAGACTTAAGCTGAAACCAAGTATATTGCTTTATGTATTGGAAAGCTAACCAAAGTTTAAGCTTTCATTGCCAGACTAATTTGTTGTGCATGTTCTCTTTGGTTTACTTCACAGGTTGTATATGTAACAGCTACATTCCCTTACATCATGCTTTTGATTTTGTTGGTTCGAGGAGTAACGCTTCCTGGGGCGACTGAAGGAATAAAATTCTACTTGTACCCTGACCTTTCTCGACTTTCTGACCCACAGGTAGGACCAAATAACACATATGTAAAAATTGTTCACCCTTCTCTCCTTCCAAGTACTTTTGCTGTACAGGTCCAGACTGTTTATATGCAGATTTGGGACCCGTGGTCTTAACTAACCACAGGTTCTGAACCCACAGTGCAAACCTGACCTGTACTTTCCAGATGGGATCAGTTTCAGCCCGCAGCATGTGGCTTCCCTGGCCCTCAGAATGCCTTTTAAAGGCATAAAACCATCACTTTCTATTTCCCCCCAAAAACAGAAGTGACAATTTTTTGCCTTTAGAAGGCATTTTGAAAAGCTGGTGCGACCTCCCTGGGTTTTAGAAGACCTTCCAGATGCAACCGGGGCACTGTTCCAGTTGCATTTGGAGGGTTTGAGTGTCCTAACTCACTGATTTGATTTTCAGTGGTGTCTGCATCCATGGGGGTTCCGGGAACAGAACCCATGAGGATGTTGAGACTGGACCTGTACAGATTTTCACTTATCTAAACTGCATGTATTAAGACTATCCTTCTTTATCCATTCCAAGAGTTTCTATATAAAGGCCTGAAATGGTGTAAGGGAGTGTAAGGGTAAATTAAGTCACCCAGTCCTATTTGACTTGCTGGAGACTTACTGCTCTGGATGCCATTCTGCTACCTTTACTTTTTAAAGGCTAGGTGTTGTTCAGTGCAACACCTGAGGAGTGATGTAATGCTCAGCCTGCAAAATAGTAACTGAAATGGAGCTTGAAACTGACACATTTGAAATCAAAATCTACAGATGCTAGAGATGTGCTGTGTCTTATCATAGAATGATAGATTTGGAATGTACCCACAAGGTCTTCTAATCTAACTTCTTGCTTGTAGCAAGAAATCCTCCTAGAGCATCTCCAGCATGTGCCTATTGAGCCTCTGCTTGAAGATCTCCAGTGAAGGAGAATCCTTCTGAATATGCTATCACATGTAATGTTCTTTTAGTGAAATAATGTTTTTACATATGAACTTCAATTGAAATGCTAGTGTAATATTGCGTTAAAAAAATTATGAAACGGTGTTTTAGATTTTGAACACAAGATCCTGTATCAGAATGTTAACATATTAAATGGAGAACAAATGAGGCCCATGAATAGTGAGAAATGCAAAAGGGATTTTAAAGTTTTGTTTGCTTCCCTGAAAGAGGGAGAGAATAGGAAAAATGAAAAATGAGAAGTCCATGGAATTCTAGTCTTTTATCTCTTGTTTGTTTCTCTGGTGCTGTCAGTTTTAATTGGTTTCAGCAGTAATTAATTAGTTTATTAATTGGTGGAGGCCAGGGCAGATTTTAATTGGCTAGGCAATGAGTTCATGGAACACTTCTTCTTTTGGAGGCTGTTTTTATGAATTTGTGTTCAGAAATGAAATTGTGTTCCGCTTTCAGTAAAGTGAACATTTATTTAAATTTAATTAATTGGTTAAAAGGTAAATATTGAAATGACTTAAATATGTGTTTATTGATTTAGTATCTTGGTGTATTGTAATTTTATATGATGCTTTGCAACTGCAACTAAACTGCAAATGCAGAGTTTGACCTGAGACTAAGAAAATGTTCCAAGCAAATTTTCACTGTGGTCAGAATTCATAGTGGATTCATGTGCAACTAACAATAAGAGCCAGCAGTGTATGCAGAGGTATAATACAGTAGGCGGATTTTACTGTTGGTGATTGCCAGATTATTGACGCAGTTTCCATCTTTGTACATCTTTGTACGTAGATAAAGACACACATGCGCACAGGTTTGTGAGTCTGTGTGTGTGCACAGATTTCTGTGAAATATAACTATTGTATTATTTGCATATACTTTTGAAACAGGTGTGGCAAATGTTGAATTGACTTCCATTATAACTGCTTGCTTCATTACATATGCTTTGATAATTCTGTGGAATTATTTCCAATTTGTACCAGTATCCTACCTGCACTCTGTCTGCACTTTAACCTTTGCTGCAATTTCATATTCCCCGTTTCCCTGCATAAAAGAGAGAAAATCAAAGGACATCCCAATGGTGTGTGACCCCTTCCATTCCATTTGGAATTATGCACCACATGGATAATTCCTAATGGGTTATGAATCTCCATATTATATAAACTTAAATTTGTCATAGAGGGTAGATGTTGAGGCTCACAGATGTTGAGGCCCTCTCTCAAAACACCAGAACCAGGGGGCATCCGCTAAAACTGCGGGTTGGGAGAGTTAAAACAGATAAAAGGAAGTAGTTTTTTACCCAGCGGGTAGTTAATCTGTGGAACTCTTTGCCACAGGAGGTGGTGATGGCATCTGATCTTGATGCCTTTAAGAGGGGATTGGACAGATTTCTGGAAGAAAAGTCCATTGTGGGCTATAAGCAATGATGGGTTGTAGCCTCCTTACATTAGTAGTAGGCTACTTCAGAGTACCGGGTGCAAGGGAGTGGCAACAGGATGCAAGCATCTTGTGGTCTCATGCCTCCCTGGGGCACCTGGTGGGCCGCTGTGAGATACAGGAAGCTGGACTAGATGGGCCTTTGGCCTGATCCAGCAGGGCTCTTCTTATGTTCTTATGTTCTTATTAGTATGATGGTTTCAATTGACATGATGTGATCCGTGTTGGCAGATTAGGCCCTGGAGGGGGGAATGGATACAGCACATGCCAGTGCCGCCAAACTTGTTCTCTCCCTCATCCAAGCTGCCGATTCCCTGCTGCCCTGCTCCATTTCCCCCAACCTTCACCAGCCCCTGCACTGCCCAGCAGGAACTTACCTGCTCTGGTGCATGCTGATCCCTGCTCTGGCACTGATGGGATAGTGCAGGTCTTCCTACTGGCTGGCATGGAACATTTGCTGTGGCAACATGTTTGCGACAGTTTGCACTAGTGGAGCATGAGCACTGCCATAGGATTGTGCCGCAAGTCATATATGTAATGGTATATCATTCAGTTTTGAACAAAAGTACCCCATATTGTATAGGAATTGCCTTTTAAAATCCTACTTTTATTTATCCTAATGTCACCCTTTCAATCTTTGCTGTGTGCCAAGTGAAAATAACATTTCAAGCATTTTTGGCCTTTATTTCAAAGTGGTGCACAGATATGTAGTCAGTGGTGTCATCTAAATGATTTAAGAACAGGTACTCACTTTTGATTGGCACGTGTCAGGACCCGCCCACCGGAAGTGACATCATAAGCCAGAAGTGATGTCGTGGCAGGAAGTGACATGAAAAAAGCCCTTTTTGAGGCCTCAGATGATTTTAAACTGACCCAACAGTTGCAACAGTATTCCACAGCACCTCCAGAACATGTTAAGGAGGCCTGGCATCATGTTAAAACCCCAGAGCAACTCATTTTTCAGTGGCAAGGAAAGGAAAGGCTCCGCTCGCTGCCTGCCTGCCTGCCTGCCTGACTCTGAGAACATGCAGGCAACTCAAACATGCAGGAAATTCAAACGTTGCAGAGGGCAGAGTCGACGAGTGGGCGGGCGAATGGGCAGGGCCAGCTGTAATCCTAGAAACAGGTACTCGCGTACCCCCGCGTACCCCCTGCATGACATCACTGTATGTAGTGCTGTTCCAGAGACCTTGTGAAAGGAATTCATATCCATCAGGTACAGGCACTTTGAAACCAGTCCTTCTGGTCTGTTCATGAAAACAGTGTGTGAAAGCTGTTTAGGCACAGCAATAGTGCTACTTTGTTTACTGTAAATTTACAAGATCTTTTTATATGCCTGTTTGCTCTCCTGATGTTAACTTCTAAAGGCTCACTTTGTTACCATGACGATTCAATTAGCACAGTACTGTATTTCTTTCAGTAGTTTTTGAGACAGTCTTAAAAAGCTGCTTGCTTCATTGCACTTCCATTTCCTTCTCATGAATGCTTTTCGACTTATTTGAAGGGTAGAGTCTGTCAGCAATATATTCCACATTTCCCCCCATTGCAATATGACTGCAAGAAATTCATTTCTGTGCCTCCTTGGCTTTAACAAAAGGTTTGCTTGCAGGCAAAATCCCAAAAACATTCGAGCTCAAAATCTGTTATAAAAAGTGGTGAAATACTTTTAGAAAGGTGCAGGGCCTGCCTGCTCTTTGTGGCTTCTGTGCAGTCACAGGCAGTGGAGTACTTGCATGCATAGAGTTGACCTTAGAAGCTTCAAAGCTTGGTTGGGTGCTCTGCCATTGTACTTGAGTCAGGTGACCCATTCACAGTTGCTTGCCTCAAATACAGGTTGAACACCAAATCTAGCTGTTCCTTTTCAAGTGCTATTGATGCAGGATCAGTACCCATTTATTTCTTTATTCTATTTTCTCTGTAAACTCTGTGAATGTTTTTGTTGAAAAGCTGTATATGCTTACTATTAATATTCTTAATAATGATGATCATGATAATAAAACACTTCTTTGTCCCCCATCGCAAAGTAAAATGCCCGGTTCCTCTGATACACAAAGGAATCTCGTTCTGCTGCAACTTTGCAGTGGCACAAGATTCCTCCGTGCCAAGTGTTTGAAGCAGCACCTGCCCCCTCCTATATATGGAGAAGACGGCAGCCAGCGGTAGTGGTGGTGGGGGGTCATGGTGCCACCCCCCTGCAGGGCAGGCCCAAGGGGAATTTGCCCCATTGACCCCCCTGGTACACCACTGCTCCAGCTCTCCATTACAGAGGCTGTCAAGCCCTTGCCCCAGCTCTACTCTGTGCTTCCCTGATAGGCTGTTTTGGAGCACAGGGAGGATTCGCAGCTACAATCAGTGATAATTGGCCACTTCCCTTTCTCCATGGCAGGGTATATCCCCTGAGCCAGTTAAAGAGCTTCTGTGGTCCGTACCGAGTCTGCAGACCTTATGCTTGACACCCTGACCTATAGTTTGTAAGCTGGAGCAGATGAACAGAGCAGAAGTATAGTGTAGATGGCTATAAAATATGAATAGATGGTTATTTGTCCCTTTCTAATCAACTGAAGCCAAATTGTCTAAGAAGACACACTTAGCCCCAAGAAACGTGGAGGGCAAGAAACTAGTACCATGGCAAGAAGATTTTATACAAACTGGGCTGTGAACATTTAAACTTCCTGACTTCCTGTGGTGTAGGTCCAGGTACCAGCACATACTTTGGGAGAATGCAGCACCATTCGGGAATAAATTTCTGGAAGATGAACAGAAATTAATAATCACCTTTCAGTTTATTTATTTATTTATTTGATTTATACCCCACCTTTCCGCCACAAAGGCCCTCAAGGCGTGCAATGAGCCTTGCAATGAGTTTGGCAATGCAAAAGTGGTAAAACAGTAAATGAATTCTTGGAAGAATTTAGTGGACAGGCTCCATTGGCTTTGATTGACCTCCTTAAACCAAGTCACTTACCATTTGATGTGGAGGGTCTCTTCAGTACTGCTACAGAGGACTCATTAAAGTGTTCTCCCCGGCACGTTCATTCTAGATTGAAGACCACAAAAGGAACAGCCCCAGGGCGCAATCCTAAGCAGTGCCGGACTGGCGAGGCCAACAGGCCAGCGCCATATCCAACGCTGCATAGGAGAGGCTGGAGCTTCCCTATGGCAAGGGAGCGTGTGCTCCCTTACTGTAGGGGAGGCTCCAGCCTCCCCTATGCACTCCTTGGATCTGTGCCTGCTAAATATTGGGGCTGAATTGGGACTGCACGGCCTCCCGAACAGGCTTAGGAAGCGGCCATTATGCATCTTTGCAAGATTCTGCCAGGGATTATCCACAACACCAGCATCAATTTGTCATCTAAGGACCTGATGCCTTTGGTCTCAGCATACAGACTGTAAACCTTGATGTCTACATTTATATTGACACAGCATCAATCGATATACACAACATGATATTGGAGCACTGTTTGCATCACAGAATGTCATCAACATTGTCATTCCTCTCTCCAGTTTAGGGAGTCTTTTGTAGCTAACTAGTTAATTCCCCATGTGGTGATGCAGCTGCACCAACACAGCTACTTTTGTATCCTGCAGAGGAGTTTTCTGTTGTGTATTTGTGTAAATAGTAGCAGAGTTGGGGGCTTGGAGACCCATTCTAGCGCCTTGCCTTAGCGCTCCGAAGCGAAGGATTGAAGCAATCGCCACATTTCCATAACAAAGTCTCTTTATTGTAGCGAAAGTAAGAAAGGTACAAAGGTTCAATCTGCCGGCTAGGAAAGCCGGTGAAGTCTGGGCCGCTCGCAGGCGGCGTTTCAGTGTAGCTTTCAGTGCAGCTTTACATCTTAAGCACACACAGTGAAAAACTCCTTCTAACAACAGAACAAAGGGATGCAGCCAGAGGGTATCTGGTAGGTGGATACCTGAAGACCCCTTGTGCCCCATCTTACCCAATGGGGTGACTCTTAGAACACTATGAGCTCATGGGAATGTGCAGTGTTTCCAGCCAGGGCTTCCCGTGTGAAACTGCCTGCTTATTTTACACTATCAGCAAGGGAGTACAACTACTATCCCTAACAAGCTGGGAAGCTGCCTGCTGAAGGACACACAGGTGTTCTATCTGATCCTCAGACGGAGAGACGGAATGCCAGTTTCTACCAGTTCTGGACTGTGAGATGTGAAACTGCAACATTTTCATCACTGGAGCCCTCCTCAGAGCAAGGGAACATTTGCCTTGTGCTAAGTCCTAGCAGCTGCTATAAGTCAACTTGGACCTGCGCCAGTTTGATAACTGGTGCAAGTCCACATTGAGCCATATTCAAGGGGGTTCCAGGGGTCTGATCTTGGGGCCTACAGGGAGGTCAGTAAAAAGATTTTTACTTACCTCCCCAGGCTGTTTGGTGGCCTCTCTACCATAGCATGCAATGCTCACTCCATTGATGTCACTCCATTGGCATTGCTGCTTTGCAGAAATGATGGGGGATAGGATTGCACCCAGAGCACTCATATACACATACCATTCTCAGGCTGCAATCCTTTGCAGACTTTCTTGGAAGTAAGCCCCATTAAATACAGTTGAACGTCTGAGTAGACATCGCCAAGATTGTACTGTCAAATATTCAAACGTACACACAGTCTGACAGTTGGTGATAGTTTGGTAGTACTGCCATTGGTGTAGCGTGGCTGGAAGCACTGGGGACACGCATGACCCACAGTAATCCAGAGGTTTGTGGGCTTTCCACTGAAGTGGTGTTTAGTGCTTGCCACCTGAGTGCTCAGAGCGGTGAGCCGGAGCACTGAGGAGCCCTCTTGCGCCCTCATTTGGCTCAAAATCAGAGCCATTCCAGAGTCAGAGAGTGTCATAGTGACACAGGGGGTGAGCAATCCTGGCAATGTCACTAAGTACCACTTCTTCCTTCCTCTCCTGTACCAAGTTGTACCAGCAGCACATATTTCCAGCAGGGTGATTCTTCACCCTTCCCCACCAGTCATTTTTCCTTCACTACATGTTCCTTTGATGCTGTTCCCCTTGCCCCATTTCCCACATGTGTTTCCTGGGCAGGTGGGGGGAAAGCTTTCAGATTTGAGATGTAGCAGTACAGGGAAAAAGCAGTAGATGAGGAAAAGATTAAGTACTCTCCAATGCCCTCCTGCCTCCACTCACACATTGGCAGCAAATACCAGGTTAAGAATCCCTTGTTTTCCCGACATATTTCCAAAAAATGTTACCCAAAGCTTCATATGTGCAAGAGTATCTCAGTTAGTTCAATGTCAGACAGCTTGATGTGCGCATAGAGCAATCTGCAATGTGAATGGGAACCAGAGCTGGCTGCTTGCATTATACTATCTGCACATGCAAGGATGTTCCTTTCCCAGCAACAGAAGCTTTTTACAAGTTGAACACATGTATGTGTTTTCCCAGTTGTTTAATGTAGCAAAACCAACACATTTGCTTTTTTAAAAACAAACCCTATCAGACTTTTCAAAGCAGTAATGCCACCTTGAGGCAGAATTGCAATGCCACATTGAGGCAGAGATGTATTCAGTAAGAAATAAATCCTTCTGTTTTAAGCTTTGAGAAAGAATTTGTAACATGGACACAAAAAGGAAGAGTTTTCTTTTGAAATGATTAATTATGCAATGAATGAGACTTATTCTGAAGTTTTGTTAGAGAAGAGTGGTGGTTGCAATTCAAAGTAATTATTCTTGGTGTATTTGTTTTATTGGAGTATAGGAAAATCAGGATGTTTGCTGCTACCCAAAAAGGGAAAAGCATCTTTCTGTCCAGTGGTATGTCTAGATATTTTTAAGTCTCATCAATTTTTAAGTCTCATCTGCAAGTAAACTCTCTCCAAACATAGCAGTGGCCCTATTTCTCACGATTTTCAATCTGGAAAAAGTTCAGAGTGGAACATTATTTGTAAAAGTAAAATTAGTTCAGATTGTGCTATAATAACCAATCAGTTGAAGCAGAGGTGAGCATTATGAATCCCTTAAGCTTGTTTCCAGGCTCAAACTTTCACAGCTACTCTGGCATCCTTAGTCAGGTATCAGGTTGTCTTGCAATCAGTGTTTTCAGCTCAATCCTATCCTCTGCCATTGCCTGTGATGCAGCCATGCTGACAGAGCACATCCTGCACCCTGTGATGGTGGTGGTGATGGTGGTGAAGTGAACAGAAAGCCAAGCAAGCAAATATGTAAGAATATTTTTACTTACCTTTGGGTAAGCCTTCTGGCTACCTATAGGTCT
Organism: Lerista edwardsae; assembly: GCA_029204185.1. NCBI lineage: Eukaryota > Metazoa > Chordata > Lepidosauria > Squamata > Scincidae > Lerista > Lerista edwardsae. The sequence continues at coordinate 35,421,505 of JAJKFI010000004.1, read as the reverse complement.
CCTTGGACTGACACCAGCTATGCAGGAGACACCAGCAGGTGTCTGAGGAAAGAAATGGGGAGGGGCAACCTGGGAAAGAGGGGATAAGATCTTGGTGCAAGGTGCTTCTCCCCTTCCTTCCCTGAGCCACCCTTGCTGTTGCCGAGGATGATACTCCCTTACCTTGGTACCCTTGGTATTCAGTGTCACCTTTTCCTCCTCTAATGGCTGGCAGAGGGAATGCTGGGATATAGCATTCTCTCTACAGCCATTAGTGGAAGCAACACAATGGTGCTTGACAATGGAGAGATATAAACCCACCAACCACCCCCTTCTTTACTTCTCTCTCTCCCTCAGCAGAGCTGGCATTAAGAGCTGTGGGGCCCAACAGTTTCACAGCCAAAGTCTGTAGACTCTTAGAGCGCCATCTTATACCCCTGTTGCACCGGCGCTAAGCTCTTGCACCGTCCGAATGCTGTCACAAATGTGCCGTCAAGTGCATCAGCATCGGTGGTACAGCGCTGGGCCAGCGCAAGCAGCAGCACCAAAGCTCAGGCATCACCATGACTGCCAGCAGTCACCACGACTGCCCCTCATGCTGGTTGAGTGGCAGTGGTGCGCAGTTGGCACTGGGCCTTGCCGAGGGTGTGCCAGAGGCACGCAGGGGCATAACTGGGTGGCGCAGTGGATAGACACTGGGGTTGTGATGCAGGACGGCCATAGTGCCAAATCCTAAACCCCGTCCCCAGCCTCAGCAGCCCCGATTCGGGCTGCTTCTGTGCACGTGCATGTGCACCTGTGCCTGCCAAAGAGCGGGTGCAGATCTGAGTAGCCCCATTGGGATGACTGGGGCTTATACGGGTGTAAGGGGAAAATCTCTCCTTGGCCTGCTCTTTGCTGCTGCTGCCTCCTAATGGGCTTTAGGATATAGCCCTGTTATGTCAGCCTTTCTTAGGATTGGGCTGTTAGAGATATAGCTAAAATTTATTATAGATTTTATGGCAGAATGGTAAACAATCAAAATGTGCATGTGAGCTAATGGGTCTTAGCACATTTTAATATAAAATTTGCTACATGTAAGTAAACAAACAAAATGTGTAGATTACCTTTGAAAAGTAAATACTTACAAAACCATGTGTTTAAGTGACTGTGAAATCATTTAGTAAAAATATTAGTTTATCGTCTTTTCTGGAAAAAAATTCAAAAAGTAGACCAGACTAGTGCAAGGGAACAATAGGTGCAGAGTCCAATAGGGAGTCATTGGTCCAATTGGCTGAAAGCTGGCCTTGTCCCTTGGCATCCAGTATTTCTATCACTGCCATTTCCTGTAATGGCCACAGAGATAAATGTGGTGTGTCAGCATTCCCTCCAGTCGCCAATATTGGCAGTGGACACCACGGGAGAGCAGTAAGCCTTCCCCATCCTCCTCCTGGTGTCCCGCATTGCTGCCCCATCACTTCCTCCTCCACCTGTAATGGTCAATTAACAGCAGTTGTGCTACAACTTAGGCTGGGACCGAGGTGGTTGGCTTTCATGTGGATGGGATGAGTCCATCCCCTGAAAATTTGATACTTACACTAAAGATACCCTGTAAAAAGAGAAGTCACCTTAGAAACTTTGGGTATTTAAGGCTAGATATAGTATGGAAAGTTATCCTTAAAGGAAATCCTTCTTAGCTGGCAAACAGAAGTGAAGCAGAGTTAATTGCAGATGTCAGTCTGCATTGTAGTAGATTGGTAGTTTTGATTTAATATTTGTTGTAGTTTTATTTAAGAAATGCTAATGCAGGCATGCCCTGGTATCTGCTGGGGTTCCACTCTGGACCCAACCATGGATTCCTTGAAACTGTGGATACTGGGGACCTTTTTAAAGATAGGGAAACGTCAGTGGTTTTGCTGCAAAAAGAGATTTGTTTAATGTTCCCCTTTCATTTTAATTGGCATCCTAGTATCCATGTTATCTGTGGATAACTGAAACAGTGGATACAGAATCAGTGGATACCGGGGCACATCCGTAGTCTTAATTTATCCTCATGTCAACCATGGAGCTAGATCATTCTTCTTGAAGACCTTCGTGCAGTCACATGTACGAAGGTTTTTGCATCCTTTTTTATATTTTTGTATATTTTATGATCCATGGGATTGGCTGTTTTACATTTTATTTTTTTAATATTGTTTTTAATTATTGTCTTTTAATTATTATGTAATTATTTTATTGCGTTCTAACTTTGTAATGCCGCCTTGGGTGCCTTCGGGCAGAAAGGTGGGGTATAAATTTAATAAATAATAATAAATAATAATGTACAGAGTTCTGTGCATATGGAGAGCTGCCACTGAAGTTTCCAGTGGTTTTTTGAGTGGTTTTTACCCTATCGTCAAGTGGAGGAAATCTTGTGCTCACTGTGTCTCAAGGGCAGAAAGACTGACAAATCCCTTTCAGTTGTCACTCCAGGTGCATCACAGAGAATGCATCTCCTCCTTTCTCAACAGAAAAACAATTTTTTTACTTCAGCCTTTTGATACATTATTAGTAATTGTTAGTTCTTACCAAAAAAAAGTTCCAATGTGCTTGTTGTTCCCCACTCTGTCATATGACGAACAAGTAGAGGTGTTTGAAAAATTATTTTACTCAGAAGTAAGCCCATTGGGTTCAAGGGTATAATGCTAACAGGCTCATTGGAAACAAACACCTCCACGTCCAAGGTTGCCTTTAAATGGAAAAAACAATGATCTTCTACCTCAGATTTTTTTCTTTGTTTTGTCTACTTTTGCTGTAAAAGGAAAGAGAAACAAAATGAGAGCTTTTATTAAATTCTATCCTTTTTCATCAAAATTTTCTGTTAAAAAAAAAAAGTAAAGGAGGATTTTTAAGAACATAAAAAAAGAGTCTTTGCTGGATCAGGCCAAAGGCCCATATAGTCCAGCTTCCTGTATTTCACAGTGGCCCACCAGATGCGGGAGTACTCAGGGCAATAAGATACCTGCTTCCTGTTGCCACTCCCTTGCACCTGTCATTCTGGGGTAGCTCACGTCTAAAACCAGAAGGTTGCACATGCCGATCATGGCCTGTAACCAGAGGCGTTTCTACAGGGATGGCAAAGCTCTAAGTTTTGCAGGAAGCCTTACCCTGTCATGTAAATCCCTCCCCTCCCTTGCTGCTGTAGCCAGTAAGCAACGCCAAGATGTTGCTGTTCCCTGTGAGGATTGGCTAAAACGGTGCAGGAGAGGAGTGATTTCCACTGCAAAGTAAGGCTTCTTGCAAAACTTAGAACTTTGCCATCCCTGTAGAAACGCCACTGCCTGTAACCTGTGATGGACTTCTAGAAATCTGTACAGTCCTCTCTTTTCAAGGCATCTGGGCCAGATGTCATAACCACATCCTGTGGCAAGGAGCTCTACATACTAATTACATAGTGAGTAAAGAAACATTTTCTTTTGTCTGGTCTATCTCTCCCCACACTCAATTTTAGTGAATGTCCCCTGGTTCTGGTGTTGTGTGAGAGAGAAAATCCCTCTATCCATTTTATCCATCTCCTGCGTAATTTTATACATCTCAATCATGTCCCCGCTCAAGTGCCTTTTGTCTAGACTGAAGAGCCCCAAACACTGTAGCCTTTCCTCATTTATGTAATCTTTCCTCATAATGTGCCCCAACCCAGAAAACATTCTGGTTGCTCTCTTCTGCATCTTTTCTAGTTCCACTATTTTCAATTATGTCCTTTTTTGAGATGTGACAACCAGAACTGTACGCAATATTCCATATGTGCCCTTACCATTGATTTGTACAATGGCATTATAATATTGGCCTTTCTATTCTCAACCCCTTTTTTTAATTATCCCAAGCATGGAATTGGCCTTCTTCACTGCTGCTGCACATTAGGTTGACACTTACATTGAACTGTCCACCAGCACCCCAAGAAAGGAATTACAATTTTCAGACTCATGTGGGATGTATAGAAATGAGATTTGGGCAAGCCTCCTGAATTCAAGATGCCTTTACAGGCAGCATATAACCCCAGTAAGATTTTGGCATCCATACTCATGTGGGAAGCATGAAGTCAAGGCCTAGATACAGGTCTTCTGAGGAGAAGCTGACTGAACAGGCCTTGTCCTGTAAGAGATTCCAGATTTTCCATGCAGATGACAAGCATCAAACCAGGATCTGGGTATAAGCCTTCAGTATTGAAGCTGATGGGACAGACTCATCCTGAGAAAGTGCAGCAGACAGGATCACACAGGAAACGTGAATCCCTGGCCTAAGATTTATCAGGGTTACTTCAAAGGGCTCTATTGGAGAATGGATTTGGGCTCTTACACTAAAGTACACTGTCAGTTAACTTTTGCTAATTATAGTGCAATCCTGTGTTGTCTGCTTGGAAGTAAGCCCCACTGAGTTCAGTGGTCCATAACTCCCAGGAAACTTTCTGTAGAATAAGAAACTAAGCCTAAAAACCCAATCCTAGCCCCCACATCTCAGAACATGCAGTACTGCCCACAGAACATGGGGCTTGGGGGAGGAACTAGGCAATCCAGGGGAGGAGCATTAAAAACCTTTGTACTTACCTCTCCATAGGCCACCTGATCTCCAGTAGGATTCCTTGAACCTTAAGAACACGCCCTTCATTCAGGACTAGCAATTTATTCCAGCTTCTTGTATCTCAGAGTGGCCCACCAGATGCCTCAGGGAGAATACAACAAGATACCTGTATCCTGTTGCCACTCCCTTGCATCTGGCACAGCTTACTTCTAGAACCAGGAGTTTGCACTTACCCATCATGTTTTGGAACCTGTAATGGACTTTTCTTCTGTAAATGTGTCCAAACCCCATTTAAAGGCATCTAAGCCAGGTGGCATCACCATATCACCATCTGTTTTGCTGGTGTAAGTTCAAGGAAACTACTGAGGTCAGGTCTGAGCCAGAAAGGGGGGAACTGGATCTTGATGTGTGTGGCTGCTGCTGAGACCTGCCTCTGAACCGCCCTTGGAATGGCTCGCTCCCAACTATGAATCTTCTCTGGAGTGCTCCCACTCTGACCTGCCTGCTCCACTGGAAATTCTGTGGCTTGCCTCTATCAGCATGGATCTTACTGGCTCTCCCACTGTTGGTAGAGGTCAGAATGACAAAGCAGCTGTGGCACAACAGTCCCAGCTTTACACTGGAGGATCATGAGATCCACCAGCATAAGGCCAACATAGGATTGGACTGTAAGTCTGTCACGACTGAATTTACTGCCTGCTTGAAGACATAAGGTTGCGGTGGTAACTGATTCTTTTGAAAAGCCCCGTTTTATACAATATTTCAATCGTATATTTGAGAGCAAGGATGATGTAGTGGTGAAGGAGTTGGTTCAAATCCCTGCCAGGCCGTGAAGCTTCCTGGGTGACCTTGGGCCAGTATCACAATCTCTTAGCTTAACCTACCTCACAGGGTTGTTGTGAGGACAAAAAGAGGGGAGGCACTACGTATACCACCCTGAACTCCTTGGAGGAATGTTGATATAGAAATGTGAAATAAATAAATATCAAACTACAGACTCTGTATCCAGTATCTTCAGTATGGAAGGTGTGTGACTTTGATAACTAGCTGTAGCTTTGGTACCTAGATTTTGATTCAGAGGCACTCTCACTCCTAATATAGAAAAAGAGTCTCCATGCTCCACCTCACCTAGCCCTTTGCCTGTTCCTCCTCCCACCTTCACTGCTACATGATTTGAAGCAGAACAGGGCAAAATAAGGAAGCCTGAAGCAGCCCCCACTCCCTTTCAATTTTCCCAATTCCCTTGCTTTGTCCTACTTCGTGAACAATTTCAAACAGTGTGCAGAGCCAAGAAGTAGCAGGTAAGGAGAAAATGAAGGAGGCAGCAAGTATGGCAAGTCAAGAAAATGGCCTGTATTGCTCAGTGACATGCGGTAGTGGTTTGTGCTGGTGAAGTACAACCGCCACCGAACCCTGTGATCTGAAAGTGTGTTGAAGTGTTTCAGAAGTGTTGTCTGAAAGAACACTTTCAGAAGTGTTGTCACTTTGGGTCACCTCCAGACCTGACAGCAGAGGATGCACACATCTACCCGCAGGTTCTGCGTGCTTCAGAATGAAGCCTGGAACCCCCCTCCTAACTAGACCAGAGCTCAGCTTTTTGGGTCTAGAGGCTTTCTGAAGCCCACAGAGGCCACGGGCATCCGTCTGCACCCTCTGCACGCTTCAGAATGAAGTCTGGAACAGCCCTCCAAACCCAACTGGAGCTGAGTTCTGGTCGGGTCCTGCGGCTTTTTGAAGCCTGCAGAGATCATGCAGTCTTGATCAGTGCTTATCCATAGTCTCTAAAAAACATGGAACATCGTAATTGAAAAAAATTACTTATTCCCTTAATTACTTCGATTAAATTTTTATCTAAAATGAAGATCAATTCATCTACATCCCATGAGCCATAAATTTATATAGGAGTCCACAAATATTGGCTGGGGATTATAGTCAATCCTTGCTTGCCTTGTAAAAATCCCTTTGATTCCATAGAGGTAAAGGAAGTGCATGACTTTTGTACTCATGATTTGGCAAGAAAGTTTGTCAGGAGAAGAGCAGGGAATAGTATATATTTGTTAGTAAGAATTCCCTCCCATACTTAATCCTTAACACAGACACAGTAGCCTAGTATAAATTGCAATCACTTCACTTATAGCCGGTGGGCAGCCCAATCCTAACCAGAAACCCACATTGCAATACAGCAGCTCCAAAACAGTCACCACTGTATCTCATGTGGATAGAGAGGCGGCTGAAGGTCTCACTGAGGTAAGGGAACATTTGTTCTTTTACCCTGTGTTGAGCTCCCGCAGCCACTTTGAGCCTACTTGGATGTGTGTCAGCTAAATCACTGTGGAAGAACTGTATAGCCCCATGAAGGGATTTCAGGCCCGTAAAGGAAGAATAGGATTCAACTGCAGCATCTGCCAACATCCCTGTCCCCTTCTGGGTCCATTCTGCCCACCCATTCTCCTGACCACTTTCTCCCCTCCCCGCCTTCCCCCTGCCCCCTCCCACTTTACCAGGAATGCCTCAGTGTTGCTCGGTGGCAAACTCACTGGCATCAGCTTGTAGAGCCTCTCTGACTAGTGTGGAAGCCCAGCACCCACCCAACCTGGCCTCCATGATCGCACTCACCCACCTGGCCTTCTCCTGGCCACCATGACATGCTTTATGGCACGTTTGCAACAGCCATTGCCAGGGCTTTCTTTCCTCTATTCTACTCTTGTATAAGGGAAAAACATTGTTCTTTCTCCCCTGCTTTTAGTGGCTTTAGTAAACAAATTTAATTAGAAAAATGGTTGGTTGGTGGATTATGGAAGCAATTCTATTGTATGGGTACTTAGCAGCATTTTTTTTAAAAAAAATTATTCCGTTTGTTTATTCCTGTTGTATGCTCCAAATCTCCATTGTTTGTTTATAGCGGGGGTGGCCAACTTTTCAACTTTGGGGCTCCTGGGCCTTTAACAATTGTGTGTCTTCTACACAATTGTTAAAGGTCCAGGGGCCCTAATGTTGAAAGTTTGACCACCCCTGGTTTATATAGCATAACCTGTGTGACAGGTCCTTTTAACAATGATTTGCCACAATAAACAATGTGGATAGTTGTAAAAGCTGCTTGAAAACCTTTGCAATTTGAGTTAGATTTTGCTATGCATCCAGTATTTCTTTAAAATTTAAACAGGCAGCTCAAAGCACTCTAAGGTCAGTTGCCTGTCAGAGCAGATCAGTAACTGTAGAGCTAAACTAGTCTTAGCCTCCTCCCAGAGGAATGGTTCAGATTGCTTTGGTGATCGGAAATGAACCTTCCATTTAGAAGAAGCAGAGAAAAGAAGTGAATTGAGATTCAATAAGTACTAGAAGCTCTTCAAGCATGCTCCCACGCTCTTCAAGCGTTCTTCTAGGCTCTTTTTTCTAATCCTCCATTTAATAGAAATCCTTGCTTTAACCTAGGGCATTACGTAAAAGAGGTGGACATTCATTTCATGGATATAAAGGAACCTTTCTGTTAAAGCCATAGTTAGTTAAAGTCATCAATTGTTAGGGTAGGAAACCTCCATGGACAAAATTATTGTTGATATTCTGGCATTACTTCGCTTTGAGATCAACACATCAGCTATTCCTCCAAACCCTATTTAGAAGCTCATTCATTGAAAACATGAACATAAAATTTTATTTGTCTTTTCAGGTGCTTCTAAAATATTTCATCATGCATATGCTTCTGAATACTATATTGTACTATACGTTGTAGGATACTTTGGTTTAAAAGAAGATGCTTAATATTCACTCATTCCTTGAAAAGTTGCATTGTAAAGCACCTGCTTTAATTTCTGCACCGTGTAAGCAGTAAACTTGTTCTATAGTCTCACATATTTACTTACGGGTATGTGTCCATTCACCCAAACTATCTCCTGTTCTTTTTATCCATTTCTCTTTCTCTGTGAGTGGGGACAACATAGAAACTAAAATCACTGCAATATCAACCTTTAGTAGGAAAGACACTTGTAAATTTGAAACTCTAAATTCTGACCGTCTCCCACAAAAACCAAAGTACAGATTTAGCTTAAACAGCCCAGTTCTATCCTGTCCTGGAACAGATAGCTGGTCTGCACCATTTCCAGTGCAGGGTAGGAGGTAGCTGCCACCTAACTCTGAGTAAGGGTATTTATTTCCCTTTACCCCATGTTGCGTGGCAGAAACCACTATGGGGCTACTTGGATCTGTGCCATTGAAATCACTAGCACCAGGGTGGATTTGATTTAAATCAAGTCAATTTAAATCACTAGTAAAAAGGCTTGATTTAAATCATAATTTTTAAAGAGCAACTGTCATCTCTGTCCCACAGTGGCTCCTCCTCTGACCCGCTGTTGACTCACCGACAGTGAGGACGGCTTTAATGGGACGGATGGTGATGCGGAAGTGACAGGACAAGGTGAGGGACATGGCGGGCAGCTGGCGAGTGGATGCCCGCTAACAGGCGCTGCCATGATGGATCTGAAGTGACAGGTGCTCTTTAAATGTAAGGACTCATTCTTGCTGGTAGTTAGAATCTTTAATATTTTTTGCAAACAAAATGAAGGTTTCCTATTTAGAATAATAAACTGTCAGATTAGTAAAACAGCAATATCAGGACCCATTTTAGGTTAATAGGTTAATCACACATAGTTGGAGAACTAATCAAATTAATTAAAACAATAACATTACATATTCTTGTATGTGCTTAAACATGTTTTGTTTTATGATTTATCTCATGGTTACTGTGAAATTGTGTGAATGCATCAGTGCAGTGCATGTTATCTCAGCTTGCAGAGCTTGGATTCATTGCATGAGTTTACCAAAAATGTAAATATTGCAGAATATACAGCCTTGTGTTCCATTTCATGCTGAATAAACTAAATTATTAATATGTCTTAAATAGAAAACTATCTTTAGATAGATTTTTACTCCAAAAGCATTTTGTTAAAATAAATTTGATAAAAATCAAAAAATCCAATTTAAATCAAAAAAATCTGATTTTAAATTTTAAAAAATCCGATTTTTGATTAAAAAAAAGTCATCAATTTTTATCCACTCTGACTGGCACAGATCTGAGCAGCCTGGTGTAATGATGGGCTGGCCAGGAGGGTGGTTAGGATCTAGCCTAAATCACCCAGGCCAGTCCCACCCCCTCCAGGGTCAGGTCTGCTCTTGGTCCATTTGAAAACCTGCCATATTTACCATGCCTCCCCTCTCCCCTGGCTATGCTTCTGCTCTCTCATTATCTCACTGCCATCTGGAAGCTCCTCTCTCAGTGTTCCAGCAATGCTGAGACAGGAATATCTAGCCAACCATTTTTTACTTGCCTAGCCACTGCGAATATAAAAAGGCAATTGAATACTATCTAATCCCTAAGCATTGCTAGGGTGGTAAGGGCCAGAGACCAGTTTGCTTTCTCTAACAGCTAAGGAAGGTAAACAGTAGTGGTCTCGGATGTGTCTGTCAGCATCTTGGCCTTCTTTACCATTTAGGCCAGAGAGGGAATAGTGTGTGTGTGTGTGTGTGTGTGTGTGTGTGTACACAGGACTTCACTCCAGAGTTCTTTGGAACTTCGAACTTGCCTTGGTTACAACACATCACATGAAAACACAGGGTGGAACATGTAGATGGGCACCACAGCATGCCACATGTAAATGGGTAGCACAGCCCGCCATACACAAATGCATGCTGGATGCAAATGAGCACATTAACATGCTGCACAAAAACAGATGTCACAGCACACTGCACCACAACTTGCCACCATGTGCTGCATACATGCCATCCCATGCCATGCATAAATGGGTGCACCTCAAGCACAGGGTGCTCTAAGATGCGACAAGCAAACAGGCACTACAAGTCACTACAGAAAAGAGGCCTATGACATACCAGAGCATGCAGCATAACACTGTATACAAAGAGGCAACATACCTTGTACCACACCTAAACACATTGCATACAAACACATTACCAAATGACACAGCATACCACTTGCAAACACGCACTGCTAAATGCCAGTGCATATGACAACAAATAGACATATCACAGCACCACTCAATGTAATATATTATACACAAACAGTACCACATACAAACAATGCAGCAGTAAATAAATGTACATGTCCCACATAAATTTGCTTGTCACACACAATCACACCATATAATGTGTTATTTAAAAACATGTAGTTTATTATGCACATGCACATACTGTGACACATTATAATCAAAACATACAACTTGTCTTACACCAGTACACATTGCAGCACAGCACGTATAAGCTTGTTCAATCATACACAAGCACATGGGCAGCGCAATCCTGCACTACCCATTGCGCTGACACTACATCATAGCATCAGTGCGACAGCCCTAGCGTTGACGCAGGAGTGCTTTTTTGCACTCCTGCCTCGACGCTAGAGCAGCAGGCAGTGCCGGTCCTGCTGTGCCTGCGCCGAGCCTTTCTTGCGCTGACTGAAGCCGGTCGGCGCAAAGGAGGCTCTGCACGGAAGCGGCATGGGGATTGGTGGGAGGGAGGCAGGCGCGGGACCTGGGCGGGCTTGGGAGGTGGCCGTATGGCCACATCCTAAGCCATCAGCGAGGCTGCACAGCCCCAATTCGGGCCGTGTGGTCTCCTCAAATTTGCGCCTGCTGTTTAGTGGGCACAGATTCAAGGAGCACATAGGGGAGGCTGGCGCCTCCCCTACAGTAAGAGAGTGAATGCTCCCTTGCTGTGTGTGTATGTGGGGGGGCTCCAGCCTCTCCTAAACAGCATCTGATATGGCGCTGGCCCATCGGCCTTGCCAGTCCAGCACTGTTTAGGATTGCAACAACAGATGCAACAACTCCATTTTCCATCTAGGAATGGAGATGGGTACCTCTTATTCCCTCTACTGATCTACTGACCTTCATCTACTGGAACCTCTAACTCACTCTATTTACCAGCTGTTTTTATTTGGGGAAGCTGGTTCCAAAACGATGATGGAACATAAGGGGCATTGCAGATAAGGGAAAAAATCAGCTATAGTGAAACATAACCTAAAAAACTGGACACGTGATGGAACTTGAAAACAATCATTAGCAAGGATTGGAGTTTATCGCATTATAGTGAAGCCATCGGAATAGTTAAAACGGTTAAATAGTTAAACAGCCCAAGAATGGGATATGAGAGATCCCATGGTTTGTGATCCACAGATTTGAGTCAACATGGATCACTAGCCTGCACTGGAGGGCCTCAGAGGACCCTTCAGACATGACCAGAAGTCAGATCTAAGCGGTTCTCTGAGGTATGGAGCGGCTGCACTCAGCCTCCCCACACCTCAGAAAGCCTGCTGTAGCCTTCCAAAAGGCACTTAAGATTTTTCGACTGAGTCTCTCTGCAGATTCCATTACCTGCGGAAATCAGTATCCGTGGGGGTTCCCATAACAGAATGCTGTGGATATGGAGGGCCCACTGTATACAAATATAGAGTTGTGCAAATGAGAGCGCAAACTTGCTCAATTCTTAAACTGTTCAATAAGTTGCATAATAAAAAATGAAATTTTAAAATTATTATTTTAATATCTGCATTCAAAGTTCTGCACTACAAGCTGTTCTTGATTAATTCATTTCTGTAAGGGTTTGTATGGTATGGGAATCATACTTCACTGTACCACGATCAACCCTCTACAATGAAACTATCCGAGATCTCAGTGGAAATGTGCCAATGGAAAGAGTTTACTTTAGGTTAGATTCCCTCCCTCTCCGAGGCATCTGCCTGTAAGCAGTTCCTATACTATTGTTTCTTTCCTATGTGACACATATGATAGTATTTAGTTGACAGAAATTTGGAATTTATGCCAAGATCTTCCACAACTTGATTATAGTCAGTTCAAAAGGGATCTTGACATGTCTTAGTGACATGGCTATTTCTTAAGAGTTGCAGAAAAAGACTGCCCCATCTTTATTTGCAGTAGACATTTTAGCCCTAGGAGCTGACTTTTTTCATTGGTTCGCACCACAAAAACGTGACAAAAGTGTGACTTTTCTTCCAGAAAAGATTTTGCTTTGTTTTAAGGAGGAGTAAGTTGCCTGGACAAATTAGCATTTAAATATGTGTAAAGTATTCTGAGCTATTGCTTCTCGAGGCAGCAATGAATAAACAAAAAAGTTAGAGTATTTAGGTCCTTCTCTCCCTCAGTACTTCTTTCTCATAATGAATATGCTGTATTCATTGGCGTCTGTAAGTAACATTAGCAGAAGGTAGGAGAAGGACTGCCTAGCAACCCACAGAAATCCCAAAGAGAGGTGGAAAGGAAGTGATTTTCATGTAATTATTCACTGCTACAAAAGCTGTTGTCAGGTAGACACTAGAAACATAGCTGTTTTATTATTCCCCTAACCTACTTTTAATCTTTTGAGAATCACTTCCATTAAAGAGTGGAAAAGAAAGAGCTTAATTCAGCCATTTTATGCCTAACTATTTAAGTTCTGTTTTCTCCCCTAATGAAGCCTCTGCTTACAGAAACTGTGTTGTTGAAAACCCTTTGGGTAGTAAAACCTCAGAAACAAAACGAGTCCTTTTATCCAAAATACGGCACATTTTGGACTATTTAAATATACAATGTAGAGTTCATATTTTGTTTTGCTTTATTTTCCTGTTTAATGGCATGGCAAATAAGATTGTGACAAGATTAATAGGTAGACATAGCAATTGAAACCTTGGATTACTGTAGTGAGAAGTTAAACATTATTTATATTTGATCATGCTGAATCGCTTTCATTACTTATAGCTCCATTGAGGGCACAGTGTCAATGGTGTCTGTGTGCCTAAATATAAAATACTGGTCTTATTTTTATTAATACTTGACTACTATAATACAATAGTCTCCTTGTTTGAAAAGGTGTCATTGGGATCTGGATTATTTAATCAAGACTTTATATCCCAGTCCATCTAATTTCAAAAAGTATATTGATTTATGAATCATTTATAGTCTTGTTTTTCATACTTCTTAAAAGGGAAGATTGTATTGAAGGAACACATAATAATGTGAGAGTACTATAAAAATGTGGTGGAATCCTAATATTTTTGGCTAAAATTAAGATTTTCTTCTTGAAAGGAAATAGCAATATACCATGGATGAGCTCGCTATAAATATTTAAAATAAAATAACCAATTTTCATCCTCTATATAAGATTTCAAATCATTAAAATTTATTTGGGTGCCAAAAAGCAATTTCACTGGACACCAGTTCCTAAGAAACTCTCATCTAATTTAGAGCACAATCCTGCCTTGTGCACAAGTCCCTTGTGCCAGGCCAAGAGCATCACAAACGCACTGTAAAGTGTTTTTGCACCTTCGTTGGAGTCAGGGAGGGTGGCGCACAAATGTGCACTGACCTCCCCATGCCTAAATATGCCAACAGAATTGTTTAACTAAATGGACATCGTTAACAACCAGACGGGCCAACATTTCTCTCTCTCATACACACACGCTGACACTCTTAATATTTGTTTGAACAATACTTTTAATGCGTACGTTCCCTCTTTCACACTAAATTATCCTTAGTCCTTTCTGTGCATTCCAAAAGCAAATTCAATCATACATGTTCATTTGCAGAGCACTTCCACGTGTACAAGTGTATATATGGAGGACCCTCTTCATGACCAAAATCCTATCTTGAGAGGGTTCCAATCATGTGGAGAGTTTTTTTCACTTGTATACCCGTACACACAGCGGCTCCCTCAAATGTTTTAATGAGACACTAATGGGTCACTAAAGGGTTCAGGTGTCCCTTCCTACGTCACTTCATGTACATTCATTGAACACACTTTTTGAATGCCTCAAAAAGGCTTTTGCTATCCTAAATCATACTCCAAGAATAACCGTGTATAATTGTCTAGATGAAAAGACACGTTCTTATAAATACTCCATTGCTTAGTTCTTGACTTTTGCAGTTATCATTGTAGTTCCATAACCTTTGTAGTTGAACTGCAGTGATTTTTTTCAATCTTTTTCATCCCACAACACACTAACAAAGTGCTAGCATTGACATGCTGCTGGTGGGGGGCTCACATCCTACAGTGGCCCTGCTAATAAATGACCTTCTCCCAAACTCCTGTGCCACACCTATGGACAATTTGAGGCACACCAGTATGCAGTGGGGCATCAGCATGGGGACAGGGGAAACAGGGTGAAGATTAGGGCAGAGAAGAGGGCAGAGCAAAGCCAGGAAAGGGGTGGTAGCAGCAGCAGCGGCACCACTATCCCCCTTCCCAGCCTCAATCTGCACTCCTGGGTCCTACATAGTTGGTGCAAGTATGAGTAGACCCAACAGGGCAGTGAAGTCTTACCTCTGGAACAAATGTTCTCTTACCTGGAAGAGATCTCTCGGGCCTGAAATTCCCCCCACAGGATACAGCTCACACCCTGTTGGTGCAGCTTCATTATTCTACATAGAATTGGGCTGCTCATCCATAATACCTTTTACTTTGTCCTTGTATGTTTTAAATACTATTGTCATGATGTTTGGCGCCTGGACAACACACATTTAATTTTCAAGGATGAATTTGTTTTCAAAATCGGTTCCCTACACTGCTGCTATAATATCAGATGTTAAACAGGTGGGGTTTTGTTTGTTTTATCCTATTTGCACAGTTTGAAACAGATCTGTTTATTAGAGTGCTGCTTCCTACTGCTGGAACATATGCTGTAAATTTTCTATCAGACTAGTTGCTTTATGTTGCAGGTTTTCAATACTGTCCAAAGCAAACTTTTTTTTCCTCAAATAGGTATTGATTATTGCTTGATTTGAGCTGCAATCTTCTACACAGTTTCTTGAGTGCAATCCTGTTGAACACCAAAGGACATACTATGGAGTAAATTCTGTATAGAATTGTGCAGTTGGTGAATGAGGGACAATGGGTAAAATTTCTTCTCTTAAGTAGAATTACAGGTGTCCCCCTGTATCTGTTCTCCCCCCAATAGGGAAACTGCAGAGATGGGGGAACCCTATCTAAAGTACAATACTCTGACCCCTTTACCTTCATTTTTCTTTACTAGAAGCACACATGTTCTTGCTTAAACTAGGAATGGGCAGAAGTCACTGACAGCGCAATGCTAGTGTGCCCCTTACATCAACACTACATCATAGCACCGATGCAAGGGACGGAGCGCCGACTTGGGAGCACCAAGCAGCACCCCCGCAGCATCACTACTCGCAGCGTCGGCTTCAGAGCACTGACGGATAGCCTCCCTTGCACCGACCAAAGAGAGTCGGCGCAAGGGATTCTCTGTCCCGTATCGGGACAGGGATTGGTGGGATGGGGGAAGGCGGGACGTGGGCGGGCTTGGGCGGTGGCCGTACAGATCTGAGGAGCACATAGGGGAGGCTGGAGCCTCCCCTATGTAAGGAAACGCACGCTCCCTTGCCGTGGGGGAGGCTCCAGCCTCTCCTAAGCAGCGGTGGATATGGCGCTGGCCCGTCGGCCTCGCACTGCTTAAGTCTGGCACTGTTTAAGATTACACCCTGAGTGTGAGTCATGAGTCTCCATCCCCATGACTTGACTTGTCCACAAGTCATAGCATGCACCCATGTCATTTGGTAGACTCAGGTAGGAGTCTTTTTTTGAAGTGAATTTCGGCCAACTCAGGCATCTACAGAAAAGAATGGAGGTCTGTGTGTGCGTGTAAGGGTTGTCCTTTATACTGCACTAGCGTTCCTACTTGAACCACTTCAAAGTTCTTTACCTAAACCACTATTTTACTTATACAAAATTCTAAGCTGAGAATAATTGAAAGTGTCAAAGTGCTGCACTCCATATGCCAGCAAATTTGGAAAACCCAGCCGTGGCCACAAGGCTGGAAAAGATCAGTTTACATTCCAATCCCAAAGAAGGGCAATGCCAAAGATTGCTCGAACTACCGCACCATTGCACTCATTTCACATGATTTCACTCATTTCACATGAAGGTGATGCTCAAAATCCTACAAGCTAGGCTTCAGCAGTATGTGAATCGAGAACTACCAGATGTACAAGCTGGTTTCCGAAGAGGCAGAGGAACTAGAGATCAAATTGCCAACATTCTCTGGATCATGGAGAAAGCAAGTGAGTTCCAGAAAAACATCTACCTCTGCTTCATTGACTACACTAAAGCCTTTGATTGTGTGGATCAAACAAACTGTGGCAAGTTCTTGAAGAGATGGGAGTACCAGACCACCTGATCTGTCTTCTGAGAAACCTGTATGTAGGTCAGGAAGCAACAGTTAGAACTGGACATGGAACAACCGACTGGTTTAAAATTGGGAAAGGAGTACGACAAGGCTGTATATTGTCACCCTGCTTATTTAACTTATATGCAGAATACATCATGAGAAAGCCTGGGCTGGATGATTCACAAGCTGGAATCAAGATTGCTGGGAGAAATATCAACAACCTCAGATATGCAGATGACACCACTCTAATGGCAGAAAGTGAGGAAGACCTAAAGAACCTTCTGATGAGGGTAAAAGAGGAAAGTGTCAAAATTGGCTTGAAGCTCAACATTAAAAAAACTAAGATCATGGCCACCACTCCCATCACTTCCTGGCAAATAGAAAGGGGAAGAAATGGAAGCAGTGACAGACTTTACTTTCCTGGGCTCCAAGATGGTGACTGCAGCCATGAAATTAAAAGATGTTTACTTCTTGGCAGGAAAGCTATGGCTAACCTAGACAACTTAATAAAAAGCCAAGACATCACCCTGCCAACAAAGGTTTGCATAGTCAAAGTGATGGTTTTCCCAGTAGCAATGTATGGCTGTGAGAGCTGGACCATAAGAAAGGCAGAGCGCCGAAGAATAGATGCTTTTGAATTATGGTGTTGGACTGCAAGGAGATCCAATCGGGCAATCCTCCAGGAAGTCAAGCCTGATTGCTCCCTGGAAGGACAAATCCTGAAGCTCAAATACTTTGGCCACCTCATGAGAAGAAAAGGACCCAGCAGGAGGGTCTTTTCTAAAGATTGAAGGCAAAAGAGAAAGGGGCGGCAGAGGATGAGATGGTTAGACAGTGTCACCGAAGCGATGAACATGAAATTGGTTGAACTCTGGAAGCTAGTGGAGGCCAGGGAGGCCTAGTGTGTTGTGGTCCATGGTGTCGCGAAGAGTTGGACACGACTTAGCGACTGAACAACAACAAAGCAATGAGTGCCTGTTTACACAAATAAGTGTTAATGAGTTCTCCAGAAGTGTGCCTGTTTACACCGCAAAGGAGAGGCTCTGAATGGAATTGGAGCTTACTTCCTGGTTCCACACAAAAGCAGGAAGTAAGCTTTGATCTTGCAAGGGAGCTATTTTAACCATCAGGAAGACCTGCAGAGGTGGCAGAGAGCCTCCCCAACCCTTTCGGACGTTCCCTCCGCCCACCCAGGTAGGGCAAATGCCCTTAAATGCAGCGCAATTGCTTGTTCACAGCTGTACTCGATTGGGGATAACAAGGGCCCTGGGGATAAAAGCAGCTCCTGGGAAGAGCAATGTTGTGGGTGTAGGAGCAGGAAGTTTGGATGTAGAGAAAGCAGGAAGGAGTTTGGAAGTGTGACTACTAATTTGGACGGACGGACCGAATAGGATAGAGGCTGGAGATTGCTGTTGCAACTAAGGTTATTGGAGACTGTTGAGCATTAGTGTGTGGCTTCCACGCCCCTGGAGCCATCAATTGAGGAGGAAGGCGGGCTGGTATGGCTTAACAGGCAAGCTCAATGCCTTTTGCCTGTTTGTGGGGTTTAGTGGTGCCTTGTAAGGTGGTTTTTGGTGATATGAGGGAAGCTAGTTAGCCTACTGTGGGCATAAGGTTGCAGAGAGGGAATCTGGCAGAACACGGCACTGGATCCTCCCCCAATGCCCTGCCCCCACAAGCACTTACATCTTCAAAGTCCCTGTAGGCCCTAGATACTGCTGCATATAATTAATACTGTTTTTTTCTTTTAGCTTGTTCATTGATATGTGAGTTTACTGTACATATGTAATAATTGAAATTGATTTGTGCACTCTTCTTCCCCAATTTAATAACGTAAGTGCTGATCAGAACTATTGTAATAATTCAGTCAAATGAACGTTTAACATATTCATCTTATATTCTTCCTCAAGAATATCTAGATCTATCTATATAAAGAACGTGTGCGTGTATGTGTGTATGTATGTTCCGCATAGGCTCCACAACGCCTTGAGCGATTGGCACGAAACTTGGCACGCATACACCTTGCAGCCTGGTGACAAACACTGCGGGGGTCAGACCCCCCTAGTGCCCCTGGGGGGTATGCGGGGGTCCCCACGTGAAAACGGTCGAAAACGGCCGAAATAGGTGTCAATCCGTAGTTTCCGGAGTTGCCGGGACGAGCGGCGACGCTCCCGACGCTGTTGGAGTCCGGATTCAGGGGCCCCTCAGCATGGGGGGTGAGAAGGGGTGCAAGACAAAACGTCCGCCATACCCTCCTGGAATGCCTGGACTGATTGGCGCCAAACTCGGCATGCGGAAGCCTAGTGGCCTGGCCACAAACACTGCAGGGGTTGGGCCCCCCCTAGCGCCCCTGGGGGTGGGGGTACGTGGGGCCCCTGTGTGAAAATGGTCAACAACGGCTGAAATCGGCATCGAATCTGTAGTTTCCGGGGTCACCGGGACGAGTAGCGACGCTCCCAACGCCGTCAGAGTCCGGGTTTGGCCCCCCTTGACATGGGGGGCGAGAAGGGGTGCGAAACAAGACGTCCGCCATGCCCCGCTGCAACGCCTGGAGCGATTAGCACCAAACTCAGCATGTGCATGCCTTGCGGCCTGGTGACCAACCCTGCGGGGGTCAGGCCCCCTAGCGCTCCTGGGGGTGGGGGTATGCAGGGGCCCCCACGTGAAAATGGTCGAAAATGGCCTAATTCGGCGTCGAATCCGTAGTTTCCGGGGTCGCCGAGGCGAGTGGCGACGCTCCCGATGCAGTTGGAGTCCGGGTTTGGCCCCTGTCAGCGTGGGGGGCGAGAAGGGGTGCAAAACGCATAAACTCTGGAAGATCATTTTGTTACCCGGGCAACGCCGGGTAACAAAAAGCTAGTAAGAATATATAGGCTATATAACAGGCTATATATAAGAATATATAACAGGCCCTCAAGGCAACTATAAACATTGAAAGAATCTATGCTAAAATTCAATAAAGCTACAACGGTACATTTCAGTTGGTATGGCCTGAAGGTATAGATAGGCGACAGCATGTGGTTGACCACACACATGCTCAACCTTCCCCGTTTTGGTTGATAGGGTAGCACAAAATTGCAAAAGGGATGGAGAGTGTTATAAATGCTTCCTTACAGGAGTACAGTGTTCCATCATGGCTAAAGAAAGCAGTAGTAAGACTGCTTTCTGAAAAAGCCACAATTGCTCCCCACTGTATTAGATAATTTCTGTCCACATTTGCTATTTCTAGACAAGATATTTTGAGACCATGGTGGTAACCCAACTCAGAGTTTCCTGGAGAAGTCTAATTATATGGATCCTTTTCAGTCTGGCTTCATGCTTGGTTTGAGGACAAAAAATGCTTTGGTCACACTGGTTGATTATTTACACTGAGAATTAGGCAAGGGAAGCATGTTCTTTCCTGTTGGAACCTCTCTCAGCTTCTGATATCCTCAACCTGATATTGTTCCAGATTGCCACTCAGAGACAGGGATTGATGGCACTATATTGTTCCAGTCCTAGGCTTATTTGGAGATAGCAGGTTTAGCTCAAGCTGAACTGGCTCCTGAGGTTATGCCTAAATTCGGCATTCTCCCCCCCTGTTATGTCCATGGCGTCGGGACATTGGTGGGTGGTGGAGAGTATGGATATGCTGGCGCTCGGAGCGATCGCTGTGCGGTAGGAAGCGAGAGGACGCAGCTGCTGCTTTGGATACGGCTTTTATTTTAGTGAGGGCCTTTACATTCATTGGCCTGCGGTTCCGACCAGGGTTGCCCCGTTACCCCACAGAGCCCCCTTCTTCTGGTAGGTTGGTCGCGCCCGCCCAGGGCGCACTAGTGCGAGCCGCGTCTGCGCCCCCAGCCCCGGGGGGGGGGGAAGTCCGATGGCCTCAGCTTTTCCCCCCGTCCGGTGGGAGTGGGGTCGGTGGGTCCTTGCGGATGCTTGGCTTCATCTGGGGACGCCTTCCCCGGGTATGCGGGTTGTACTACTAGGTAGGGCAGAGGGGGTTGCAGCCACCCCTTTCCTATGGGTGAGAGCCCCGGTTGTGAGGCTCTGAGTGCCCTTAGTAGAGGATCCAGTGCGGGGGCGGTATTGTCCTCACCCCCCTCAGCACTATGCCCCTTGAGGAGGTCGACGGAGGAGCAGGATGGCCCGTCTCCAGGGACCTCTGGCCGGTCGGACCTCCGTCCCACTGCCAGCAACCGCCCCTTTCCTCCTCTGTCGAGCTCCTTATGAGCTCTGAGCTGGCTTGGGTAGGCTCCACCCCTTCCTGCGAGAAGGGCCAGGGGAGATCTTGCACAATCTCCCTCTGGATGTTTATTCTGGCTGGGGCCTGCCTGAGGCTTTCACTACACAGGTGCGGCTCTAGCTGCGCGCCTGTTTGATCGGGGCTGAGCGGCACGGCCGTGGGAGGGCCTGCTGACTCCCCGGGGGGGGCCCCGGTCTCGCCCCTTCTTTTCTGGGGCGTGCAGGAGCCGTGCAGCCCCCATCCTCGTGGCGGGGCTCCTGCGCGGCCCAGTCGTCCCCAGGGAGGGAGCAGGGCCGACCGGCGCGGCTCCCATGGGGCGCGGAACACTTGCCCCGTCGTCCTCGGCCCTCCAGAGAGGGACCCAATCCCCCACGGCCCCTGGTGCTTGTGCTGCCGCTCCGCTTGGGGCCTGCTCCGACTCGTCTTTGCCCCCCCCCCCCGGGGCGGCAGGTATGTTCCGGCAGCGGGGGGGAGCCCAGTGTCATGTCCGGGGGCAACACCCCCTTTTTTGAAAGTAGGGTGTGCATGTTTTAAATAAATACTACTAATAGACAGCAGCAGAGTGCAACTTCAATACTCAAAAGCCCAGGCAAACAAAACTGAGGGCACAATCCTAACCAACTTTCCAGCATTGGGGTATGGGCATTGCAGCTCCAAGGTAAGGGAGCAAACATTCCCATACCTTGAGGAGGCCTCCGTGACTGCCCCCCAAATGCAGGATGCAGCTCATGCCTCATTGGTACAGCTGTGTCAGTGCAGGAAAGTTGTTTAGGATTGCACCCTGAATTGCTGTCTACTAACCAACTGGGAGTACACTCTTAGGACAATCCTTTGAATGTTTGTGTAGAAATAGGTCCCACTGGGTTCAACAGAATTTACTCCTGAACTAATGTGTATTAGATTGCAGCCTAAATGAATAGTTCTGCACAGAGTTCTTCATAATTGGGGACCACCCTTTTTTTTTCTTTTTGCAACATAAAATAATTTTCTGCCTCATGTCCATCTTATCTGAGCAAGAAGGTGTCATTTCATGCAGCACTTAAACATTTACAATAATCTGACACCAGTTTCTCCTTCGTATGCGAGAGGCTGCAGATGAGAAAAATGTCAGTTTACAAGTTACAGTGCTGCAGTAAAATTATACCTTTCACAACAGGCATTTCTGCTGGAAAGAAAGTCAGAACCTCACATCCAGAAAGTTTTAGCTTTTTTCTCAAGTATTTAAAAATGCAATGTAAAGAGATGTTTAAAAAAAACACACATCTCTTCTATATCAGTCAGTCTGTTAGAACCCAGACCCCAGGACTAAGAAGTCCATTTACAAAAGTTATTTCTTCAGGACTTCTATACTTTACTTACAGACCAATTCTATTTCAGCAGCACTGGCTGCTGCAGAACAGCCATAAAGCTCAATCCAGCAGCCTGGAAGGCCAGGGGGAGAAGGCTATGTGTGCTGCAGGAGCCACTGAGGCAGGTACGATAACATGGCAAGTGGGAAGGGTGGGGGATGGGGGATAGCAGAACGGGGAAGCAATGGGGCAAGGGGTGAGCAGATCATGCTTGGGAGGGAATGTGTTCAGCGGCGGCGGCACTACCCACCAAATCTTAACCCCCTTCCTGGGCCTGATTCGCCTCCATGGATCAACATGGGCTTACACCAGCAATATAACTGGAGCCAGACCTAAGTTGACCCATTTGCTGCTGGGGATTATTCTGGGACAATGCTCTCTTACCCTGAGGAAGCCTTTATATTAGCAGCTAAAAAGAATCCATAGGATACAGCAGAGGCTATGCTGCCACTTCTGCATAGGGAGTTAGTTAGAATTGGGCCATATGTCTTAACAGGTCTGTGCATAACAATGTTAAGTCACAAGAAAATTGTAAAATATGCCACACAGTCAAGCAAAGATAAAGAATGGCCAAAGGTAAGATGACTGAAACAAGCTTAAGAAAAAAATGTTACCATAGATAAAAATCCATAGTACTTGTTCCTGATAAGATGGACCAGAGGAGTGCATAAATTAACTATAGGGAATGCCTCAAAAAGGTATGTATGTAGCTTGTCTAACTCCACGAGCACCACACATTTGGAACAGTCTAAGACAGTGGTTCTCAAACTTTTTAGCACTGGGACCCACTTTATAGAATGG
Source organism: Lerista edwardsae (assembly GCA_029204185.1). Classification (NCBI taxonomy): domain Eukaryota; kingdom Metazoa; phylum Chordata; class Lepidosauria; order Squamata; family Scincidae; genus Lerista; species Lerista edwardsae. The sequence continues at coordinate 35,398,434 of JAJKFI010000004.1, read as the reverse complement.
CAATCTGTCCAGGACCCACCGGAAGTGATGTCATGGCCAGAAGTGCTGTCATTGTGACTCCAGAGCCTGCTGCTTTCTTGACAATGCAACAGTGTTGGGTTATTTCTCAGCCACTTTCCAACAGCAAAGTGAATCAGAAAGGAAAAAAAGCCTATTTACAACCTTGTCACAAGCAAAATATTCCCCCAGTATCCCATCATTCCATATTTTCAACAATGGCTGCTGTAGGTGCTTTGTGACCCACCTGAAATTGACCCACGACTCACTGGTGGGTTCAGATCCAGTTTGGGAGTCACTGGTCTAAGAGCCCAATCTTAAACTTACCTCACGTCCTTGGATCTGATGGTTCACTGGTGCCAACTGCTGTAAAGAATAGATTCATCTGTGAAAAAGCCTGCGAAAGATAAGGTGTTGTACTCATTCCCACGTACAGGCTGTAAGTTCTATTTGCTGTATTGTTGTGTGTGCCACTGTTGAAAAATGTGGCTAGCAGACACCCAAATGAATAACAGTGAAAAGAGCAAGCGGAAGCATTTCTCATTACATTTATGCAATTATTCTGAAATCCAGACACCTTCTGTTCCAGAAACTCCCTGCTGGGCCTCCCTGAGGGCCCTGATAGCCACACTAGGCTGACTGGTTTCCCCTTTAAGCAGCCCTGGTGCAGTAATGGAGGGAACACAACCGGGCCTTACCTCTTTAAGCACAGCAGCCACGCCACTCAACATCACTCCCAAGCCAGAAAGTCCAAAATTCAGTTAGTCTGTGATCCAAGTCCTGTACTCCATAGGCCAGTCCAATGATCAGTATGCCAGATCAGTCCAGGTCCAAGTTGTACCAAGCCAAATTGGAATCCAAGCTTGTAATCAGTAGTCCATGCGCATTGGTCATATACAGGTTTGTCTCCACTTACACCAAATGTCTGCTCCTACCACACCAGTATGCTGCTCCTGCCTCTACATTTATACATCTGCAGGCCTATCAGAGACTGTTGATGGGCTGGCTATAGCTAATCAGCCACACCCATCTGCACCTGTGCCTCAGTCACTCAGTGTGCAGTTAGTTAGCACCTGCTGAGTGACTCAGCACTTCTGCCTCTCACCAGCCCTAATTAGCCTGCCTAGGCTACAGCTGTGCTCCTGAGGCCAACAGGAGTTCTGGGGTTAACCCTGTGTGCTCTGGAATCAGCAGGGAGCGCACTGCTGACACCACAAGCTATGTTCATTACACCTTCCTGTCCCAAGCAGTCCGGATAAGGGATACTCATCCGGATAAGGCATAAATTAATTTCATACCAGGGAAGTATGAAAATTGGAATTTAATTTTATTTATTGCATGGTTCATAAATATTTTGCTTTCTTTTGTTTACTGAACATTTTTGATGAACATATAGTATGGAGCTATTTATGTTTAATATAATGGTTAGAAAGTGACATACTGGAATCAATTCAAATGCTCTTTTTCACAGCCGTAAATGGCTCTGAAGGCGAGGGGGAAGGAGTGCTGTACACAGGCATTCAGGAGCCTGAAAAACTTAGCATATTGCCATTGTCCCCAGGAACGCCATTGTTTGGCACTCCATATTCTGAATTGGATTTGTGTTTCCTGTCTCATTCTCACAAATGGATTTTATGGGGGAAAAAAATCCCAAAAGGGAGATGCTACTTATCAAACAGTAAATATCTGCCTTTTTTTCCTGAATGTTACACTATATCAGAGTGACAGCCCAATCCTAGCAGTTCACTAGCAGAAGTGCCACTGCAGCAGCATCTGTGACATGGTTGGCTGCCACGTGTGCAGCACAGAGAACTCCCACACCACCCCTACTGTTGGTGCAGGGCCCAGGGACATGGAGTCATTGGGGGCATCCCTCTGGGTGGGTTTTTTAAAAAATACAACTACAACTACAGCAAATGCACCAGAGAGGAGGAGAGGCAGCACCCCCTCCACTCACTGACTAAAAAGCAGAGGGGCTGCCAAATTGCACCCCTTGGGCTCATAGGCTGCATCCAGGATACCTGCTTAATTGGGTGAGAAATGTAAAATATTGGGAGCAAAGGTTCTGATTGGATCTGGGTAGTTGCATCCCTGCCACAGGGAAAAGGTTCTGCACCTGTGCCTTGGATTTTGGGGAAAGCATGCACAGCAGCACTGGTTTGGGCACAGTCTGAGGATGTTTTTTGCTGCAGTCAGTGGATCTGGACTGTGGACCTCTAAATTCTGGCACATGTGAGTAAAAAGGAGGCAGTTCTGCCTGTTAGAGACCCCTTGCAATCTGTTCCCCACCCCTTCCCTTCCTGCTCCTCTTTTTGGTTCTGCTACAAGCTAAAACCCCACATGTTTTTTGCCCCCTTTAAGCTCCCCCTGATTATTTCCAGTTCCCCCTTGCTGACCTGTGTGCATCTGATAAGCTTCCCCCAGCGATGTTTTTCCTCCTTAAGGCAAGATTTCCCTGATTCCTCTTCCTTTCGGCGAAACATTCTCCCCCTCCCCATATGTTCCCTCCTTGCATTTTTCCTACATGTGTCATGTCTTAATATTTTCCTTCCCCATCCCATTTTCTTAATCGCCTGGAACTTTTCTCTATCTTTAGCTTGATTCTAGAGCTCTCCTGTCTTTTTAAAATTAATTTTTTTTAAAGGGAAAAAAATAGAGAAAGTATCGGATATAGTTGTGTATGTCAATGTCATGTATAAGTCGAGGGCAAGTTTTAAGTCAAAAATCATGGAATTTGCCATACCCCATGGATAAGTCACGGGTAAAACTTAGGGGTATCAGCAATTCATTGAATTAGATAATTTTGTCTAATTTTACCCAAACCAGATTCTACCAATAATTGTTATCTAAGAACTGTACAATCTACCTATTTATTAAAGTACAGGGAAAATAAAATAAAACAGCAACGTAGCAAGCAACTATCAAATCAGTTGTTCCCAAACCTTTTAGTACTGGGACCCACTTTTGAAAATGACAGCCTAAGGGGACCCACATGAAGGGATGTCATTAAACAGAAGGGTTTAAAATCTTCAAACAGAATCTTCAACTATTTCAGATACTAAAGTCCCGGAATGTTTTACAGAGAGTTAATTAACCTTAAGATATAGTCCTAAATGTGTTTTCAAATCCTTCGAAGATCTCTGTTGTTACTCTGAGCATAGTGGGAGGGATACTCCTCCCTTCTCCCTCCCGTCTCATCACTTTCAAACTTTATTCTTCTTGAATTTCGGATAGCAGAATCACATATGTCTTACCTCAGTTTAGTTATGTTGTTCTTAGGTTGTAGTTCTTGAGTTTAAGTTGCAATTTCTTTCCAAAACTTCTGTAGCTGGTCTCAGTGTGGGGAAGCAGGACCGACGAACTAGTCCAGAATTCGCCATGCGTCCGGATAAAGCACTCCTTCTCAAAACAGAAACCTTAAGCCGTCCAAAACAGCTATTTGCTGCTTTTCAGGTTCAAGCGGCGCCTGAGCTCTAGATCTACTCCTAGATTCTAGAGTGGAGTACTACCCAAGAGTAGATCCCCCCAAAAAGAAGGCTTTGTGTCAGATCTCTCTTGCGAGAGAATCATGGCACTTCGTTCGGAGCTTGGGCCATGCCCCCCATAGTGCAATCCTAAGCAGCGCTGGAATGGCGAGGCCGATCAGCCAGCGCCATATCCAGCACTGCTCAGGCGAGGCTGGAGCCTCCCCACGGCAAGGGGCCAGCCTCCCCTATGGACTCCTTGGATCTGTGCCTGCTAAACAGCAGGTGCAAATCGGAGGAGACTGTGCAGCCCAAATCAGGGCTGCACGGCCTTGGATTCGGCCTAGGATTCGCTTCCCTCCCGCCTCCCTCCCGGTCTATCGTTCTAGACACCCAGTTTTAGTTGCACTAATCAAAGGCTATAAAGCAGGCTTTTTAAATGTACAGAGTTTATTTGGATGCTTGCAGAAAAATCAGTTCACAGAGATTTTGTTGTTGTTGTTCAGTCGCTAAGTCGTGTCCAACTCTTCGCGACCCCATGGACCACAGCACGCCAGGCCTCCCTGTCCTCCACTAGCTTCCGGAGTTCGCCCAATTTCATGTTCATTGCTTCGGTGACACTGTCTAACCATCTCATCCTCTGCCGCCCCCTTCTCCTTTTGCCTTCCATCTTTCCTAGCATGAGGGTCTTTTCTAAAGAGTCCTCTCTTCTCATGAGGTGGGCCTTTGGCCAGATCCCACCCTGATCATCCCATATTTCCATGCTTACTAGCATACATACATACCCACAAATGTAAGGAATTATAAGCACTTCTAAAATGTGTAACCTGCACTAAAAATTGCCAGGATAAGACAAACCTTCAATGTTCTGAAGCATGATTCTTAACTATACAATGTGTATATTGAGGATTTGAAGTAGAGAAATAATAGGGAAGTAGTGCGTAATGCTTTTCACCCATGCTACTACTTTGCTCTGAAGCATCCACTGTAAAGTCACTGAATTTCAAATGTGTCTTTGGAGAAGCTAGTGTTTGGAATGCTGCAGGAGCAAAGAGCACTTTGGAAGATTATTTGGTCCAAAGAAGCATCTGGTAAGGAAAAAGTTAAGCACTGCCACTACACATACTACTTCTCATCTCTAAATCCTTTCTCTAGAAAAAGCACACATCTCGTTTTGTTGCATGTGTTTGCATGTAATGTATCGTTAGGCCACTGCTAATTCCTGTGGCAATGTAGCAACGGCAGCATTACATAGGCTATGCTGTGTTCTGCAAAGGAATCTTGTCTGCTGGAGGTCTCCTTGCAGTAAGCCCAGCATTTGCAGTCGGTCAAGTCAGATCTGCGCTAGCAATATCACTGAAAACGAATCCAGCTTGATTATGCTGGGAAGGGGGGTTAGGATACGGTGTGCACTGGCACCGCCAATCCTTCCCCTCCTGGACCCAATTCACGCATCCCTGAATCATCTCCCTATTACACCCCTCCCCCCACTCCTACCCTGGACTGCCCTGCCCCAGTGGCTGCCAGCATGCGTGGGAAAGTTCCAGCCTTCCTTGTGGTCACTCTAGCTACTAACACTGTTGCAAAGCACTTCATGGCACTTTTGCAATAGCATGTGCCAGCAAAACATGTATTCTGCCAGCGCAGCCCAGACATAGGATTGGACTATAGTGCTAGGATTAAGAATATGCCCCCTTCCATTTCATAATACCTGTTCAGTTTGTTGCTATAATTACCCTATCAGCTTTTCTTCATAACCTTGTCAGTTTTAAGGAAACTTGTTCATTTTTCTTTTGAATAGTGGACCATCATTCCATATCACAAACTGCTTAGAATACACTTTAGCATGTAGTACCATATTATTGTGATATTCACTCACTTTAATTCAGACTTTAAAAATTGTGCTTTTAAAATGCATGTAATGTTTATTCCCCTTTCTGCAGGCTCTGACATTTGTTACTCTATCACAATGTTTTCTATATATACTTTTCTCACTACCAAGTTGAGATGTAAGCCACTATTTTTTATTCATCCTGACAGCAGTGCAACCATTTAAACTTCTGATGCAAATTAAATGTGATCCTAATGGTGTTTTGAAGCAGAAATACTTCCACTTTCAGAACTAGTTCTGTGATTGGTCATAGTTTTTTTCAGTGCATTTTTTATTCATTGATCTTCAGAAATCCTCATTAAATTTGTCCTCTTTGGCTGGATTGTCACTTATTCAGGCACTATCTTGAGAACTCAGGTCAAGTTCCTGAAAATGCAAGTTACTGGAGATATGTTGATGCATATTCAATGCCTTTGTAATTGTAAAACGAGTTAAGAACTGAAATTAGGACATGCAAATTGTTCTTGTTTAGATGTATGTGCCAAACATTGGCATCAAGAAATACAGACAACATACCAAAACAGTTGTGACTTTTGCAAGATAGATTTTTTTCTGAATTTTTAAAGTAAAAATTAAATTTTTTTAATTTTTTTAGATTTTTCATCAAATTAGAAAATAACTCCCTCCCCTCAGCAGAATTCATAAACTTAGAAACTGTTAACATAATCACAACAGATGCACATATATACCCAACTTGCATTCTTTGAAGTTCAATATTACCCTGTCTGTAAACCTGAATCACTATATCTAAGCTGTCCAAGTAGTATATTAACAAGCATGGCTGAATGTTACCGAATACAAAACTATTATACAAGAGCATGAAAGCAGATCTCTCAACCCCCATATCTGCTCCAGCAAATAAAAGAAATGGATTAATACAATCATAAAGGGGAGGCAAAATTCATGTTCACTCCCACTGAACTGACAAATTTAGCTTCATGGGATTTACCAACATAGATGCAGCTGGGAAACCTGACCACCAGGTTTCTTATATAGATTGTGTCTGCACAATCACCTACAAGATCCTCAGAAAGAAAACAATATTGTGTCTTTCCTCTAATTTTTGTTATATTTGTATCTGCAGGTCTGGGTAGATGCTGGTACACAGATCTTTTTCTCTTATGCCATCTGCCTGGGTTGTTTGACAGCCCTAGGCAGCTACAACAGCTACAACAACAACTGCTACAGGTAATAAGCAATTTGTGTGTTTTTTACCTTGGTACAGTATCTCAGGTCAGGTTTAATAGACAAATATACAGAAGCAGTGAAATCACAGAGTGCTCTGCCAGATTCCCTGCTGGACCTCCCCAAGGGCCCCAACACCCACACTAGGTTAACTAGTTTCCCCTCCAGAGCAGCCTCAGAGATAGGCAAGAGGGAGGGGGTTCATTCACTCTTCCAGCAGCTTTGCTTGGGATCACTGGCTGGCCAGACTCCTCCAGACTGCCCTCATCACCGGCTTGACTCCAAAATACCCTAAGTCTAGCACCAACAAACCCCACCATGAACAATAGGCAGTCAGCTTGCCTAAGCCACAACTGCCTCCTCCACTTGGTGGCTCCAGGGGCGTGGCAGCCATACAACAGTTCCCAATTCTCTCCCAGTTACTCCCCACAATAGCCTTACCTTATCCAGTCAGCAATCCATCCAGTCTGTCCAACAGTCCTTCAGGCAGGTAGTCCAGCCAGCACTCCATCAATCAGTCCCAATCCATCCAGCCAGCCAGCCAGCCAGCCAGCCCCTACCCAGTGCTGCACCTACCTGGTGCTAATCACCCTTCCTTTAGCAATCCAGCACCTATCCAGGTGCTCTCCTCCAGCTCCTGCCTCCAACTTTTTTCTGAGGCAGGCCAATCAGTGTCTGTTGCTAGGCAGGCTCTACCACAAGCCACACCCATCTGCACTTGTGCTAATCCCTTCCTAGCCAGGGGCCTCATCAGCCTGCAGCTGTGCTCCAGAGACCTTTGAAGTTAACCCTGTAATCCCTGGCTAATCTGGGACAAGGGGCCATTGCTGATACCATTCCCTGTCTCCTCAGGGTATCTCCTGCCTTTTCCAATACACAGAGATGCAAGCATTCACATGTTTGTGTGTAGTGCTGCACATATTTTAAGGGTCTGGGCCTTAGTTCTGGATGCCTTATGAATCTCAGGTTGCAAGCTATATCTTACAGATTTCAGAAAAGGCACTCAAAGGCTCCTCCAAAACCAAAGGCAAGCCAGGGGACTGTAGCATCCTTTGTACTCTGAAATCCCGATACTCCACAGCCTGGTCCTAAAAGGCCAAAGCTGCCAAATAAAGAGCCTGGTGTTACCAGGGTAACAATTTATAAGTAATTGTTACAATTGTTACAATTTATAAGTAACAATTTATAACATTTATAAGTAATAAATTATTTATTTAATAAATATTTCCCTGGAGTAGCGAAGTAATTTGTGGTTTGAGCATGCATGTGGTTCTATTTGCTGCACTGATAAGAAAGGAAAAGTTATTATTGCCCTTTTATGTTTTTAAAGTTGTTTTATATATTGTGCATTTTTAATCTTATATTGTGAGCTTCTTTGAGCAATTGCTTTAGCAAAGGAAAGGCAAATATTTTAAATAAATAAATAAATAATAAAAGAGAAAGATTTTGGAGGAAGAAGGATTTAGGAGCACTCTACTCTTCAGTCCCTTCCCTAGACCACTGAGAGTGGACAAGGAATTGACAGTGGGAAGGGAAGTTGCAAGAGAGAAAAAAAGATTCACAGCACAATCATAGCTACCTTCCTGGAGACAGTTCGCCAAGCTTCAGTGCAGAGTTCCATGGAGACTAGAGAATGAGGCAAAGACCCAGGGGGTCTTTGTCTCGTTCCAGGAGTCACAAAGACACTAACAGCCCAATCCTATTGGGCTGCCCAACTGGCGGAAGAAGCATCCCGCCAGCACTGCCTGCCTTACAGCAGTTATAAAGAACTTTGGCATCGAGCAAAGGCACATGGGAATTCTCTAGTGGGAAGGCTTTGAGCCTTCCGCCAGCTCTGACTGCCTTTCAGCAATCATAAAGATTACTCCGGCAGCACGCAGAGACGTGTGCTGCCGGAGCACCCCCCTGGACCAGCCAAGGCAGATACAAGGGAGAGCAGAATGGGAGAGGGCAGGGTGGGGAAGCAATTGGATGGGGGAGGGTGGGATGGGGAGAGGAGATGGACAGGTAGGATCCAAGAAGCGTGTGGGTTCAGTAGTGGTTGTGGCCACCGAATCCTAACCCCAATCCTGAGGCATGAGTCCACATGGACCTGTACCAGCAAATTTACTAATGCAGATCCAAGTAGACTTTTCTACCCTGCGAAAACTCTCCCCCTCAGGTAAGGGAATGAATGTTCCCTTAACCAATGGAAACTTCTGCAACCAGAGGAAGCACCTTCTGGTTGCATCATAAAAACATAAGAAGACTTAAATGGTGCTGCTTGGCATAAGGGCATATATATTTTGTGATTATTGAAGGTAATAATAGAAATTAATTCTAAGAATCACCTCAGGTAAAACTCAGTTAACACCTCAGCCAAGTTTCCTATGATGCATCAAAAGCTGCATAATATGTGCACCTGAAATGAGGTGCACCTTTGTCAATTGTGAGACTTCCCTAAACTTCTGAAATCTGAATGTCTAACACACAAAACCCCACAATATACTGGGCACAAAGGACACCCAGATAAACTCCAAAGATTTGTGCGGGGCATTTTTTCTGGCTGCTGGTCTGCAAAAGGGGCCAAGTCTTGAAATTGGTCCACCTAAAACAAAACTTTGTACTAGTTTTGCAAACCAGTTTTGCAAACTTTCTGCAAATGAGTACTTGCTTGGCAACAAACACTTTGTACCCAGGCAGTAGCCCCCCCCCCCAAAAAAAATCCCAGCCCGACTGGATCTGGATCATGGCCTAGGAGCTGACGCAGAGTTGCCTACACAGGTGCACTTGTGGTGCTCAGTTTCACTTTCCATAGGCTCAATACAGTTTCCATGTCAGCCTGGAGGGGAGGGAACTCCTTCTTGAGTGTTTTTTGGGGCCTGTGCTCTTTGAATCAGGACCATTCTCATCGCATTGTGTTCCTCTCAGCCTGCCCTTCAAAGTGGCCTGAGGCATGATCATTGCATGCATTTACCCATGAGTAAATGCGCAGGTGTTGCTCAGTTTTACTTTCCGTAGGGCTCAGTACATTTTCCTTGTCAGCTATCAGCTTGTCCATTTCAACCAACAATAAAGGTCATAGTCCACAGTTTGGGAAACATGTCTGCAGTGAATTGGAACTTCACTATTTCAACTTCCCCCTGCCATGTACTTACTAATGGTACAATTCTGTGCATGTCTACTCAGAAGTAAATCCCAATGTGTTCAATGGGGCTTACTCCCAGGAAAGTATTAAAGGATGGTAAGGAAGTAATTCCCTCAGAACTTCAGCAGTTGAAATATGTAGGGGCACTAGATACATATGGGGACAGATTGCCTATACCTTTAACCGTTGCATAGAAGAGGGAATTTTGGCAGATGCAGCTCAACATGGAAGGATTTAAAAGCTGTATCTGCCAAAATTCCCTCTCCTATACAATGGTTAGAAGTATAGGCACTCTGTCCCCATTTGTATCTGGTAACTCTAGAAATATGATGAAAATAATACTTGTCAGGGTTCTTCAAAAGACAATATTATGATCGTACATATAAAACTCTTTGCACAGTTAGAATGTTCTATATAAATGCCTACTACTACTACTACTACTACTACTACTACTACTACTACTACTACTAC